>JAQBSW010000579.1:0-188929 GCA_029291075.1 Eudiplozoon nipponicum
AAATAGATTCTAGCACTATTTGTTGATTTGAGATTCACTTCGTCTAGGTCAACCTCTTTCTGCATTCTTTTGGTATCTGCCGCTGTTAGTCTATATTTCCAATCCGTAGGCTAGATCAGATAGCTTCTAAACCATGAAAACGATCCATGGTCCTTTGTGGTGTGCTAGTTGATGGCGACAGAAGGTGAATAGCCTCATAATTTTTTTTCAAATTATTAAATTATTCTGGATCTATGTTTTGTATACTATAGACCCAAAACTTTGTACAACGACCAACAAGCATTTTCTAATAGGACTCATCCTTAAAAACCGCATTTCCAATCTGTTTTAAATTAATATCTTATTTTAAAATAAGGTTAACATTTTTTGGATACCTGGAGTCCTAAATTTAGTGTTTGTGAATTGTGGAAGTGAAGAAAACCTTTAGTGCTAAAAAAGAGAATTTAAATTTTGTTATCAGTTTATGCAAAATGTTTTTCGGCAAATTCCCTCCTGTATTATTCATAGCCGAATGTGCTTTTTCAGATTGAGTATTGTCTGCACCCTGGGTAATATTCGTATCCTAATTTGTCATCTAACCGGCGGAAACACTAAAGGATAACAGATTGGTGTTTGCTCTGATCAGGTTTTCGAGAATTCGTGATAAAGACTAAATGTACGTTTCGGGGAATGAAAATTCATATTTAAAGTTATAATATAAATTAAAAAGTTAAACAACTACTCTGCGATCAGCAGCTCCAGAAGTATACTAATAAAGAAATTGGTTGACAGTCTGTCAGATAACTGTTTGTGTAAAATCGGCAATTCTGGTTAATAATAATTTTTTCTTTGTGAAGAATCTATATTAGGGATTATCAGCAACCTCAAAAACGACTAACGTATGGTTTTATCTAAAAAACAGATAAAGTGTAATTTCTAAAAGCAGATGAGGAAACGAAAAATAGATCACTGTGAATGGTTCACATTGAACTGCACATATAATGTTAAAATGCCGCTCAAAAAGAATAGGACAAAGTTTTTTCTATAATAAGCTAGTTTTATAGATATATTTATAAAATAAAATGTCTAACAATGGATAAATTGTCCAGCTAAGACGTGATTCCCATAATCTTGTAAGCAAAAGTAAATTCTAATAATTATTATGAAAAATTTGAAACAAAGTCAAACATCAGACTAGCACAGTATGAGATTAATTATCCTATTCAATCATCGACCAGAAAGAATCTTTAGGATGGAACTAACATAGTCTATTCCCAATCCCACTGAATTGAACTTGTCGTACAACCTATTAAACCCACCATTTGTCTCTCTCTCTCTGGTACGATTCAACCTGCCATAATCGTCATCGGAGCATGATGGAAAACTGACTAGCGAGGATCTAACCGTACATGAGAGCCATATATTCAATTTAGCTATCCTTGTGCGCGCATTGTGGTTGGATTCTCGGTTGTGAGTTTGCTGTCGTACACTGATGACGATCATGGAAGTTCAAAAACCGCTACAAGGTATGATTTGTGGTGGTTTTACTTTGTTGTGTATGGAGTTAGCGTTATTATTAAACAAGCGAGCTTGATTTAAATTAATTTTATCACCAGCTGTGCAATCAGCGATTTTTTAATGAGTTGTCTATTTTAATATAAATCGTACTTTTGCTTTGATGTAGATATTCATAATTTATTTAATTTTGATGACATGTCTTAAATGTGAAAAACAAAATTTTCTTTCTAGGCCTACTATGTTAAATATGATGAAATTAAACGCTTTCGTATGAATTATTTCATCGTCAATCAGTAATTCTATAAATCACCAATAACACGTTAAATAAATTATTCCGAAAAACACGGCAAGCAAAAAACATCATTAGCTGGTTTAAGGAATATTCGATAAAAAACAATTAAATTTTATACAAACATTTACACATAATAGCATGCGCTGAATGGTTTCCGCTGTCCAAGGTTATCCTAAGAGCATGAATGTAAACGTACTAACGAGGATCAAACAACATTGCAGTCGTACTCTGATGATGGCCATCCCCAGTCATGTACAACGTATGTGAGACTACTAGAGGGGAGAGCCGCATATCGAATTTTACTTTACATATATACTTGCATTGCGGTTTGATCCTCGCTAGACAGTTTGCCGTCGTACTCTGATGATGGTCATGGAAAGTGGAAACGCGTCAGTGCCTGTGACTTGCGGTAGTTTTGCTAGGTTGTTCGACTACTGGTTTAATAAAGAGGGATTGTTGTTTATCTCAAGTTCGCAATCTTCATTTAAATTGAGGCCATTGAAGTTCGAAATGCAACTGCACTTATTATTACTTTTAATCAAGGTTGCAATCTTGATATATGATTGCCAATAGATTTGATATGCTGTCCAAATGGCTAAATAAGTTTTCATTGATGTTTATCTTAATTTTTAAAACTTTATTTCCAGAATTGTCATCACCAAACGCGCTTTCAATGATTATTTATTTATGTAGCGTATATTATTGCATATTATTAAAATATAACGCTTAATTTTTTAACACTGCTTTTCAGACGAACACGTTTCAAGCTGTAATCTTATGGGACGCGTGGAACACTTTCGTAATACTCAATTATGAACGCATACAATGGTCTGATTCAACATTGGTAAGAAACATTACTCAATATAACCAATTTAATAATATTTTTAAACTGTATATTCCACAATATAAATTGTTTAGCTAAAAAGGCTAACATGACCATTTTTTGAGGTTTTCGATCGTTTAATACTATAATAACGAACAATTGCCCATGCGACAATTTTTTTATACAATTTTTCAATTTTAACATTTTTGGCGACGAATAAACCACATAACCCTGCTTCTCCTCACCATCGTCATCATCATCAACATCATTAACAACAGCATAAATATCAACATCGCCATAGTTTTTAATTAATTAGTATAGTAAAACTTACACTTCACTGCTGCGTAAATGTTTCAATGACCTACCATGGTGAATTATTTTTTTAAACTCATTTAGTTACCAAAATCTAGTCTGGAATTTTTAGTTGTCAGAAAAATTCATTCCCTCGGGTATTATGCAATCCTCTGCCTTTAGCATATAATTTTCAAGCGCCCAGGTTGATTATTTTCTCCAGTAGCGGAAATTTGCTCTCCAAATCTGGTATGTCTGCTCACAATCAATTACCAATCATTTAACATCGACTGCTAATTGACAAGCAAAAACCATCTTCAGGAAAAAATGTAACTCTGCTTCCCTCTGGAGAAGTCCCTCCAGTTTTCAAACTGAGCATTTTAAAGGATACGGGCCAGTAATAAGCACGTAGAATCCAAGTAAAATATGTAAGGCTACATTGCACGATTAACGACAGAAAACTTTTAATTCAGCAATTTTTGTGTATCAATAATTTATATTGAAAACCAAACCTTAGTACATACCACATTATCTCAGCACAGATAAAAAATTCATTTCTGCAACACAACTCAACTCACACGCTATATCTTGTATATTATAAGGCTTTTTTTTTAAAAAAGAGAGCAAAGGTGAATTAGTTCGATTAAACATATAATTTATAAAACAACGAACATGAAGCGTGAAATCCATATAAGGATGCACGAACTACATGCGCACGCACGTAATTCACAAGTTTATAATCCATCAATATATAAACTACTGCGGAATATATATGTTGCAGCTGATAGCTTTTATCGTGCGTAACTCCTTTTTGTTTCTTTCTTTAAAAAGCACCTGTAAATCCGCCTGATTGGGTGCGCAACTTCTGTAAACCGTTTCCAATCACCTCCTCGAAATCCATAATCTTTATATGTATACATCTGTTGCAGAAATGTTCACTCCACTATCATCAACGTTTATACCATAATACTAATGGAGCCACTTCTGCACTTATACGTCAATTCAACCTAAATCACGCACAGAGCAGCTACGGCATGTGTTTAATTAAGCAATGCAAGAAAAGAAAGGAGAATTGCGCATGACGGCAGCTTTCAATTTATTCAAAGCTAAATTAACGTATAAATTGTGTACTTTAATCGAAGTTAAGCCGTTAGATTTGCATAAGTGTGTGCATCTACAAGAGCGATTCCCGATAATGTGCAGTACTGTTTAATGCATAGGCTTAGCATAATGCGACTGGCGGTAGTTTTTTATGTTGTTCGACGACTGGTTAAATAAAATGGGATTGTTAACATTTCCAAACTCGCAAACTTGATTTAAAGAGTGTTACCACCATCCCACTCTTTATTAGTTTAATTGCATTACACACACACACACACACACACATATATATATATATATATATATATATATATATATATATATATATATATGGTTACGGTTTGATCCTCGCTAGTCAGTTTCCCATGTTACTCTGATGATGATCATGGAATCTCGAAACGCGTCATTACATGTGACTGACGGTAGTCTTGCTACATTGTTTTATAACTGGTTAAATAAAATTGAGTTGGTGTTTACTTCTAACTCGCTAACTTGATTTAAAGAATTGTTACCACCACCCGCGCAATCAAAAATTGTTTAATTTGATTTATTCTTGCTTTTGAATAAGTTCACTCTGTAAAGAATCTGATATTCCAGTCAAGTTGTGTTCAGGAAAAAAAAAGGTATTCCTTGAGCTGCGTCATGTGGATATATATTTAATTTTCGATAATAAGTTTTTTTCTGCATATAACTACTATTTAATCGAATGTTTTTTATGAAATAAACGCCAATCCAATATTATTTTAAGCCAGACTCAATGTATATTTAAACCCATTTCCTCAATCGCATTTTAACTCGAAATTTTCATAAATTATTCCCTATATTTTCATATCAGCTTTACGTATATGGAGTACCAGGTGTCCCTACCTTATCTGATATATCGGCATTTGCTTTGACTTTTTAAAGTATTGCATTTTCCCCCCATTTTGCGAACATACAGATGTTGTCGGTTGAAGGAACAGCTAACCAGAAACTTAAGTTAGTTTATAATTGAAAATTCTAAGAATCTTGGGGAAAGTGGCGTAGTAAATAAAGTCACTGACTCCGAAGCAGACATGCCCATGTTCGATGCCTGTCCGCTGAAAATTTATGCACAATACTTGAAGAGTTCCGAATAAGGAGGAAATCCCTCTACTGGATGAATCCCTTTTTCTGTATTAAACAATGCTTAGATTATACTGAGAAATGTGATATAATGCGGCTGCTTTTTATATCAAACTCTCAACCTTGCTTTCATTAATTGTTATCATCATTCGTGGAACTAATGTTCGTTTAATTAGATAAAAGTTAAATTCAATACCAAATCTCTCAGGTAGTGTCTTGCCTGTTTTAAAGTGTCAGATAGTGAGTGACTTGGTGGAACTTTAATTTTAAAGAGGTTCTACATAGGCACCATTAGAAGGAAACGCAAACCAAAAACATGTTTCAGTATATGGCTGAAAATTGTATGTAGCCTCAGAAGGGCAGCGCAGTGGATACAGTAATCTTATTTAGTAATTTATTGCAGATTCTACTATTGGTATGTATATGCAGCCGAACTCTAAGTAGCATTCACTTTTCAGTTTTTGTTTGCTGTTCTGAGTAACGGTCAAAATTTATATTGAGGACCCGTAGTTCGGACGCGAAATTCGATGCTGAATTATTTAAAAAGGAACGAAAAAACGTAGCATCTGAGACGCAATACTATCAAACCTTTAGTTGACTCCAGTTTATAATTTATGATCAAACGTGGAGAATGCGTGTTTGGCTTGTAATGAGTGTCATGCTCAATGTTGGCTATACCTAAAAGACGTTTACAGGGACTTTATTATTGCTGGGCCACAGTTCTTTTCAGACAACCATGGAAAATCTATTTGCTTTAACGTAAATAGGAGTAAAACAATCTCAATGATATAAATGTCTATTTCATATGACTTTATCTAAAATTAAATCATATACGAAATACAATTAGTGTTTGAATCACAATATTGTTATCTATTCTCGAAAGTCATATAACCCTTCTTTTTCTTTGCGATGATATTCGTTAATGTAATATTTCGGAAAAATATTCTTCGCCTTCTCCTGTCAATATCTTCTTTACAGGCGCGCTTATTTAATTTTAGATCGACCAGACTAGCAATGTTCATCAAAACCGTGCGCATTATAATCCACAAATATCCAACATAACGGACATGCAATTATGTATAAGTTGTTGCGCACCTAGTAACAAATTAGTTCAATTATGACCAGACGGATTAACTAAAGACGAGATTATACTTTCCGTTCATGCTGTTTTTAGTTTATATATTCTTGTCTAATTTGAACTAATTTGTTACAAATTTCGTAACTGGTACGTTGATCAAATAAAACAACTTTTAATCTAGTCCAACATTTTCATATTTATTGTCTAAATTTATACTGGGTATACGGCGTAGTATAGCTTCATACGGATAAATCGCTATTAAACACGAAACGCATATATACAAGAGATAATACTTTTCTTTCAAACTGACATTTTTATCCTTCTGGTTCTACTTGAATTGATCTGTTACTAGTTACGCAATAACTTTTACACATTTTCATATATATTATTTCACTACAACAAAGAAAATATAACTACAATTTATTTACTTAAATGAAGCCATGTTATTACGAAAAGAGATAACCGATATCGTTCGAAAATAACGTGTAAAGATTTACTGGAGTAAAATTTATAAGACAGGTTGTCAACCTTAATTTAAATGAAATTTAGCTTCACTCTAAAATCATTGTGTTGGTAACTGTAGCAATCTCGGTATTTTGAAAACCATTGCTTTGGTAGTCTGTACAGGCATAATATCTCGTTAGCCATTGTTTTTGTAAAATTCACAGGTTCGGTATACACAACATTGATTTTCTTCCGCCAATAAATATAGCGGGACAATTGGAAGCACTCGTAGTTCGGTAAAATCTTGATTAAATTATATTTTCAGTCGCTATCAGTTGTAAAGAAATAAAGGTTTTACCCAACTACGAGTGCTATAAATTATCCCGCTTTTGTCGATGGCGGAAATAAATCGAAGGATGACAGCGCCGCGAAAAACCAAGTGTCATTTATATCAAAAGTGAGTTGCCTTTGAAGTCGCATTGCTAAAGACTTTATATGAAGCTAGCATCACTTGTGCTTGGACGCACATTCATATAGGAAATTTAACCGCCCAAGCGCCTCAATTCTTTAAAACACGGTTGAGAGCTTGAAGTAAGCACCAATCTCATTGTATTTAACCAGTCGTCGAACAACATAACAAAACTACCGCCAGCCGCAACGTACTGACGCGTTTCGACCTTCCATGATCATCATCATCAGAGTACGACGGCAAACTGACTAGGGAGGATCAATCCGCATTGAATATATATGGAAATCAAATTTAGATTTTCGGCTCTCACCTCTAGCAATCTCGCATACATTGAGCTTGACAAACGCCTCAATGTCTTGACCACATATATAGTGGATATAGTGCATTGTAAGACAAGCTATAGTGAAACGTTTATGGGAAAATCAATTATTTTTACAAAGATAGAATAACATCTACTATGAGCTGTTATGTTAACAATGCGAGTTCTAAACTTGTTATAACCTGTTTCTGACTAAAATATTTCACTTCTATTGCAAATGATTAACATTAAACTGGGTGTTTTTGAAAGTCTGAAAACTTGGATGTAATGTTAATGCTATTTACTGAGATTAGATTTTAAAATTTAATTCGCGTTTTACCACTCCCATGCTAAATTCTTGTTTCTCACACGCACGAATGCTCCCTATCCTATAAAAAACAGCGTTTTATTTTAAACGATTTTACTTATTTATTAATTATTTAAAGCATTCGCTTTATCGCTCAACCATAACCTACAGCACATCTTCTATGCACGCTTAAACGACAACTCATTATTTAGAACTCTCGTCAAATCTCATTCTGTCAATTATTTCTTATAAATAAATTAAATACTAAATTGAAAAGAACTCATTTATACTATGTCGCTGCATGAAATACGCACGCAAAATTCCAACTCACGTGAAAAGAGTGTTTCTTTTCGTTTATGCAATCGTTCGCACTCTCACACATTGAGATAAAGATTAACTTGTAGACGTGAAACCATTCTACGACTGGTCCCATAATAAATGACTGTTCATTGTGTAAGTTATATGTGTGTGAGAGAAATTCGGACTTGGTATATTTGTGATAAACAACATTGCCACTTTAATTCCTGACAACGAATTCAGAATCACTAACCTTAGCTTTTTATCTCAATTTTGCTAGCTTTAATTAAGCAACATTCTCATTTTATTTAACCAGTAGTTCAACAGAGCTAATTTTATTTCCCATAGATTATAGGTGCATTGTGTTTTTATTCTGATTAGTTTGTTTGCCGTCGTGTTCTGTTAATGATCATAGAAGGACTAAAAGCTTCAGTATACGTGACAGACGGTTGTTTTCCTATTTTGTGCGACTGGTTAAGTAAAATGGGTTTGATGTTTATCTCAATATCGCAACCATTATTTCAGGAATTTCTGTTATTTCCCACTAATTCAAGTTTAACTTTTATAATTTCGTTTGTTGTACAAATGCTTAAATAAATTTAGTAGTGGTTATGTTAGGTTGGCAAATTTATTTAGATTTTGTACTGAGAAAGAAATCAGGTACTGGAGCATATATTTGTTAAAAGCAGGTATGTACAAAATAGATAAAAAGGATATTTTTATTTCCGCATAAGTCAGTTCAATTGTAATAGCGGGGGCTTTATATCGTCAATTGTATTTGGAAATCCATGGGGACTAAATTGGATTAAAATCATGTACTGTGTAATAAAATAATCAGAAGCTGGAAACGAGCATGCTGAGGCACGTACCCAGGCGCAATCAATTCACCCGTTTATATTCAAATCATGCACAAGATTATTAAATCAGGATAACGATCTAGATTCAAACACCAATTCCATTACATGCATAAGTTTTTCAGTATAAACTAAGCATTGTGAAGTGTAGAAAAGTTAATTTATCCAGCAGAGCGGTTTGTCCATTATTAGAAAATCATCACATACTATCTACCAGAATTTGCCATGGACAGGGCTCGACCTTCCATGATCACCAACAGAGTACGACAGCAAACTGACTATCGAAGATCAAACCGCATTGAATATATATATGGAAATCAAAGTTATATATGCGGCTCTCACCTCTAGCGGTCTCGCACACATTGAACTTGACTGGAAATGTCGGCTGCACAAATTTTATGCAGTCACGAACATTATTTGTTTGCAGCTTTCGCCACATATACGTATATAGTCAATACAATTTTACAAAAATTAATTGCGCGGGTGATAGTAACAATTTTTTTAAATCAAAGTTGTGAGCTTGAAGTAAACAGTCGTCGAACAACATAACAAAACTACCACCAGTTGCAACGCACTGACATCGTTTCGATCTTCCATGATCATCATCATAGTACGACGGCAAACTGACTAGAGACCAACAAGATGGCATATCTTTATTTCTTTTGGTGTTTTCTTTATATATATATATATATATATATATATAGGTATATATATATATATATATATATATATATATATATATATATATATATATATATATATATATATATTTAAATATACCAAAATATTAAAGGCATGGAAATTTTTGATGGTACCATCTGCAATATTTTGGAGACAGAATAAGTATCAACATTGTTAATTTCATTTTAAAATGTGCTCTTTCAGCAAACCCAGATACACTGGGCTAGATCAGCATCAGATACCATGTATATTTTCTGCCATCTTTTCTCTATGTCTTGCCCAATATATTATTTAGTCAACTATTCACCTTCGCGTTAAATTTATCTGTCTTTACCAATTTTGATCAATTTCCTTAGCTGAGACTATCTTATTTAACATAGCCCTCAAAAAACAGGTTAATCCACGTGCTGATCAAATAGCTGCTAAATTCTCCTTCTTCGTTCGCAAAATATTTGGACCAAATAATGGGCCAGGTATAAAAAAAACTATATTTAATCTACGCGACCTTGTTAAATGCTAGAAAGAATATTATTTTATTACATAAGCGACAGTAGTTTTAATTAAAATATAGGTAGCAGAATAAATAATGCATAAAACGCATTTCATTTACTAAATGGTTTATATATCAGAGCATTAGTCAGCTGCGTGTACTGATACTGTTCGACCCGCAGAGGTTGACACCAGAACCTAACCAAAACTTAATTTATAAGAATTATGCAGAAACTAGAGTAAACTATTTTTAAATGCTCTCCCGCAAATTTTATCATTAATTGTTCAAAATATTCTATACCGTTCGTAAATGTATGCTTCCTAATTTAAATGATGCATTGACGTATATATATATATATATATATATATATATATATATATATATATATATATATATATATATATATATATATATATATATATATGTGTGTGTGTGTAAGCTAAATAATGCATAAAGTAGCAGAGCCAATCCATCATCCAGACCAGTTTCGTCCTTACTGAACTCGTCAAATACGTGGCAGAATTTGCCACGACCTAGGTGCTAACCAGGGTACATTTTCTTTAGAGTTTTTCACTCATTTACTGCGCCAACCTTGCTGGACACTATACGCATTTTTATTTATACAAATTTGTGTTTGCTTATGCCTTCGCCATAGCCACCCACTATATATATATATATATATATGAGTATATATATATATATATATATATATATATATACACATTGCAGATTCAATTCATGAGTGAGGGCTTTAAACAATTTTTCAAAATATTCTTGGGCATTAAATTAGTAAATCTGCTCCGTTTTTATTATCTTAAATGTTTTTAAACCTCATTTTAGTGCAATTTATCAATGACCATACAATCACATTACATTTTTTGATCTATCTAATCTATGGAATGCTGCAATAATTGTTTTGCTATGAAATGCACAGATTTTGAATGGCCAGCCATGTATTCTTCTCAGTAGAATGCGGAGCCACTAAAAAATTTGAAGTTGTACTTTATAGGGTTAATGCAATTATTTATTAGCTGATTGCATTTCAGACCTTGTTAGTTAGGTTACATTTGTATTCATAATGTGCAGGTTAGATTTGAAGGAAGCATTCGCCACAAGTCGACAAGTTATAAACTTAATCAACCATTGACTGTACAGAGAGGTGCAAAATTAATTAATAAAAAATTTACTAACTAGAGATAAACAAAAACAAAATTTTATTTAAAATAAATGTTGGGCGTGACAGAATATTTAAAACTACCTGAATGTTGCTTTCCATGATATTCGCTTTATTTCAATCGATGTTTTCTGAAGACAATTTATTTCACCAGTGTGTAACCATTATGATCAAATAGTAATTAAATTAGGTCAAAATAAGTCGGTACCTATAAAAAGTCATTATTCCATTTTATTAAAATAAAAACCGAACAAGGTAATAGTGTGCGGCAGTGTGGCTCAGTGGTTAGAGCAACAGATACTAAAGAAGGCGTGCCCAGGTTCAAGGCTTGACCACGGCAAATTCTGGACAGTACGTGATGACTTCCCAATAAGGATGATAATTCCAAAATAAGGGTTGGATGAGAACGATAGACAGTGCGTCAATTTCAAGTAAATCTGGATTACTTTATAGTAATGATGGCCTTGAATGCTGATTTATTTAATGTTAAAATATTCTTTTGTCGGAAAGCAATAACTGTAGTACTTTTGGGTAGTTAAAGCAAGCGAACTACGTATTTTCAAATGTGCAACAAAAACCTATCAAAAATGGATCCCAAATTGTATGCACATTTCAGTATACACAAATATTACTCCAACATTAACAACAATTCGATCATTATTGATGTGTTTGATCTATTGTGTACATCGCTCGATCACAGCGATAAGATGTTCACCGAAGATCAAACTCACAATATATATTGAGTATATATTTATACAAGTAAGCTTTACTTCATTAGAATACAAGCACTAGAATACCTGTTCAGCGAGATTTATCTTTATTTTGCCGCTTTCATCCTAACTATATGTTATTTGTTTAAGCAGCAAATAATTGTTATCACCAATAATACACTAAATGATTATTTAATTACTACCAATTTTCCTGATCTGTTACATGTCTTCCTCGCCCTATACAGTAGTGCAAAAGTCTATAGTAGCGGATGCTTGACTGTCATGTAACCATAAGAAACAGATCGTACGAAAGTAGTATTCAAATTTTAAAAATGACATACAATAATTTAAAACAAAAATTGTTAAATGACAGTGATTTTTGAAGGGAGGTATTTCGTTTAGATTGAGATTTTTAAGCAGGAAATACACAGACATGGGGCAAACTGGACATGTACAGAACTTCATTATAGTAAATTCAGCCTTAAGACAAGACAGTATGGCCAATACAGCTTCCTCGCAGTTTTCAATATTTTGATTCATAGACACGACGAAACCTCGCAGTTAATTCTGCTGAGCTATGAAAATATATTTAATCAGGTGATAATGCTAATAAAATTCTGCAACAAGATCAACACTGAGTTTGATTCTGTGATATATCGAGCATGTTTTCCAACCAACATCTATGACGCTCAAATGGGCACTATCTTGGTAGAAAAACAGATCTTATAATAACAAGTTTGATCGTGGCTTCATAAAGTTCTTTCTAAAATGTCGAAGCCCGTGCGTGTTGTTTATTACGCCAATTTTGAAGAGACTTAGTGAAAAATGCTCTTCTGGGCAATCAAATCTAAGATACACTTGTAAAAAGTAACCTAGCCCCTGCAATTAATGGAGCCTTTATTGTTTTTCTAAAGAGGAGCACTAGCTGAACCGTTCAAAATGCGTCTACTGAGGTTAACTCTGTGTGATATAAATCAAGTTTAACCATTCGTCAAAGAACCTGGTAAAACTACCTTCAGTCACACGTACTGACGCGTTTCAACCTTCAATGATTATCATCAGAGTGCGACGCCAAACTGACTATCGATGATCAAACCACAATATATACATGTGGTAGGTAAACTTTAAAAGAACCATGTTGCGCGACAGGGAATAGATTATTTACCTGATTTTCGGATTGCGTACCGAATTGTTTGAATCCACTGTCTTAATGATTTGGCCAAATATTTCGATCCCCGGGTATGGAGATCTTTTTCAATAGCAAGCACATCACCCACTAAGTTGACAATCAATGCCAACTGGAAATATTAGTTTAAACTGCCCCATTTATACTTGTTATTAGATCTCTTAAGCATAACTTGGTTTTTTTTAAATGCTACGAAAGTTTATGTCAAATTGGTTTGGGAATATTTCTGCATGTGTACACTCTTCGAAATGAGATTACAGTGATCTATTGACAATAACAGACAACTCACTAGATAAGCGTGCGTCATGACTGTGTGTTTGTGTTCTCGCTTGTTTTGGGCTGAGAAGTTATCGATTACTGCACGTGTACAGTTATCCCAGTGAAATTACAGCGATTTGGCAACATCTGACTATTCACTGGATAAGCGTATGTCACGTCTGTGTGTGTAAGGAAATATTCGTACTTCTTAGACCATACTTTGATGAATTCATACCATTTGGTTGAGATTGTCAATAAATGTGAGCTCAATGAAAACGATAGATTAGCGAGTTTAGATGTGGTATCCATTTACACCAGTATACTAGTACCAAAAGCACTAGATTACTTTCAGCGTTTCCTGGTTGATCATCCAGTAATATTAGAAGGAAGCAAAATAACGATGAGACATGTCATGGAGATGATGGACGTATGTATGTCCTCCACTTATTTTAAATTTATGAATGAATTTTATTATCAAATTAGAGGTGTTCCAATGGGACAACCACTATCAGTTACAATAGCTAATATCTTCATGCATTACATGGAGAAAACCCTCTTAGATATAACACCCCTAAATCCTAAATTGTATATACGATATTTGGATGATTTATCAGTTATTTGGAATCACGGGGAGGATCAACTGATAAATTTCTTAAATATAGCAAATCAGGTGAGCGAGCTGAAATTTCAAATTAAAAATGATTTATGTGGCGTATTACCATTTCTGGATGTCAAGTTAATTAGAAATGGTAAAAAACTAGAACGGGATGTTTATAGGAAAGATACGCTCACTCCAGGTAGGTCCTTCTTAATTCCCCTACTCCTCAAATCATCCATATAGAATGAAAATCGGTATCTCAAAATCGAGATATTAAGAAGCTTCTAGATTAACATTACAAAACATAGGAGATTGAATTAGGTAGATTGCGAGAAATATCTCCTAGTAAGCCAATGGATAATCCTTATAAAGTTAATTGAAGCCACCATAATGAGCGTTATAAGTAAATTAATCATGGACCGGAAGTACATGCTAAATTAATACCTGACTCTAAACTAAGTAGGGAAATCAAAAGGGTAGCATCTAAATAAAATATACGTACTATTTAAAAGAGACCGTTACCCTAGTTATTAAACTGGCCAACCAAAAGTAGAAAATAGAACCATTAGACAAATCTGCAGTATATGAAATTCCATGTAACGACTGTAACCTGATGTATGTAGGTGAAACCATGCGCCCAATTAGGGTAAGAAGAGGGGAACATAAAACCACATGCAAGTATGGCCATGTTAATAGATCGGATCTTGCACATCCTACAGTAGAGACAGGACATTCAATTAATTGGGATGGTTGCAGACGGATATCAATTTGTAGCTGTAGCAGATCGACTAGATTAATTAGAGAATCCATCGAAATTAAATCGAGAAATGAAACCATGAATGAAACAGCCGTAGAAAAACCGCTAGGTCCTATTTGGAATACAGCATTAAATAACGATAGGAAACGAAGATTGCACGAATCAGAATCAGAAACTCGCTCAAGGAAAAGAATAAGAACACTGGGCTGATATTAACTTACAGGGGTGGAGGGTGAGTAATTCAATATCTCCTAATTTATTTCTGATTATCTTATAATTTATCCTTGATTACATGTTATCTTTTTTATCTATTATCTTTCTTTCTGTTGTTAGTGTAGCACCTTTAACAAACAGTTATCTATGCATAATGCGAAGGTTTATTATTTTAAAAAGGCAAATTTTCTCAGCACTATCACTAGTATCTTTCTTTTTTCAGGCAATTTTTTAATTTCTTTTACGAACCTTTTAATTTAACTTTCTACCTTATTGAAATACTTTATACGTTTCTAATTTATTTTTGCTTACTCTTAATTATTTACTGTATTCGTAGTATCTTTTCCTCTCATCACCGGAATGTACGTGTAAAAATAGGTCTGACGTGTGCATTTAGGAAATGACAGTTATCATTTTAGTTTCACTTGAATGACTGTTACATGTTCCTGTAATTATATGTAACAGATTAGTTCTCGGTCTTAAGTAAACTCACACGCACATACACACAAACACACAACGGGACTACGCCTATCCAGTGAATAGTCAGATGTTGCTAAATCGCTGTAATTTCACTGCGATGAGTCTACACGTGCAGTAATTGATTAATCCCCAATCCAAAACAAACGAGAACACATATACACAGTCATGATGTACGCTTATCTAGTGAGTTTTTAGTAATTGTCAATAAAACCAAACAAGGTAATAGTGTGCGGCAGTGTGGCTCAGTGGTTAGGGCAACATATACTAAAGAAGTCGTTCCCAGGTTCAAGCCCTGACCGCGGCAAATTCTGAACAGTACGTGGTAAGTTTCCAATAAGGACAAAACCGGTCTACCGAATGAATTGCCTTTTCAACACTATACCATATTGACAAATGTATGTACATGAAAGCTTATGATTCTATATCAAGACTGCAAACTTAATTATAGTACTTGTGGTCACCGCCCGCGCAGACAATGTTCATTTAATGATATAAATGTTCAATTCAATACCACTTCCTCATAAAACGTGGTTTCATTTCGTTATTAAAAGATTGCGGAGGGTTAGTTAAAACTTTGTGACTGAAGTGACGAGATATGTGACCAAACTAAAATAAAAACTAAACATAAAACATAATTTAACATATGACTGAAAATGTGCATAATGTGCGGCAGGATGGCTCAGTATTTAATGCGCCAGATTCCGAGGCAGATGTACCCCTGCTCGAGCCCTGTCCGCGGCAAATTCTGGACAGTACGTGATGATATTTTACTAAGAACTGGATGAATTGTCTTTTCAATATTATACAATATTTGGTTTATACTGAGAAATGTATGTACAAGAACAAGTTAAATAACAGGTGTTTATTAAGTATGAACAAACTGGACAAAAGCTACACTAGGCTCTTTTCGTGATGTGAATCCACTCTCGATAAAAATTTAATTTTGTGCCCCTCTTTTTTTACAACCGAGAAGAAGTGTTGTGCAACTTTTACTTGTCTACGTTGAACAATTTGATTAATTCTACAATTATGTATTGAATAATAAACCATTAAAGGTTTTCCCTGTGCTCTCGTAATTAATTTGAATTTGTTTGTAAATTTTCTCGGTAAATTTTCAGCAAAGTTCTCAACTGTCCATTGTTTTACAATCAAGATCATAAGGAGGTGGGAATTCATGCATTTTTGCTTCATATTATTTCTATTCACTGAAATTATTTGCCTAATTAACTAGCTTCAATAAAAACTATTCAAAATTCGTGCATAAAGCATATCCCATTGCAATTAGTTCGTGTGACAAAATACTTGTAGCATAATTTTGCTTTTCTCCATTTTTCAGCTTTACATTTAATAATAGAATGGCTTCTTCTGTTTATTTCTTTCGCCCAGTTTATAACAATTCGTGTAATTACGCGAAAAAATTGACCTTAAATGGCGCATACACTGCACAACCTTGCCAAGAAAACAATAGATTTAGGAAAGTTTTTTGTTCGTTGTTAACCAAATTAGACTCATTATATTCGCCTAATCCACACAGTGGATATTAAATTAGATTAAATTATCCTTAAAAAAATACCTTAGTTCTGCGTTTTTAATAATAATATTTTGAATAAATTTTTTGTGATTTTAGTTATAATTTGACGATGAACATATTTAATATTAATAATTATGCGATTATTGTTATTGATACTTCTAACTTCATATATGCTGCCATTGTTATGTGTAACTGAGTGGAGCGGCTAGTAACAGTTTATTTTCTAAATTAAAAAAATAACAATTTTTAAAATCTTCCGAATTGTTACGAGCGTATTTTTTTGGAAACATTAAACAATTGCGTATGCTGTTCGATTTATTGACGTAGTTTTAAATAAAATACGTTGTAAACAATGGTAACATTTGTAAGAATAATATTTTTCCTCTCCAAGTTAATAATATCATTATCACTCATTCTTTTTTCAATTTTTTTCCCATTTTTTATGAATTTAAATGGAAAAAATATATGAACCCTTTCCCCTTTTGTTCATACCTTTCGCATTCCGTTTAATAAAATAAGTTGTTATCTGCCTTTCAAATTGAGTCTTGTTGTATATTGTTTTTTGTATCTAGTTCTGTTTCAGATATATTTGGCGAGATGTTCCTATATATATGCAATTGCTTAATAAATCCAAAAAACAACTAGTAGAAAATTATCATTAATTTTAATAAACCGGCTAAATATTTAAAATTCGAGATGATTTAATTTTAAATTCATGCCCGGTATGACCAGTATATTGTTATGCAATTATGTTTACTTTTATTCAAAACCTTATTTAAAGTAATAACAACTGTGCAATGTGGCTTTATTCAAATCATTAATGTTGCAAGTGAAACAGGAATTTATTATTTTCCATTATTTTAAACATAAATACTGAATCATCATTATTATTATTATTATTATTATTATTATTATTATTAGAAAATTTATTATTATTGGCATTAATATTTATAATGATGTTAAAGAAACATATTCTTCTAGTTTTAAATTTTGTTAAATTAATATATTTATGAAAGTATTAATAATATATATTATTAGTATTAATATTGAAAATAATAATGAGAATATTATTAAGAAATACATTATTATTACTACAATATTTTTTTTAACGAGCGTGATTCTGAAATATAACCGATAAGCACTTTAGTTTTTATTACCATTCATAACACCAGAATTTATATTGGCGTCCGATAAGAAACAGAACTTTCTGCAATATCTGATTTTGCTACTTGATATTGAGAGATGGATCTCTTTCGATTACATTTTGAAATGAATTCTTTTTATTTACCTGGTCATATGGAGCTTCATTTTACATTAGACGACACTTTAATTGCAATTCTATTTAACTATTAAAATCCAATAACGTGTTAATGGAAATTTAGGCCAATTCGTGTCGACTTTGTCCAGCTGAGGATATTTATACTTCAATTCAGGCTTCTCTCTTTTAATGCATACAAATTGATATCTACTTGTATTTTGCCTGTATAGAAGAGAAGCGATAAATCTATTTTATTGGTTTTTAAATACCAATTACTATATTTATTGGTTTGAGATTAATATTGGTTTTATCGATTTATTGCTAGGCATTCTCTAAAACAGCATTGGTTCCGCAACTCGAAGCGTCATATCAGTACTCCATAATGTTTTAATATATTTTAAATTTTACTATTTATTTTTAATCATTTTCGCAGAATATATGTCGGAAAAGTATGTACGATCTGTTGATTTTGCCATCGCCACTGTAGACGCTGATGCTCAGAATGATTTTTATTCTCAATCTCAATTAAATTAAGCGTATCTCATAAATCATGATTTTGACATCATTCACAGGTTTGGTGCAGATTATATCTACATTGATTTGGATTTCACTTCTCATTACTAAGAACATTCTTTCAAGTTTACTATACTATTGATTTAATTCGCATACGTATAGGAGAATGTAACGTCCATCTGTCTCACATTTCTTAATGAAGTTTATGGTGGTTTTCGGGTGTAGCGTCAGCTCCTACTTATGCGTTACAAATAAGCAAAAAACGTATCTTTGATTGAGATTTAATTTTGTATTCCTTTTAAATTTGGCATATCTCACTGTTCCTATTTAAACTTTTTTGTTTCTAGGTTCGAAAAAATCGAATGCTTAATTGCTTATAAATTTATTCCTTGCAAACATAAGTAAAGCGCTTTACAGATGATTAGTTCAATATTTGATTGGTAGATTTTGGTCGCCATAATGACTTTTATGAGAAATATTTCTCTTCCCATAAATTCCACACACAGATCATTAAGTGTCTAGGACTGGTCATATGTTTTCTATGCAATTTAAGAGATCACTCTTTGTCATAGTCAAAGAATTAGAAAGACAGTGAGGAATGGCGTATTGGTATGTGTGTGTGTGTGTTTGCGAGTGAAACTGAGTCTACATGCCTAAATCGAGTGGTCATTATCAAGAGTTAACCTCCTATTTTCAACTCTCAATTAATTTATTCACTACGTGTACACTGTCGAAAGCTTGACCCGGTAAAAAGGCAAACGTATTCTTTGTTATCCATGCTGTACAAGATTCACGCTTCTAACAAAGTATAATATTTAATATGCTCAAATTTGAGGACAGCGTGTGTGGGATAAGCAGCTTTCACTAAGCAAACTATTTATTTCCAGATTAATAGCTCTACGTTTTGCACAGCAAAATTTTATGCCTTCTGTTGTCTATTGGTCTCCTTGAAAAATAAACTTCATGCCCTAGTTTAATCCAGCTAGAATCAGGAGTTGCTTCAAGTCAAAGATAATTGCTTCGTGAATGTCTGCATCAATTTTTTGTAGCAACGTTCATCAATTAAATATTTAGTTCGTTCTTAATGCCTGAAAATGGATTGTGACTTTTGCAATTGTAGTCATGTCATAAAAAAGTTAAACAAAATCTTAAAGCGATCTAAAAATCTTTCTCTCTCAAAGATTCTAACACATTCTCCTGTTCTATACTATACTAGCAATCGCTTAAAATGAAGAAGATTCCAATGAACATAATTGTGAATAAAAATTTAAATTTAAATGTGACGTTCACTAAACCAGAAAGGCGGTTATTAGATCTAACTAAATATAAAGTGCTACTCTCCGCTTCAGACTGTTTTATATATTAGGCATAAAATTTAGAATATATTAGAAACAATTTCCTTACCGCAAATCTGATACAATATACATGACCTAACAACTTCCTTTATTTTTATTCTCAAGTACATAAGATTTCGGGAATCATAAATTTGCTTATGCAATAAAAAAGTTACTTCAGGAGAAACACTATTATGAAATAATATTATTAGTGGGATACATGAAAATTTACGCATTTAAAAAAATTAATATCAAAATATCCCAAAGACTGACTCCAATGTTTTCCATAATTCAGTCTCTTAATAAGTCAATTTATCTATGTATACATATACATATGCATATATATATATATATATATATATATATATATATATATATATATAAAGATATGGGTGTGTATATAACATGGCATTGTTCTGACTAATTTGCTAAATAAGAATTAGTGTATAAAATAGGTCACGCTTAAGTTGGGGTCATTTTATCTTACCCTCCTTTACCAACTATGTGAAAAATATCCTGAGGGCGGAAATAAATGTAGACAAGCGAATATAATGAATGAAAACTAGGTGTAAAAAATGAAGCATCAGTTTGTAAAGTTTTGTCTGCCTTTTTTGTCCTATCGCCCGTTAATGGAGCATCATCAAACGCTATATTAAATATGGCTTCTATAATAACTTGCCAGGTGTATGCGGGTTCTTGCACTTCTTTCAAAAAGCACAGACAGAATGAAATGTTACTTTATTTTTCTGAAGAGACAAACAATCAAAATACTAAGTTATCCACTTAAAAACATGTAAACTATAATGACAAGGGTTGGATGAGGGCTGTATAAATTCACATGTTGCAGATAGTATACAGCATTTGAACGTGTAAGGTCACGTCTATTATTACAACGTAATAATGTTAACTCGTGTATTGTAGGCGTTTCTGTTTGTCTTGAATGAAATATATCAGACTTACTTGGTCTGCAGCCTTGCCGATTTATGGGCACGTCTAAGCAGAAAATGTTGTGCCATAAAATCCACTATTCACCTAGCTATGATAAAAATCGATTACACAAGTGACCATGGGTGATCAAGGAACCAGGCAATGTAGAAAGGCCATACCTTTGAGTCTACATATGTCAAATGGTGTGGAAAAAAGCCACTGTGTAAACACAATGTCTTGAGTTAGCCAGGTATTTTCACCCTGGGCATACAACCTTAGTTTCCTTAATTGTTGCTGATGAAACTTGGCGCATAATATCAACAGTTAATTAAAAAAATAAAAGGATATTGAACATTTGACAATTATAACTGTTGCATTTAATTAGACTAGGCAACGTGACTGATCACTCGTTTTAGGTTAACAAACCTATGTTATGTGAATCACCCACCAGGCTGCCATTTCGTGTGCAACAATAAAATTTACTAGACAAAAACATTTCCTCCAGTTCATTGCCAATTACAAGCACGATGTTGATTAATAGAACATGCATTTTCATATTAAACGAATATTGATTACGCGAGTGATGATAACAATTAATTTAACCAAGCTTTCGATCTTGATATAAACACCGGACCCTTTACACACATACATTTGTCAGTATAAATTAATTAGTTTATAATGAAGAAAAGTAAATTCATCCGGTAGCAATAGTTTCCGAAGCAGATATGCCTTGGTTCGAGCCCTGTCAGAGGTAAATTCTGGACAGTACGTGACGAGATCTCAATAAGGACGAAACCGGTCCACTTTATGAATTACCTTTTCTACATTATGCAATGCTTAGTTTATACTGACAACTATTTGCATAATGAGTAAGGTGTTTATATCAAGATCGATACCTCAATTAAAAACATGTAATTTTAGATTACAGTTAAATACTGTTTGTTGCGAAGAACTGATATATATGCAAGTATGTATTAGGTGTTGCGAAACTAGTAACAAATAAGTTCAGTTGTGTCCAGAAGGATAAACCAAAGGCAGTATGAACGGAAAGTATAATCTCAAGCACATTCGTTTCGTGCTTACTGGAGACTCATCAGTAGGAGCCGGTATTACGCCCTTTATATGATGTTAGCTTCACTATTGCAGGTTTACATATTCGAATAGGAGATTGTACCGTCCTATTATTCCACATTCTTTGACCAAATATATAGTGGTTAAAGGGCGTGATCCCGGCTCCTACTGATGAGTCGCCAGTAAGCACGAAACGAATGTGCATGAGATTATGCTTTCCGTTTATGCTGCCTTTGTTTTATCCTTCTCGTCACAACTGAATTAATTTGTTATTAGGTTCGCAACACCTAATACATACTTACATGTAATTTCAGATTTTTAAATTAAAGAATATTTAATCTAGCATATAAGCGCTTAGGTGAGCAAAGTTAGATAAAATGGAATTTTTGTATGGCGAATTTTGAAACGCTAAAATATTGTTTAATTATGCTTTCCTCGAGATGAATAATATTACATTTACTATGTGTCACGGCTACTGATATCTTGTTTTCATCATATCTGCAAAAAATTTAAATATTTTGGATCATCAGGCGCTTAAATTTATAGCTTATATCAGGTATCCGATTTTGCGAATACGCTATAAAGCTCACCGCAATAGAACTAAATCGCTCGTTTTCAGTTTAAACTAATGAATGTGGAACTATCTTCGGAAGAATCGTCTGTACAGGTTTTTGCATATTACATAAAATGCTAGAATGATGATGTTTCTAAATTTTCCAGCGCTCTCCAATGGTGGAAAAGGATGTATTACGTATTGCGTACCGAATAACAAGTTATTTCAAATAGGTTGTAAGCTATAATCTCGTGTACAAACGAGATTTTATTTTACTGTCGACTCTTCAGTAGGAGCCAGCAGTAGGCCCATACCAACTTTATATTTGGTCATGAAATGTGGGACAGTTATACATTGGTCCTACTACACGCATATGCATTTAAGCTGTAGTAGAGTTAACTTCGCATAAGTACATTTGCAATGCTACTTAAAAGTCAACTTACATTTTAAAATATGTACCAAACGAGGATTTTCCAGATAGGCATAATTTGGGCAGTATTAAGAATATAATATAATATAATAGAACACTACCTCTCCTGCAAAGCTTTCTAGTCTGGCCTCTATAGAAATCATTTATCACACTGTCGTTGTTATTATAAAATCATGCAATGTAAAATACGTTATCTATATATTTTTTCCGGAAAGCTAATACGTTTTCAACTTTATTAGGCACAACATAAATAATAACAAGTATGTTCACACAAGATCAAAGTCAAACCATCATTGGCCGTCCAGGTGGTGGTAACAGTTCTTTAAATCATGTTTTCAAGCCTGAATTAAACCCCAATCCCATTTTTTATTTAACCAGTCGTCGAATAACATGATAAAACTACCGTCAGTCACACATAATGACGTGTTTTTACCTTCCATCATACGAGTACGACGGCCGACTGACTGGCGAGGATCAAACCGCATTGTATATAGGTTTCGAAAGCAAAATTAGATATACGGCTCACACATCTGGTAGTCTCGCATACATTGTACTAGGCTGCACAATTTCCATGCAGTCACGGAAATTAACTTTCTGTAACTTCCGCAGCATATATATGTAGGTAAACTGATTAATCATTCATTGATTGCGCGGATGATGTTAAAAATTCTATAAATCAAGTGAACACCAATCACATTTTTTATTTAACCAATCATTAACAATACAAAATGGGATTTTTGTTTACTTCAAGCTCGCAAACTTGATTCAAAAAGATGACTAGAATTAAATATGCATGTTTCCACATGAGGTTAATACACTACGACTGCGTTTTAATCTAGGTCTATATCCGATTGTAGTGAACTACCAAACAAAAATAATTCTGCCAGTCTTACCTCATAAGTCATTTTATTAATTGAATTCCTCGGAGTGGGCACACTATCCGATTTACAGCTGCGTCAGTGCCTAAGCAACGTCAAGGATGATCTTTGGTAATAAAATTATTAGTGCGCCTAAAACATATTCAATTTTTTTAAATGATTAGAATAGTATCTGTTTTGGTGCATTTACAGAAATCAAAAAAATTAAAATATAAAAAAGTAATATTGCTGAAATATTTTAATTGTTTGGTACATTTCCGCACTTCTATTCACCATAATTGATTTTCTACCTAAATAAAACGTATCTAGCTGTATAGCACAATGGAAGAATGACATATTTGTAACAACTTATATGTGAATCTAACAACTATGTTGTCTTAAAGTTTTTTTCTATTGAGGAATCCGGACATTTCATTTAATTATTCTATGGTCACTGCTGACCTCATGGCAGAGTGGCTCAATGATTAGATAAATAGACCTCTAATAAAAAGTGTCCAGATTCGAGACCTGTCCACGGCAAATTCTGGATAGTACGGGAGGAGTTCCTAATAAGGACGAAACCGCGTACTGGATGAATTGCCGTTTCTACATTATACATTGTTTAGTCTAAAATGACAAATGTAGGTATACAATGGACAGATCATTAAATTTACATGACAAACTTCATTTGATTAGTTGATCTTGAAAGTTTATTTAACTATGAATTTTAGCAATGATAAATGCAAAAATAATTTAATTTTAGTTTAGTGCCATTTTCACATGATTTATATTGGACCGAGGAGGGGTAGCTTGGAAACGGATCTCTTAAGATGTGTAGAAGTATAGAAATCTAAGATTGCAGTGCGAAACTTTAATCTCCGAACGATATTCTGCATCTTTTATTGCTTGTTTAGTAATAAATTACTTCGTATAGGACGGGGATTTCACTAAAGTCACGCATTCGTCTCGTGTTTGCTGGTTTTAAGTCAGAAGGAGTAGACACTTCGCAGTCAAAACACTATTGCATTTTACGTTGATTTTGAGCAAAAGGTTAATGCAAAACCGTCATCTCAAACCACGTACGAGATTCTGTGGAGGATTTGGGACGCATAGATGGCTCCCAATGTTTCGTTGTCAGTTTGCACAAAACAGTTGCGTGCCAATCTAAAAATCATTTGTTCAGGCTCATATTGGTACATTATCAGTTTCTACAACGATCTAACATGTTACTCGGCCAGCCATTTGTGTTAGATAATTTTATTTTGCTTTCGACCGGAAATCAGCGTCCTTCTAACCATGCTCTACTTGCTTTTCATTATCACCATCGTAATATGATTATGCTTAGGAACATTTTTACACTGTTTCGAGAACGTCAAGTTTACTTTATAATCTTAATTAACTCTAATGCTTGTCTCTCAATTACGAAGACCGACTTTATTTTTATGAATACAGTTTGCCTATGGCTTTTTGAGCTTTGAAATACAGAAATAATCTCAAATTTTGAATCTTATATTTTTGTGTTTCATTTGGTGTTATCAAACTCTTTGATTAATAAAATGTCGCAGATGATGGGAAATTGCTGCTGATGTTTTGGTTAGGACATAATTGGCGTACGATTAAATCGTAGTTACAAGCAAAGTTCTACCCAACAGATCAAATTTATTATACCGGTTCGCTCCAAATATGGGTCTCTTGCACAAAACTCATTATCCAGAGATACATTGATTTTACGAAGTTTGGCAATTGAAGGTCTATTGCGTACAGACTTTCTAAATTAACAAAGGTCGAAACGTGACAATTTATATCATTTTTAATAGTTTCCTTTATAGAGAAGTTTCAAAAACCGACCAAATGTTATCTATATTAATTATACAATTTACATCCAGCAAAAGCATATCAATATTGATCCAATAGGGAAATAATGCACTAAATACCAAATAACACTCAAAGAATGCAAACAATTGTCGATCTTTTCTGCATAGAATCGGTGCAGAATATAGCACACTTGAGTTAGGCAAATTGAGACTACCTTGTGAGAAAACTTACGTTCAAATATCAGCCGGCTTTACAAAGGGCGTCGAAGTTGAAGCAGGAAATCAGAAATTCGTTAGTGAAGAGAAATGTGGCTAGATTAATTATTCAACATGCCTGATAAAGGCGTGAAATTTTTGTGAAAACGAATACACTTATCTCGACAAAAATATACATTAAGGAGAACATTGTTTGAGATGTGTTCAACTTACATCCTATTCTGTCAACGCCAAACAGGACAACAAAAGTTATACATTATCCTAGCAATCGTCTCTTTGTTTACCATTCATTGGTTGCGCGGGTGGTGATTATGAAAAAATAAAACAAGTTTGCTTGTTTCGTACTTATACCAATTTAAACGTATTTGTCCAGTTGCATAACAGAAAAACTACCGCCAGTCACACGTACTTACATGTTTCGTCTTCCATGATGATCATCAGAACATGACAGAAAACTTACCAGCGATGATCATGTCGCAAAGCATGTATAAGCAAAACTAAATTAGTTATACGGCCATCATCTCGAGTAGTCTTGCACACATTGTGCTGGACTGTTAATTTTTGCTGCACAATTTCTAGGTATTCGCGAAATGTAACTTTATGCAGCCAACATAACCAGTCAAGTACTATTTTGATTTTTTTGCTCGGTATTGTTATTCTTGTTGTGGATTTGGCCGCATTTTTCTTGAGTAGGACAATTGATAGCATTCATAGGTAGGTAAATCTTGAATTCCGTACATTTCCAGGTGCACCGATTTTTGGCTTTGATTGACGGGTTCTCACTTGTCCCTTCTTTATGGAGGGCTTAGAAAAGAAGGGACAAGTGTGAACTCATCAATCAAGGCCAATAATCGGTGCACCGGGAAATGTACAGGATTCAATATTTTACCGACCTTCGATTGCTATCAATTGTTCCGCACAGGAAAAATGCGGTCAAATCCATAGTCAAGTATAATTTTTGCGAGATTACTAGGGATGATGGCCGCATATCTATGTTCGCATTGCTTAAACATGCGTTGCTGCTGAATCCTCGTTATTTAGATGTCCGTCGTGCTCTTATGTTGATCACGGAGGATTAAAACACATTACTGCGTTGGACTGACGTTAATTTTGCTATGCTGATCGACTAGATAAATACAATGGTATTGGTGTTTATTTCAAGCTTGCAAACTTGATTTTAAAATTTTTTATCACCAATCGCGCAATCTAGAATTGTCTTATTGTACAACTTATACACATATGGCGAAAGATTCAGAAAGATAGTGTTAGTGACTGCGTAGAAATTGTACAATTGAGTACCATGTTTGCGAGATTCCCAGAGGTGAGAACCACATATATAACTATGCTTTATTTATACGTGAAGTGCTGTTTGATCCTTATTAATCAGTTGCCAGTCGTGCTCTGATGATGATCACTGATGTTTAAAACGTGTCAGTACATGCGACTGGCAGTTATTTGTGTATACTGCTCGACTGATTAAATGCGATTGGATTGATGTTTGTATCAATTTGACAAATTTTATTTAAATAAACACTAAATTTGTTTGTTCAGTGTTCTATTGAATTTTTGATAAACGAAACTTAACTGCTGCCAAACTAAAAATACTTGGTTTTATCACGCTAGGTGGGCTTTAATCAAGGAAACCAGTTCGGCTGGCATCCTCATCCTGTACCATTCCAGTATCTGCCTACTGAGGGGACAGGAATGCATATGCGACAGTTCAACAGTTTAGGAGCATCGGATGACAGTCCTGATGAGTTCGAACAAGTGCTCGGACGCTATATGTACAAAATTGACTCAGTTGCGTACGTGGACGAGTATACAGTGGAGAATAAGTTAGATCGGACCGGTGAAGATGCCAAAAGTTCATCCGATGATGCCCACGACATTGACGTGTGCTCAGATTCTGTTGTAAATTGCGGAGGTCCAGGTACAGGTGAACGGGGTGGTTGTGTCTTAACAACGCAACAATCCGAATGCTCCGCAGGTAAATCAAAATGTAATTTTCAATCCTATTGTTAATTTAAACCATCTTTATTAAATAAATCGTTTTAAAAAAATATTTGAAGCATACCAAATAAATAAATGAAGAAAAAAAGTGATTTTAACCTATTCATTCACCAACTAAATTGCAAAAAAACAGAAGATAATGTTATATTATTTGACAAAATAATACCACACATCGAGATAACTATAAATAGCACGTTACAGGCATTAATACAATATTTTTTTATAAGAAGTGTCTTTCAATTTCGAGTTGATCTGAATTTCGCTTCAGATACGAAAATTCCGTGACTCTTGCATTCTAATTTAAAATCTCCAAAAGTAGTTGCGGTTTCCATAGTTGAAATGCCGAGTAAGTCTACAATTCTATGCGTGATAAATTTGTGGACAATTCCTGTCCAGGCAATCATATTAGCGGGAAATTTTACGCATTGGGTGCATATACGAATTAATTTTAGTTATTTTGACCGTGTTAAAATATTTATGCGCTGATTTATTATAGTCATTTTAAAGATCAGTCAGGGAAATTAGACAATGGATTTAATCATTGACTACTTCTTTTCCAAAATATAATGCTGCTCGGTTTGATTACATATGGTAGCAATATACATCAACCAATGCCAATGGAACGAATTCTTTAAAAAACGTAAACATTTTGTCGATAATTTGGTTGCTGGTGACTTTAAGGACCGCGATTCTAATAAAGATAACCAGCTGGTTGATCAGAATATTAAAAACCCAAACAACTCGGGCGAGTGTTCAACAAGTAAACGCGCAAATATTTTCAAAGGATTAGTGCCATCTGTATACATAATCCTCGTCATCTGAATTCGAAGTATAATTGAAGTCAATTTGCGTGTGGAATTCAAATGGTACATTATTTTTGGGTAGAAATTAAGTTTAACAAAATGGGCATTAGTTGTGCAGATAGCGAAAAATGTAAGCTAAATAAAATGTTACTTACTTCAAATAGACATTCATCCCATTCTTTTAGAAATGGTACAATAAATCAGTCGACAATTCAATCAGCTAACTATTAATGAAATTACGAGAATTGTGGGCCTCATTTCTACTTTTTGAAGCACCGTATTTACGTTGTAATATGCATAGTTGTAATTCAATCGCAATATCAGAAATGACAGAATGCGTCCATAAACAATTGTCATTTTACAAATATTGCATTTGTCATTAATGTCGAATGCACAATTTCTACGATGTCACGAGCGTAACTACTTCATCTTTCCAAACCTTAAAATAATATCGATCCAAATAATGGTTCTTAATATCCATTGTATATTTGTATTATCAATAGAAACACGTTTAATGCAATCTCATTGGTTGTTGCATGCTTAAACAGAGATATAGTCGTCTATAATTATTTTTCTTCATAGTGCAGAATCAATGCATTCATGCCCTATATATATATATATATATATATATATATATATATATATATATATATATATATATATATCAGGTTATATTATTTGGCGTCACAAAATTTGTAAAAACGTTTATATGATTCAATGCTTCTTTGTGAATGATAAGTAAGAAATTGCCAAGTATGTTATTTTTATGCACATATAATTATTAGACTTGGTTATACTACGATTCAAATGGAATTAACTGATTTCTTCGTACTAAAAGTAATATAGGTAAAATTAGACAGTTGGGATCATGTCAATAAATGTCTAACTATGTTATTTCGCTGTTAACAATCTAGTTATAAAAAATACAATATCGAGTAAGAGAACGAAATGTGCTGTGACTTTGAACTCCACAAAACTACCAGATCTTTAAAATGGTCACTTGTGATTTCTCATGTCCAAATTGACGATTATATAGAAGTACGTATATTACGGTTCGATGCAAGTCGTTCAATAATCTACCTAGTTTAGATTAGGCTTCAAAAATACTTTAATCATGGTTGCGATCTTGACATACACACCTGAACCTTTATGTGTATACATTTGCCAGTTTAAACCAAGTATTTTATAGTATAGAAAAGGCAAGTCATCCAATGGACCGGTTTCGTTCTAATTGGAAACTCATCAAGCACTGTCCCGAATTTGCCTCGGAAAAAGCTTGAACCTGAGCACGTTTGCTCAGGAATCTTTTGCTCTAACTAATTCTGCACGGCACGAGATGAATTTCCAATAAGGACAAAACCAGTCTACTGGATGAATTGACTTATTTACACTGTACAATGCTTGGTCTAGATTGACAAATTTATGTAATAATGGGTCACGAATTTATATCATGATCGAAACCTTGATTATATTAATTGTTATCACCATCCGCGCAACCAGGGTTAATTTACTTATACACCTTTTAAAATATTTTGAAGGAACTCTTGGCTAGCCACTGAGGGTAGTTTTGCAGTGCCACTGCTGGAAGAAATAGAAGCGATTGTTTACACCAGATTGATAACATACTCAGTTTCAATAATTTTCACTTCCATACGTGCAAACAACATCGACATGCCACGAAAAAGTACAAGCGATTGCAATTTGGATAAAACAAAAAAACAGTGTCAAATACACGAATATCTTTGAGCATATATATATATATATATATATATATATATATATATATATATATATATATATATATATATATATTCTTCAAATTTTTAACTGAATATAATTGCAAATGTTTCGTTGCGTACACTTTCTAGTTAGATAGAAGTGCAAAGAATGTAAGCAGACAAAATTTCACATTGTGTGTTTTCAGTGATCTTTCAAAAATTATCACGGAACAAGCTCACGTTACCTTTTCGTTATTCCTGCGTCAATTGAAAGTTTATTCACGGGCGTTTTTTTTCTACATGCCGTCAAGTAGAATATTGTAGCAAAACACAAATTACTATTTTAGAAAATAGATTAGTGCACAGAAAGCAAGTCACCTTATTATATGCTTCGATTCTGCTACATGCACAAGTGCACACGATTGCCAAATTCTTCAGCGATGAATTGAGCTATTTTTCTATTCCTGACTCTATTGTCTATATAATAAATTTACCGAAACTATTTCAAATATAATTAGGTCAATTGCAACCAAATTAGCAATTATTTTGTCTGTCCAATCCATAGTACACATAAACTAAAAACTTTATCGCCAATGCATATAGTTGGTTTACGAAAAAGTTTTTCTAACATAGTTACATCCGTTTTAATTATCAATGAAAATGAACTTAAAAATAGCTAAATTAAATATGTGCCATTCAGTTATATATATTGATTTGAAGTCTAATGGAAGAATTTTGATTTTATGTATTTGACCAGTATCAATTAAACATTGCATCAAGTTGAAAAGAAAATCCATATAGTACACCGGTTTCATTCATGTTGAGATCTCTTCAAGTTCTCTACAGAAATTGCCTCAGCCAGAGCTTGAACCGGAACACATTTGCGTCAGAGGCTGCGCCATCCCTACGGCATAACATAAGCTAGTTTATGTCATGCACCAGTTCCTGTTTTTCAGTTAGTCTTTCCTTCGGGTGAAACCAATTTGTAACCTCTAACATGCCACTCCTGGTCTGTTATTGTACAACTGACACAATGCCACTTTGTGAAGTTATATGTTTGAAATGTAAAGGCAGCATTTTAATTATATGCATATCGTCAGTATATACACAACTGTGCATCATGTAGGAAAGACAATTCATTCAGTAGCCTTGTTTCGTCTTATTGGATCAATTAATCTATTATTACATGAAAGATTGCTAATGACAATGCAAATGCATCGTGCAAAATATATCATACATCAAATCGGAAAATTTGCCACAACGTCTGTGTTCTTTAGCCAGAATACGGAAACCAAATATTTTTCCGAGAAATGCCTGGCAACAGGTATCGGAACTTCTTGTGATATCTCAAAACCTGGAGCACACTGCTTCGGGTACGCACTGATGTATTAGTTTATGGTGACTGTTTCAAAAGCCGATAAGGTAAATAGAAATTTTTTTATACATTAGGAATTGATTTTTGTTTCAAATTATGTTTCTGGCATATTTGATATTCGATATATCAATGAGTATTATAAGCTATTATTCAAATCAATTTTGCATGTATTAAATAAGTAACAATTGCACCTGCAACCATTTTAGTAGAATTACAATTTAACTGTATTTAACATTCCCGTCCAATCCTTTAACGTTTTAAAACAACACACAACAATATCAATTTCATGCAAGAGCTTCCGAAATACAATTGTCAACCGATCTTTGATTTGGTACTAAAAAAATGTTAAAGTTAAATTAAATTACCAAAATCCAACCTGGTCTGCGCGTTATTTGAGCTATAAATGTTTCGTGTTATTATAATAAAACTTTATCAGTATTTTACGTCTTTTTTATGAACTGATATACTTGTTAATCAAGATTTAAAATATTACGAATTCCGTAACGGTAAAAGTCGATTTAATGTCTCATGGATATCCTAGACAATCGTTAAATAAAGAAATCATAAGGTAAAAATGCTAGTCGGACCAGAAAACAATCCATCTGCCTAAATATTCCAATTAAGGTGGACACTGTTTCTCGCAAAATGAAAAAGAAAGGAAAAGTGATTTAATAGGCATATTCAATGCAGCTGAACTACGTGTGATATTTGCGAGTAATTAATGAAAGGCATCAGGTAATGTCGATTTTTACAGCATTCAATTTCAAAGTGGATAATGGCCGGTTTATTTCGAGAATACCTAACAAGATATTAAAATCTTCCATCGATATACATGCTGGGTTTTCTTTTGTTCATGGGAGTATTAACTAGTCTGATTTGTTCAGCTTACTGGTAATGCACTTTAGTGGTCCATAGCGTGTTTATTTGCGAGTACATATGCATGTGTCATTGTGGGTGTCAGTGCGCGCGAAGGGAACATTCTCATTTTATTATAGATTAATGCTTAAGATATGGCTATTCTTTTACTCATGGCTTTAGTCTTGACCAGGAGTTCCGTATTGTCTTTGATCGGGCTGAGTGCGTATTCGTCCCTTTCCTCCGAAGGCTCCCACATCGTTCATACCAAACATTGGAAATGCGGTTCTATACAATCTTTGTTTACTGGCTACGGTTCGGTGCATTCTTTCCAGGACCATCATCAGGCCACACTATACACAGCACAATACTCACAATAGCAGATTTAGGCGTCAGTATATGCGACTGAAGATAGTTTTGCAGTTTTGCGATTTGCCAAAAGTTGGCAAACTTTAAAAAAATATTTTTTAGTCATGCCTGTGTTATCAGTGATTATGCAGACTTGTCGGAATCTAAAACTTATTAACAATGTTCGTGACAGCATAGCAAATATGCAGCCGAACATTTAGTCCAACAAAATATTTGTAAGACTAGATTTTGTTTAAATCAAGTTTGCGAGCTTGAAGTAAACACCAATCCCATTGTATTTAACCAGTCGTCGAACAACATAACAAAGCTACCGCCAGTCGCAACGCACTGACGCGTTTCGACCTTCCTTGATCATCATCAGAGTACGACGGCAAACTGACTAGCGAGGATCAAACCGCATTGAATATACATGGAAATCAAATTTAGATATGCGGCTCTCACCTCTAGCAGTCTTGCATACAGACTAGATTTTGACGGACTGTTGCGCAGTGCGAGCTTCATATGATGATATTCCGTGAATCGTGTTCACGGGTTGTTGGTTTGCACTATCAGTTTCACAAAGATCCGATTGATCGCCATTTCTAAGTTCGCATCTGTTTTGTCTTCGATCAGGCTGGATGTGTATTCATCCCTTTCTTCCGAAGGCTTCAACATCGCCCATGCTAAACATTGGAAATGCGGTGTTAAACAATCATTGTTTACTGGCTACGTTTCGGCGCATTATATCCAGCATCATCATCAGGCCACTATACACAGCATTTGCTTAAATCTGCTATTGTGAGTATTGTGCTGTGTATAGTGTGGCCTGATGATGGTGCTGGATAGAATGTACCGAAGCGTAGCCAGTAAGCAAAGACGTGATAGGACCGCATTTCCAATGGTTAGTACGAACAATATTGGAGCCTTCGGAAGGAAGGGCCGAAGACGCACCCAGCTCGATCGAAGACAAAACAGATTCAAATGTTGAAATTGTGATCAATAGGATCTTTGTAAAACTGTTAGTGCAAGGCTACAACCCGGGTACGCAAGACGCGGCATTGCAAAATATGAAGCTGGCACACCGCAAAAATTCAAAGGATATTTGTCCGTTGTGGAAACTTACGTGTACAAGTGTTTTTCCTTGTATGTTGTCTTTCATTTCGTCTTGTGTTGGAGTCATATTTTGCCTCCTTGGTAACAGCGCAGGGTAGGCTGATTGCAGTGCTGATGGCTAGTATATTTATGATATTTCTGTTACTTTTAACGATGATAGTTCTGATTTTTTTGCCAATCCGATAAAATTATTGTTGTTCCTGGTCTAGTGGGTGTTCGGGCTTTTCTGGATATTATTAAAATGTTGTTGGGTTGTATGATTCATAGCCTGTCGAGTGAAATCTCCTGTTGGTGAAACTTTTAATTATTTTTTCATGTAAAAAGCAGCGTATAAATGCCATGATTTTTGGACATCGCTTAGTGTAGAACTGAGATGTTAGTCAAATTGGTTGTGTACCCGATTTGAAATATATGCTCGGAAATAGCTGATTTTCCTGATGGAGACATGCATTTTTACATCATATTCCGCAATAAGTTTTGTCGGATATATGTGCTTCCGCACATATATAAAAGTGTATAAACTTTGAAGGATTTGGAGAGAAATGGTAATATACCATTGGTATCCAAACTCATGATCGATTGTGTGCTGAATGTGATGCTAACTTTTGCACTGGGAAATTTCGCTTTGGTACGGTACAATTAATGAGACCTGTAGTTCGCCCCTAAATAGTAAGCATAGAAAGACATTTTTGACCTTTTTCACTTTAGCACAAATCGGACGTGGCTCGATGATTATATGTATGAACCGGTCCGGGTAGTTGCTCATTAGCAAACGTATATTCAGGTAGCCTAGCTTTTCTTCTGTCTTATGTTCAGAACAGAATTTCCAAATTAGGTTTACTAAGTTTTTAATTGGTTATTTTGTGTAAATTAGGCACACAATTTTCATAATGAATTTATTTCCCAGTGAAAGTAAATTTTGTATTTTATGCAAGTTTCAAGTCACCTTTCCCCTCTTGAGGCATTTGGATGTCCGAGAAAAGGAAATTGCTGTTTTTCTATACCTCGAGATTGATTTTCTTATATGGATCGTCTACATTGGCTTTTTTGAGGGTTTCGGTTTGGGAAGAACAATAGTAGATAAACTGAATAACCTTTGTAAAGTATGCAATGGCTATATATGTTCCGCAGGCTCATTTACTCAAGGTGATGCATGTACAGTAAAGGTGCAATGAAGATTTCATTATCTACACCAGTGAAATACCGGAAATATGTACCTTCAAATGTAAATTGTACATTTATTGAGCATATTAATATGAGATATTTTAGATCATTTGTGTCTATAAGGAAATCTTGAAACGCACTATTAATCTGGTCACAAAAGATCAACGTATATTTTAACAGCGGTATGAACGTAAATGATGATGATATGACAAGCGAGGTTATTTTGTTTTCTAGGATGTTTTTTCTCTTCAATTCTTTTGATAGCTCAGAATAATCCTGCATAGTGTTCGTGTTTTTGACATTTTGTAGTGGTTGAATTACTTTTCAGAGATGCTTAGCCGGTTTATGTTGCAGTGCATTGAACATTGTCATAATGGACCACATTGGAGGAGCTCCTGATGCCGTTATATTTTTATAAGATTTTAGTATTTCGTACAGTCTTGCGAGGTTTGTTACAACAGTTTTGGCTTTTTAACTTCGGAATCATCCATTCAATCTAAAAATTTGTTTCTCCATCTTATTTCTTAATTAAATACTTGTTGATTCATCCTTCTGTTTCAATTTGGACTGATTTATAATGATCTCGTTCATGGACACACTATAAGCATTGGCTTCAAGTATAACAATTCCTGATCCGTTGTCAAGTGTGGCAATTCGAAAAGTTTTATTTGATTTCAGTTTTTTTAGTTCATATATATGATTCTGTGTAATGATTTGGTTGCCTTTGAAATGCTTTCTGTATTGTTCTACTGTAAAAGCTATCTTGGCTTTTTAATATTTCTCTGTCGAATACTTCTTGGGCGATGCCCTTTGTTCGCTCATTGTAGAAGTTTTAACTTCCGACTTAGATGTCAATAATGTCGAGTTCGCTTTGGTTCCGCTTAATGATTCATACTTTTTCCTTTAATAGTTAAATTCATTCTGATGATTTGAAAAGTTGCTTTTGTTTATTCGTGAATAAATATATCAAGTTAACTATTACATTTCGATTGTGGAGGTAATTTTATACAGATCCCTTGTGAGGTAATTCATATCTCTGTCATCTTTTAATCCCATCAACGCTTTTATCATCATTGCAAAGGCATTGAATTCGTTCTCGTTCAAACTTGCGAGTTGACGGCCGAGTGATTGAATAATTCTCTCAGCATTTGCAGTTTTGATTGGCTGTCCTCTATGACATTAAGCAATAGGCCGCTTAACAGCTGATTCATTTGGTTGTGGTCATTTATTCTGCACTGTTTAAGGAAACCTTTAGACACATCATTTGTAAATAATATTTGAAGGACTTAATTCCAACTAGACAATAGGCACTGACACAACTGGCTGTACTATAAGTGTTTGATTCATTAAGGGTTAAATTAATAGTGTTTTTAAAGTCCGTTGTCTTAAAATATTACACAACGAATTTTTGTTAGGAAGAGAAAACATATTCAATATCAAAGTGGATAATAGCCAGTTTATTTCGAAATAACTCAAAATCTGGCCACGTCCGCTTCGTACTGCAGGGGATAGCGTAAACATGTTGTCATAAACTTACCGTTTAGAAGTGACATACTGATCTCAATAATTGCACGGCGATTTAATCGAATCACTTAGGCGAAAGTTCGCAATGCAAAAGTTAACATCACATTCAGCACACCGAGAATCATGAGGTTGAATGCCAAGGATCAATTGCCAATTCTATCAAAATCTTCATCGTCTTAAAACCTTCATGTATGTATGGTAACGTATATATTGTACGTGCGAAAAAGCAATTGATTTAAAGAATTCAACAACATTTACCGAGGAAATTTACTAAAAGACGCTTATTTGAAACGGATTACCCAAACAATTTGAAGATTTTTTCAGTCTTACACAGCATATTCCGTAAAGCTATTAGACGTATACGAAACTCTCTATATAGAGCAACGAACAACCGGCCTAATAATTGAAAAGGTTCGCCAACACGATATTTCAATCGATTACCCTCGAATCACACAACCCAAGAACATTTGGATGGCGTTCAGGCAAGCCCAAATACCCATTTGACCAGTCTTAACAAACATTCGATCGGATTGGTAACAAAATAAAGAAGAAACAGCGCGTAAATTCCATAATGAATTTTATTAAAACTCAAGTTTCAGAACTGCCATCATCATCATCATTATTATTATTTTATTATTATATTATTACATTATTATTATTATTATTATTATTATTATTATTATTATTATTATTTTTATTGCTTTATTATTATCGTTACTAAGGTAATCCTCATTATCTACGATACCATCACCACAACAGTAATAACCATCAATCTCTAAATCAATATCATAACTAAAATCAGCATGACTATCGATTCTATTACTCCCATAACCATTTAATAATCAGCCAAATTTTTATCACTTACCTCCTATTCGCCATTGGCATTATAATCGTTAGGGATTCACAACTCAACACTATCACCACCGAAATCATCATAATGCTTAGTAATAATATCCTACTAATTTTTATACTTATTATCATCTCTACACTCATCGTCTGCATCATCTTCATCATTATCATCGTCAAAGTCATCGCTAAAAATACTATACAATATGTCCAAAACCATTATAGATATAATCAGGAAAACATTGACTTTCAACAGTTTCGTTTTTAAATCAAGGTTGCGTTCTTTACATGAACACTAATCCCATTTTATACATAAAAACTAATCAATGGATATCTTAGAAAAACCAATGAATCCAGTAGGCTGGTTTTATCCTTATTGAGAACTATTCACATGCTATATAGAATTTGACGCGGACATGGCTCGAACCTGGTTACTTCTGCTTCGGAATCCATGGTTCTAACCATTGAGTTCCCCTTGCTTTTTCTACATGATACGATGTATCGTTTGTACTGGCAAATGTATGTATACAATGGGATTGGTATTTATATCAATATCGCAACCTGGATTAAAATAGTCATCACCGCCCGCGCAAACAATGTTCGAAAAATACCATTTGTATTTATTGGTATTTTATTGATATCACGATCACCAGCATCAGAATCATCATCATCATCATCATCATCATCATCATCATCATCGTCATCATGTATAATTTCCAACATCACCTTCATTATTATTACATTTATTATCAACATCAACAACATCATCACCTTAGCCGTAATCATCATCTTCATCGTTATTATCATCATCATGATGAGCATCAAAATTTTCCAAATTATCACAATCATAGTTATCAACATGTGTCTCGTAAATTTCAGATTCACTGAACTTAAAATCATTATAAACTCGGTCGTAGCCACAAAATGGTGTTTAAATCAACCTAAACATCGACGTCTGTATTCTTATTGAATATAAATTCTAAAATTATCAACATAGTTACCATGGTAATTATTACCATTAAACCCACAGTCATAACAACTGTCATCATTGTTAAAAACTAATATAGCAGCAACTTCTACGCGTTACATTCGCAATTCCTGAAATTTCTGGTGTCAAATGACGTAGATGTGATATGAAATGGAAGAAACGTACGTCTTCGTCGGCTTACATATTTCAACCAAAGAAACTTTATCACTTTTAAGGTGGCACATTTCATTTATAGGGAAAATACAGCCTACCAGAAATGAATGCTAACAGAGGATTAATAGAATATTACGACGAGAATTGATTGTGATATCTCAAAAGCAATCGATGTAGAAGCTCCGTTGCTCATGAGTATTTAACTCTCCATAATGGATATACAAAAAACCCTACAGAAATATAGCCCAGCATGCAATCTAACAAGGGAGTAGTTATAGTTCTCATCGGATGATATAAATCTGAACACAACTAAATGGCCAATATAATTCTCATTTGGACGGTGTGTCAGATTTTGGTAGGGATGTTTAAATTTTTATATGAGGAGCGTGGAACTTGAGGCAGAAGACTGCTAAGGTTGATTGAAATATTATCCAATAAACACGACGGAAAAACTATTTTTACACAAAAGAAATATTTTCAAATAAATATAGCATAACATAATCAACATCGTTAATGTTTTTCAAAACGATATTTGTCAAAGCGGATCAATACTTGTGCCTGCGTCAGTATCAGAATAATCATGAATAATATTCTTATCCAAATTAAGTTATCGTTCCTATCAGTCTACTATTTGATATTTCATATCGAAATTTCTCAATAGAAAGCAATAGTTCATATTTGTTTAGTATGTCAAATTCAACGCTAGGACGGAAAGGAGAGGGAAAGTTTGTGATTTTTTGCAAAAATCAAGCGTGCGGAATAATGATTTCTCGACATTATGACCTCAAAAATGATGCGAAAAGCAGTCGAATTAATAAGATTGCTGATTGCCGATTAAGCCTCGCATAGTTATATCCAATTTTGGACTCAATTATTTATTTACATAACAAAGAAAGATTTTGAAAAGTGGTCGCTAAAATGTTGCCATTTTCTAGAAAAAAATTCTAGAAATATATATGTTTGCTACGTGCATAATAAAGTGTGTATGTGTATACAAATAAATGTATGTATTATGTCAGTAACTAAACATTGCATCAGATAGCAAAGGTACTATGAGCAGTAGACTTATTCGACTTATTTAATACTCTCAAATTACTTTCCGGGGTACTTTTGCATTGGAGTGTCAGACACTTTCCATTGTACCAAATGTGCCACATAAATTGAATTCACATACTAACTTCAGGTTCAACCTATTTGGAATCTCTTATAACGTGAAATTTTACTAGCTACACAGATCTCCAATTACACAACTGACACCATGCCAATTAGGGCAGTGATATTGATGTGAAGTCAAATGGAATGACCTTGATAACATGTATTTTGATAGTATAAATTAAAAATTAAATCGGGTTGTAACGGCAATTCAACCAGTATACGAGTTTCGTAGTTATTGGGAACTGTTTAAGTAGTATCCAGAATTTGACGAGGACTGAACTCGAACTAAGGAAGCCCTGTTTAAAGTCTTCTGTTCTAGCCACTGCGCCATCCTTTTTGTACACTATGCGCAATTTTAATTCATATAACAAATTATGTTATTTTATTACCATCTCATTTAGTTGGAACCTATTTGGAATCTCAAAATACGTGAAGTTCTTACTAGCCACATCAGGTCTTGCTTTACACAACCAACACCATGCCAATTGAAGAAGTTATATTGATTTTAATTCGAATGTCGCAACCTTGATAACATTATTCTAGTAGTTTAAACTAAAAATTACATCAGGTAGTAACGGAAATTCAAAATGTCGATCAGTTGCATGCTTATTGAGAACACTTCAAGTACTACCCAGTATTTAATGAGGACTGGCGTCGAACCGGGGCACGTTTGAGTTAAAGTCCGCGATTCAACCACTGCGCCACCCTTGTCGTATACTATTCGCAAGTTTAAGTCACATAACAAATCCTTTCTGTTTTAATAGCCTTCAATTATTATAATCAAGTTTGTGGTCTTGATATAAACACCTGACCCATTAATTACTTACATATGTCATTATAAACTAAGAATTGTATAGTGTAGAAAAGGCAATTCATCCAGTTGACCGGTTTCGTCCTTATTGGGAACTCATCAAGTACTGGCCAGAATTTGCCGCGGACAGGACTCGAGCCTGGGCACGTCTGCTTCGGAACCTAATACTCTAACCAGTGAGCCATCCTGCCACACACTACACTACACAAAATTTTCAGTTATATACTAACTAATGTAACATGGTTAGTCCATTTTTCCTTTAGGTGGAGCTCATATGGCATCCATTTAGACCCAAAGTTCCAACTAACAATCCACAATCTGTCATTACTGAACAGACACCACATTACATGGTTAAGTGGTATTGAAATGAACATTTATATAATTAAACAAACATTGGTTGCGCGGTCGGTGATAAAAACTATTATAATCAAGTTTGCGGTCTTGATATAAACACCTGACCCATTAATTACTTACATATGTCATTATAAACTAAGAATTGTATAGTGTAGAAAAGGCAATTCATCCAGTAGACCTGTCCGCGGGCAAAATTCTGGACGCGTTACTTGACGAGTTCTACCACAAGGACTTGAACCTAGTCTACTGGATGTGACCTGCCTTTTCTCACTATACAATTCTTAGTTTATAATGACATATGGGGTAATTAATCGGGTCATGTGTTTATATCAAGACCGCAACCTTGATTATAATAATTTTTATCACCACCCGCGCAACCAATGTTCGTTTAATAGCCTTCAATTCAATTGGAACCCGTTTGGAATATCTTAATACGTGAAGTTCTTACTTGCCAATTCAGACCTGTCATTACACAACAGATACCATGCCACTTGGAGCGGTTATATTGATTTTGTGTCGGATAGCATGAACTTGAAAACGTATTTTGTCAGTATAAAAAATTTTTTTTAATCAAGTTGTAATGACAATTCAACTAGTAGAAAATCATCTATGCCATTCGAATATATATATATATATATATATACATATATATATATATATATATATATATTGTATACCTCTGTTGTTGAGAAAGACAAGATAATTTATTTATAATCTAAACTTGTTTCTTCAGTACTGGGAACTGAGAAATAATTGCAAACATTGTCGTGGCCTGACATCGAACCCCTAAAATACTGGTACAGAGTCTTGCAAAAAATTACCTATACTTTAAATTAAATTAAATATGTGTAATCAGATGAAATATGAAAATATTTTGAAATAGTTCATTAAATAATTAATATATGCAATTTCGTGATTTCCTCTCGTATATTAGTTGGTGTCGAAGAGATGCTCTTCCTATGATTATACCGAAAGATTATATTTCTTGTTGTAATATTTTTACAAAGTTTCACTTGACGCAATTCGGCATTCTTTAAGAAGGCTTTCGCAGTATTGTGTTGAACAATTAGAGTAGGTAAAAGTCATTCTCTACTTCTATTAACTGAACGGCAAACGCACGATTACAGCAATATTTGATTGGTCTCGTAGATGAAGTGGTTCTGTCTTCGAAGCTGTAACCAAAGCGAAACTATTTTCGGTTTTTTAAATGTGAGTTAATGTGTCGATGGCAAGCATAAATCCAACCAGTTTGCATATAGTGTAAATAATAGCCGCGTTTCATCTAATGGACCAATTATAAATAAATCAACAAAAGGATTTATTGTATTGCTATTTTTTCTTTACTAAAGACTCTCGGCATTACCACCTGACTGTGCTCCCGCCGGTGACAAGTGCGCTCGGTGGTGAATTACTTCTTCTTCAAGGCGGCCCATGTCCACTGGATATGGCCGTGTCCACTTCCTCCCGAGCGCCGAATCATTATGCAACCTCGGTCAGTCTATCTAACATGTGGACGGAATCCAGTAATTTAGTCGACTATCAATGTCATTTTATAGCTTTAAACTACACAGAAAGCCTTGAATCAGACGATGTGGATGGCTATATAACGGCCAGATCACAAGGGAACTCGAATTTACACCTTGTTACTGAGGCCGTATTTATTAACAAGTTAGAAATGTCAGAAGCCGAAGAGCAAAGGATCCACAATGAAGGCAGTGTGATTAATAATGATAACAACGCACATGTGGCAAATAATGAGGCGTACAGTCTAGTTCCTCAGATGAATATTACAACAACAGGAAATAAGGAAAATCAACACAATAATGGAAAGGAAGACGATGTTCAAATCAAACATGTGGTCAACAGTAAAACGGCAACAAAGTATCGGTCGAAAATTTGGTCAAGACTTGGTGGATTCCTTACATGTAGAGCTCCAAATGTGGCTGATACACCTGGCAAATACCGGCTTATTTTAAAAGCCAAATCCAAACCGATTTTACGGAGTTGTTCAAACGAGATCTTCCATGGCGTTGTCGAATTAGGTAAGCTATTGCGAATCATTTATAGCTATACACTAGGAAAACGTTATTTATTATTTTTCGCCACATTGATATGGAATATATTCATAAATATCACAAAATCAGCTAATCTAGACATCTATTATTTTGCAAATTTAACATATTATTAAATAATTTTCTAAAAGAATGATGCGAGCTATTTCCTTTTTTGTTAACTTGACTGCATTAATAATAAATAATGGAAGTACCACTATTATACCAAACAAGTTCTAAAGTCATTTCAACAATCGTTCTATTTTATTTGAATACCTTTTTATCCAAGTTTTTGCAGATCTTCTATAGTTCTTTCGTTAACTACCCAATAGTTAAATAATGTTTGTTGCGGAGATCTAATATATATGCAACTATGTATTAGGTGTTGCGAACCTAGTAACAAATAAGTTCAGTTGTGACCAGAAGGATAAACCAAAGGCAGCATGAACGGAAAGTATAATCTCATGCACATTCGTTTAGTTCGTTTAGAATTTGCCGCGGACAGGTCTACTGGATGAATTGCCTTTTCTCTACTATACAATTCTTAGTTTATACTGACATATGTATGTAATTAATGAGTCAGGTGTTTATATCAAGACCGCAACCTTGATTATAATAACTGTGCTAAATTTGTTAAACGCTGAGTATTTTAGAATTCGTAGGTCATATACAAGTAAAACAGATATAGGTACAGCATAGAGGCAATAAAGTTGGCATCCAAGTCAAATACAATACATACGAGAATTCTTGGTTTAGAAGTCGCATTTCGGTGTTCCAATAGATTATGCACAATGCAATTTAATCCTCGTTAGACACTAGTCTGAACCGGTACAGTTGGTCTGGCGGTAAATTTGTTATTATGCTAGACTGGATAATAAGTGTAATTGGCATTGATCCTAAGTCCAAAATTATGCTAAAACTTACCTATTAAATGTTTTGATAGAACAAAGAAATAAAGAAGACTTAAAACTTTAATATTTGGAGAATAAAACTAACAAATCAATGAATTTTATTAAGCGATCATTGGTTGCGTGGGTGGCACTATTAATTATTGTATATCAAGTTATTGATCTTGATATAACCACCGTTACTATATATATATATATATATATATATATATATATATATATATGCATATATATATATAAAGTAGTTAAATTATACAAATTTTCAATTAAAAAGCACTTCTTCAGTTTGCGTGGTGTCTATTCGATATCAACAGGTTGGTGTTGGCTTGTTGGAACTTTAGGTCAAACCAGATTCCACATTGGCTCCACCTGATGGAACGGCGAACTAAAAAACATTAGTTTGTATGTAAATTAAAATTGTGTGTAGCGTGTAGCAGGGCGACTCAGCCGTTAGAGTAACAGACTCAAAATCAGAGGTGCCCTTGTTCGAGCCCAACCCTCGGCAACTTTTGGATAGTACGTGATGAGTTCTCAATTATGGTTAAACTGGTATACTGGATGAATTGTCTTTTTTAAATTGAGTCAGGTGTTTACATCAAGTTCGCAACCGTTATTTAAATAATTTCGCAACATTTAGTTGGCATTATTGAAAAATTTGTTCAAATAGAACAAGGTGGATGTTCGAAAGTCTGAATGAAATAAATGCATAAACTTATACAAACGTGCACATCATGTTTAACCTTCAACAATCTCCAAATTGACTACAAATTTGGTTAAATACATGGAGATTTTAGGATCATGAAAACGCCTACACAAATGCGAGTTAAATCATTGTTAAAATTAATTTCAATTAGAGTTTTTAGCAATGCTACTTTTAAAGGCGACTGAATGTTTATAATATGCGTAAAATCTTTAAACCGTACCAACAATATGACTGTGGAGATAAGCTAAATTTCACAAAAATCAAGAATATTATCTATTTCGAGCATCCGCTACTACAGACGATCATAGTACTCTGGCCTTGAGAGATGTTACTGCACAACTTTCCCATATTTCTGGACCAAACTAATAGTGGGTTTATAGCGTAATTACGTCTACTTCGAACAACTTTTCAGTAATCACGAATTGCATTTATACACGAAAGTACTCCATATTTTAACGCTGATTTTGAGCTTCCCTCTGGCCTTATTTGAACCAAACCGTTTCCAAGTACGCCATATCTAATCCATAAATTACTACAACCGAGTTTCCTATAACCATAAACGAATGAGTATTATGGCGAGCTTATTAACATTGGGCATGTAATCATGGCTTCGAAACCAGATCAGTGTGTTCGAATCATGCATGCACAACTTCTAGATATGTCCGATATAATGTCAACTACGGACAAAGCAATGTTTTATTAGATGGGGTCCATTTGATGATATATCCCATTTTTGTTTATACTAGCAAAGTATATATATTCCTGTCATACTCTAATACTACTATATATATATATATATATATATATATATATATATATATATATATATTGAAAGAGTTTATGATAAATGAATTTTAACTTACACGTTTTGTATGCGTAAACAAAAATAGCATAGGATTGAAAATGCAATTCCCAAACGTCGGTGGCTTCCGGGATAAATTGCAAGGATTTGGCTTGAAAACCCGCCTGGTTCAAATGCCGGCCACTCAATTATGGCAACTACTGATTAGTGCTCAATAAAACGAAAGAAATTTCATCTTCTATATTACGCAATTTTTATTTTATACCAGAAACACACAAACACATCAACACACGCAAACACACACACACACGGCAAGACATATATATATATATATATATATATATATATATATATATATATATATATATATATATATATATATATAAACTTCTAAATGCTACCACTTGACTTTAATTGCATATCATTTCTTCTATTGTACAGGCCGAGCTTCTAAAGTCAGATAGGAAATGGCTTGTTTGGACTTTTATTCAGTGACAACGAACGAACAAAATTTAACAGAAGGAATGATTTTTTAACCATTAATTTCACGAGACATGCAGTTTTGGCAGCGTTGAAAATTACCTGCAGTATGCTAAATCAATTGCCCGTTGTTCAAATCCCGTCCACACAAATTTTGTTAATTACGGATTAGTGCTCAATACAGGTTTGACATGTCTATTTGAATTATTGGATTTTTTATTTTGTAGTTTTTACTCCATAACGAAATTAAATCTATATATTGCTAAATTAGCCTTTTCTTCCGCAACAAATTTTCCCTAAAAGATAAAATTTGTTTATTTTTTAAATTATATATATATATTTTTTTGTTTAATTGTGCGTGTCTGAGAGAGAGAAGTATAGCGCGTGTATATTTTTGCTTATTGTAACTGTGTGACATTAAGAGTGGAAATATTACAAAGAAATTAGATTTCGATTTTTTATCTAGAGTGGACGCCACAATGCCTAAACTTATTATAAAGCTGAGTTCAATCATTTGAAATTGCAAAAAATGAGAAGTACTAAAATATTATTATTTGACACAAAGCATTGGTGAAAAATGTTTATACTGGGAACAAACGGAAAATATAAATAATCTGTCCTGAAACAACCCAACGAAGTAAAGATGAAAACAAGAGAAATCAATATGTAGATATAGACAGCTAAGATGATAGACTTATAAATGGACAGAATTGTTTCAAATACCTATGGACATTTATAGATTTTTACACTAATTGCTAGTTAAGAAATGCGAATATGCATACGACAAAATAAGCAGTCCTTGCTTTCGCGTGAGGTGACATCAAGAATTATGACTGGTATTTGTGATTTTGAGATAAACAACAATCCTATTGTATTTAACCAGACCCCGACGTCAAAATCAGTCGTACGCACAAAGCGAATACAAATGCAAATCGAACCAGTATATATATTTATATATATATATATATATATATATATATATATATATATATATATATATATATATGTTATAACTGGCAATCAAAAATTTTCTCTTACTTTCGAACAAGGACGACCGTTTAAATAAAATTTGATTGGTGCTTACTCCAAGCTCGCAAACTAGATTTAGAGTATTTTATGCATTTTTTATAACCGGAACAGCGGCTGTAAAACTTTTATACAGCCTCGGACATTGTGTTGTGCAGCTTGTCTGTATAATGTTATTCAATCCATCATTGCGTGGATAGTAATGGCAATACTTAATTTCTCATTTGAGACAAACACCAATCCAAATTTATACAACTAGTTGTAACTGCTGACGCATTTAAACTTTCGACGCGCATTAGCAGAGCAGGATACCAATGGAAAATAAATGTATGATGATCATGGAAGGTTGAATCGCGACAGTATTTGATTTTGGCGGCGTTTTACTAGTCTGTGAAACTGGTTAAGTATATTGATACTAGTGTTTATCTGAGGTGCGCAAACTTTATTTATAAAATTGTTATCAGCACCCGCGCAATCAGTATTTGTTTAACTTTGTATTTTATATACGTGCCACCGAGGCGCAAAATATATATTTTGTGACGGTAAATATATAGTGAGGCTAACATTCTCCGGTAAGTAAAAAGTATAACATTAAAATACTGTGTGTTGCGAAGAGCTAATATATATGCAAGTATGCATTAGGTGTTGCGAACCTAGTAACGAATTATTTTAGTTGTGACCAGAAGGATAAACCAAAGACAGCATGAACGGAAAGTTTAATCTCATGCACATTCGTTTCGTGCTTACTGGCAACTCATCAGTAAGAGCCGGTATTACGCCCTTTAACCACTATATATTTGGGTGAAGAATTTGGGATAATAGGACAGTAAAATCTCCTAGACGAATGTGTAAACATAAACTGTTATATATTGAATTGAATGTTGTCATGCTTGCCGCGAAATGTGATGACTGATATCGATCAAAGCCAGAGTGTATGGATGTACTGGAATAACAAGTGTTCAGAAATAGTTGTAATTCTCAATTTCGGTAAACTATGGCATACATTGATATTCATCATGTTAGTAACATGTACCTTTTCAGTACTATAATGTTGGTATCGGTTAGTAACACAATATCCATATTGTTGGTATCCTTTACAGACTCGATATATATATATATATATATATATATATATACATATTATAGTGAGTTAAAGCGTGGAAGTCGCATTTTGAGACTTTATGATTGATGTAAGCTTCAATATTATAGGTTTACACATTCGTCTAGGAGATTGTACCGTCCGATTTTCCCACATTCTTCTACCAAATATATAGTGGTTAAAGGGCGTAATACCGGCTCCTACTGATGAGTCGCCAGTAAGCACGAAACGAATGTGCATGAGATTATACTTTCCGTTCATGCTGCCTTTTGTTTATCCTTCTGGTCACAACTGAAATAATTTGTTACTAGGTTCGCAACACCTAAGACATACTTGCATATAAGTACAAAGTATAAAAGAAAATTATGAATGAGAATCGCAGAACTGATTTTGATTAGTGGTTTGATCCTCGATGATCAGTTTGCCACTTAAGTACGAAATAATTTGTACATGCAATTGACATTAGTTAGTCTGTGCTATGCAACCTCGGGAATAAAATTGAATTGGTTTTTATCTCAAGGCCTTAAGGACAATTTAGAGACAGACAAACAAACAAATATAATTTAACATATATAAAACACCACAGATAGAAAAATTAATAAAAATTTACGTATCAAATAGATAACTATATACAAATAACTTGACATTTAAACAAGTAAACAGTTGGCGATGGTGAAAATTAAGAAGAAAATTTTATTAAAATATAAATAGTATATATACGTATATTTTAAAATAAACAAAAATTGGATAATAATTAATTGATATAATACACGGAGACATATGTAAATAGGTTGTCACTGATGAATTAATAAGCAAACGAAATATTATACAGATGTAAATATTATTAGTTTAACAGATAAGTGGATATATTTATAGATAGACATTTAGACTTTGATAAAGATAAATAGATATAAATTTATAATAAAAGTAAATGGATAATTTTAAAGATAGATAGAAAGATTTGTAGATATAAAGATGGATGGCTTCCAATATATATATATATATATATATATATATATATATATATATATATATGTATATGTATATAGACGGATAGATATATTGAGTGCTCGATATATTGTTAGATGCGTATATAGAGAGGGAAAGAAGGATAGCTGGATAGACAGGCAGGTAGATATATACGTATATATAGATAGGCAGATAACTGGATAACTATATAAATATATATATATAGATAAATAAACGAATAAATATAGATAAACCTGTATATAATTTGTGATATATATATATATATATATATATATATATATATATATATATATACAGTTTCATGTCAATATATAGATAGATTTATTTAAAGCTAGGTAGATATATATATACGTATGTAGGTAGTTTGATAGATAGATTGATTGATTGAAAGATAACGAGATAGATTTTAAGGTAGGTAGATGAACATATTGATGGTTAGATAGGCAAGCAGATAGATTTATAGAATAAAATTTAGGAGCATGGATATGTTCCAGTTATATTTATTACTGAATTGTGAGAAAAATAATTATAATAAGAGACTAGGCGAATTATACACTGTGAGTCACCTGTTATTTAGGAGACGTGTTTAATAATGTGCTACCGAGTTATGCAAAGGGCTATTACGTGAGTAGGGGTAAATTGACTGAGAAAGAGGAATAGAAAAATTATTGAAATATACATTGTCCTCATATCCTGATGATAAGCTAATTTATTATTTTCCATTTTAAGCTCTCCATGATAAATTTAATTTGCATATATCTTAAGTTTAACGGGTTTTGCTGAAATTTCGTCGCCCTATTATAGACACAGAAATTGAGTTACGTCATTATTTCCACTGTATTTGTATGACAAATTGTTGCTAAATCCTCATTTATGTATTGACGATTTTGTATAAAGCTAGCCTTTTTACATAAAAGTCAAAGAATGTGAATCGAGAGTTGCTATTGACCATATTGAAAAAATGTACTTTTCCTCAAAAGTTGTTGTTCTTGAATTTGCAATGCGATCAGCTCATTTAACAAAATCCATGATTTTCTTTCGCGGGTAGTCGATGTGCACATTAGGTTCCTCAATTGATTGATCCTCATTTCAAAATACGTGCTGACATCGGCTTCGTTGTGACTGGGTACGTTTCGTCTCCTCACATTGTAGGCTTCCACATCATTGGTTCTAACCACTAGAACTAAAGTTCGATCAAATTTTGGTTGCATGACGACGTTTCGGAACCTCATTTCCAGAATTACTTTATAATTAAAAATAACACGCAATACACTGCTCACACAACCAGATTTAGTTAATTAAAAAAATAGATTGCGAGGGTGATGATAAAAATTCTTTAAATCAGTGTTTGCAAACTTGAAGTAAACACCAATCCCATTGTATTTAACCATACGTCGAAAAACATTACAAATCTACCGCCAGATTTAAGTGAATTTGGTAACCTCGTTCAAAAAAGATTTGTTTTTATTTTTAATTTAAACTCACTAACGGTTATTTTTAAACAAAAGTCATACCAAAACTTATATATGTATAAATACAGGAGTACATGAAATAATTACTCTGTATATATATATATATATATATATATATATATATATATATATATATATATACAGTCCAATGTCAGATCAACCCAGTCTTCCAGTTCAATGAAAATCAGAAATTCCGGTTTGCATAAATCTCATCAGTCTGCAGATGGATAACGGAGGAGATGGTTATATATATATATATATATATATATATATATATATATATATATGGTATATATATATATATTTGGTTGTTGAATAGGTATTACCGTAATTGATGTTTTTATACATGTAGAATTTTATATATGGAGCGCCTTTGTTTGATCGTAACCGTTAGTGAGTCTAAATTAGAAATATAAATAAATCGTTTTGAACGAGGTTACCAAATTGACTTAAATCTCGCGGTAGAATTGTTATGTTGTTCGACGACTGGTTAAATACAATGGGATTGGTGTTTACTTCAAGTTCGCAAACTGGATTTAAAGAATTTTAATCACCACCCGCGCAATCAATTATTTTTTAATTACTTAAATCTGGTCGTGTGAGCAGTGTATTATGTGTTATAGTAATTTTCAAGAGGAGCATTAGATTCTTTACACCAACAATGCATTCCATAGGTCGGTAAAATCTTGAATTTTCATCATTTTCAGGTGATGTAATTTTGGCCTCAATTGATGGGTTCTCACTTGTCCCTTTTTTTCAAGCCTTCCATCAATTGAGGCCAAAAATTACATCACCTGAAATGATGAAAATTCAAGATTTTAACGACCTAAGAGTGCTATCAATTGTCCCGCGCAAGAAAAATGCGGTCAAATCCACAACAAAAAGGACAGCACTGCGCAACGAGATTTATCTTTTAAAAATGTATTCCATATGCTTTCCAACGCTTTCCATATATATTCAATGCGGTTTGATTTTTGCTAGTCAGTTCTGCCCTCGTACTCTGATGATGATCATGGAAAGTCGAAACGCGTCACTGCGTTGCGACTGGCGGTAGTTTCGTTATGTGGTACGACGTCTGGTTAAATACAATGGGATTGTTGTTTACTTCAAGCTCGCAAACTTGATTTAAAGAATTGTTACCGCCACCCGCGCAATCAATTATTATTTAATTGTATAGTCTCTCGTAATGACACCTTTCGAACTAAAATGATTATAATCAGAACACGACAGAAAACTTATTTTCGGGGATCAGACCAAATTACATGTATAAGGAATTGAAAACCGGAGGCGTGGCCACCACTCCTAGTGTTCACACGAGTATCGTAGTTGATATCTTAATCGACTGCATAATGCATATGCAGTAACTATCATAAAACTTTGTCATCTTCATAGTTCTAGGGCACCTCTAGAATAGCATATGTTGTGTGAAGCACAACACTTCTTACTTTAGCTTGATTGCATCTGATTAGCGTGTAGTCTGCTTTCACCATCCTGTTAACTCGAAGCTAAATTTAAATATGACTGCAATCAGCTACAAGGACACTATTATTATGAGACGAAAAATTACCATGTAAATCCTACTCCAAACAACCATGCGTTTAGGCATGGTTGGAGGCTCAAATTGTGCATGCCTTGCAATTTGCATACAAATTTACATACTGCAAGCTTCCCTTGACTACGTAATAGCATAAATTAATGAATATAGGATCATACACGCACGCACGCACATATATATCTATCCATGCACCCATCTATCTATCTATCTATCTATCTATCTATCTATCTATCTATCTATCTATCTATCTATCTATTCATCTATCTATCTATCTATCTATCTATCTATCTATCTATCTATCTATCTATCTATCTATCTATCTATTCATCTATCTATCTATCTATCTATCTATCTATTCATATATATATATATATATATATCTGTCTTTCTGTCTGTCTGTTGTGTCTGTCTGTATGTCTGTGTGTCTGCATGTCTATATATTGTCACTGTAAACCAAACATTGTATATGCTGTCAAATAAAACACATTAAGTAGACCTGTTTCTTCGGAAATTGAAATTCATCACTTATTAGAGTTGAACTGGGCTATATTACATGTAGCCTTGCACTCATCCACTTCGTCATCCTTTCTGCTCACTGAACGCATTTTTCAGTTATATACCAATCTGTGCATTGTTTTATTACAAGAATCTCACGAAAATTTGCTCCGTTTAGAGCCACAGTCGTGGAAAATTCTGGCATATACTTAACAGGTTCCCATTAATAGCGAACTTAGTCTAATTGATAAATTACCATTGCTTTCATATGCAAAGTGTTGTCAAGAAAATCAACGCATTTAACATCAAAATCTTCCTATTATTAACTTCCGTTAAAAAAACATATATTGCATTTCGATTACTTCTTTAACAAATAATATTTCCATTTTGTCATATATTCTTCGTGGCGGAGATCCAATATATAAGCAATTTCGTGTGGGATATTTCGCACCTAGAAATTAATTAGTTTACATTGGACTAGAAAGATAAACCAAAGCCAGCATGGACAATAGGTAAAATTTCATTTACACAAGTATATCATGCATACTGGCGATTTATCAGTTGGGACTGAAATTACGATTTAAAAACTGCGAAATTTGTCAAGATATTTGTGAGAGTTGGATGGTCTAATCTCTTGTACGTATTAGTACCCAAGAAATAATTGAGTTAACTTTATGCAAAGACTTGTGCTATGCAGTTTCATACCCAACTCACTGTATGTAATATTTTTCTAGTATGAAATTTGTCTCAACGTAATAATTTTCTAGAGAGTGTGTCTTTAAAGAGAACCAAAAAATGCTTTTCGAGATGGGCTAGATTCCATCAAATTTGAGGATATGAATCAATTATGAAACCCTGTTACACCATCTGATGCATACACTCTGGCCTCGATCGAAATCTTTTAGCATATGTCGTGGTAATCATAACATAATTCATTTAAATATATAATAGTTGTATATTCTTCACTTCGACGTACAAATACAAATGGAATCGTACATTATTTATTACATACCTAGTAAAAAGCCCATTACATTGGCTTTAAGGGGAATAATCAACTGAATAAAAGACTAATTTATACGACAGCATGTGCAGTATTTTGTCGGCTAACGGATCAAATTATCAAACACCAGATGTCCCGAAATGTTTAGGTAGCATGGACACTTGCTTTTCACAACCAAATGCACCTCGAATTTTTACCGCTGTTACTTTTAGGTGTAAGGATGTGTTAATTGTTACAGTGCAATATTGCAACAGCGACTAAAATTTTTCAATTCGATGTGATCAGCTGTGGCTTGTGACAATTAGACGTGTCAGGCCAAATTTTTATGACACATTAGCATTCACGAGCACCCACAATACTGTCATCACAAATTTTGATTTTCAAAAATCGCTGACAGGTAAAAACAAATCTTTGCTAATGCACCAGCCGCTATGTTGAGACGTATCACTTCATTTGTCAGAAAATAATTTAATGATAAATAACACTTTGTAAAGTATGTTCTTAAGCCACCATTTGGTACGCGGGGGTCGATAAAATTATTCAATTCAAAATTGCTACATGATATAACACCTGGAAGATATTTTATAACAGTCAAACGACTGAGGTTAGGTTTGCTGTTTTGTATTAGGCTGAAAAATAGGATTGGTGTTTTTCCTGCGAAGTTTGTTGAAATTAATTATGCAATTTTTACTTAAAGTAAAATCACTAACTCATTTTTTTAGTCAAATTACAAGTCTCCAAAGAAATAGTATCAATTTCGAGACAATGTGTTTAACGTAACTATTATTAATACTTATTATTATTAATATTTATTATTGTCATTATTATTATTATTATTATTATTATTTCTATTATTATTAATACTATTGTTATTATTATTACTTCCGCTAATGTTATTAAAACCATTAATATTATCAATATTATTCTTATTATTGTTATTATTATTAATTGAAATTTATTGTAGTTTATATTGATTTTTGCACCATTTACAAATAGTTTTTAAAATATTTTTTATTTTATGATCACAATAACTTTTAAAATACTAGCTATCATCGGGAAACAAAAATATTTCGCTGGGCAATCATAAATTTGTGACTCAAATTTGCATTTATAGTTTCTACACCTTTGCGAAATTCTCTCCACTGGCATTTCTATCAATAATTTTTGTAGGGCAAAATAACACATACGCAAATGGAAGAATATGTAAAGTCCGCATATATGTTAACAACAGCCTAAACCACCAGACCTTTGTAGGTTCTTCGTTACTACGTGTGAACGCATTGCTCAACTGCTCTGCATGGAACGGACTCAACAATCGCAAAAAGTAGATGAAATTACTCCACTAATGACACCAGCAATTTGACTATATTGTGGTTCGTTTATTTGGCAAGGAATAACTTGAAAAACTTACGAATGCTATTGAATTATTCAGTGTTTATTCTTGTTTATGAAATAGAGACGTTGGTTACGTAAAGTTTTTGGACTCTAAGCAATTGTCATTTCTAGGTTTTACCTACTTAAATAAAATTAAATAACAGCTATGTCGACCATTCTGGCCAATTGCCGAGTACGGCATTTTTCCTCCTGACTTTCCACTTAATGATATTCTATGATTATCATCCGAAAGGCGAAAACGTATTAGGTAATTTAACATTTTTGAAGACTCATTATACTTGTAACAAATGACAATAAAATATAATTTAGTTAATATGGGTTATAAAGTCTCGTAGCAAACAAAATTATTTGACTTGTATTTAGTCTTTAAATCAAGTTTGCGAGCTAGAAGTAAGCAGCCATCCCATTGTATTTAAGCAGACGTCGAACAACATAACAAAACTATCGCCAGTCGCAACGCACTGACGCGTTTCGACCTTCCATGATCATCATCAGAGTACGACGGCAAACTGACTAGCGAGGATCAAACCGCAGTTCATATATATGGAAAGCAAAATTAGATATGCGGCTTTCACCTCTAGTAGTCTTGCATACATTGTACGTGACTGTAAATGTTTAATTATTGTTTAATTGAATTTAATCTACTTATGAACTTTCCTTGGCGAAAACAGAAAATTTATGTGCATTGCGACTTTTAGATCTCCATTGGGCGCGGTATTCATTCATAATTACTAGAACAGTAGTCAAGTTTTCCGAATACAAAACAACAAAAAATGAATTTTATTCAAATTCTAATGAAAATTTTGTGATCTTGCATGATTAAATCGTTTTAAATTTACTTTAATATTTCTATTCAGACTTTTGTTAAAAACAATTCTCGAAGGTTTGAATAAGATCAGATATTTGGTCTTCAATATATATTAATATTTCGATATGCACACAGGCACATATAGAATTTTTGAGTCCGCGATAGTTTTATTCGTTTTAGCTCATTCAAACACTCTTAAAATTTAATCAATAAACGAGGGCATTATTCTTACTGAAGACAATGTGAATTAATTACCCGTTCGCTCAAGGTTCGTACCATCCTATTTTTCCACATTCTTCACACAAATATATAGTGGGTAAAGAGCGTAATATTGGCTCCTACTGATGAGTCGCCATCAAGCCCGAAACGAATGTGCACTAGATTATTCTTCCCGCTCATGCTGTCTTTGGTTTATTCGTCTGGTCATAATTGAAATAATTTTTTACTTGTTTCACAACACTTAATAAATAATTAATTACACATTCGTCTAAGGTGGATGTAATTTTTGTGCGTTAGTTGGGCATAATTTGATATTCAGCTAATGTTCTTATGTGATTGGCATGATGTGCCTCAGAAGCAATTAAGTTTATTTTAAACAAGAATGGCAAAAATATCATCTTGATCACCTATTTACTTTTTGCTAACATTATAGGCTTTGAGAATTTTTCTGGCTACATAAAATGAGTAGATTTTAAAGACGCTGCGAGTTTTATCAATGTAATTAAACCGTATGTGAATACTGAAATTCATCCAAGCATCCTATCCCATGCCAACAAACTTGGTACTAGATACGCCACGCCCAATTGCGTGCATGTCGGTTTTTCGGAACCAATAATATATAAATATACAATTTAAAGTATTTTCTATGCTTTTATTTGTTAGAGGTTTGCTCACACAGTAGATAAACTCGCAAAATAGAGATAAAAATGCAGCAGGTTTCTAAGTCAAATGAACATTTTTGGCACGGATGGCAGGGCGTCTCGTTGGTTAAATCAGCAAATCCTGAAGCAGACGTGCACAGATTCGAGCCGTGTTCGTGGCAAATTCTGGATAGTACGTGAATAGATCTCGATGATTGACGAAACCGGCCTATTGTTTGAATTGCGTTTTCTACATTGCATAATTCTTAGCTTATACTGTCAAATGTACATATATGTAATGGGACTGATTTTTACATCATGATCGCAACATTGTTTTAAATACAGGTTTCTAAGTCAATCGTAATAATTAAGAATAAAACTAATTGACGAATTTAAACAGAATGTGGCATATATAAATGACATCGTAAAGAGGAACACCACATATCGTGAAACGTATATTGTTACCAGTTGATTAAATGAAGCAATATATGCGGGTCCTCTGTTACATGAACGTTACTAAACAAGTAAATTTTAGATCTAAGTTTAGTTTTTCAAAAGTCTATACTAGCTTTGACCCACACGGTTGAAATATGGTGTAACGTGTAGTCTAGTTTGTTATGAATAAAAATGAAAACTTTTAAATATTGGGTTGCGTCTAAATTGATTTTGATTGTCATACGTCTGTTCAGCTAGGTTGTATCGACGACATCACCGTTTACAATGATAGTCTACTTCCACCAAATCTTATCAAGTTTGAAATTGTCACTCATCCATATTAGGAAAAGGGACTATTAATTTCCGGTTTCGGAAAAATTAATGCATACTCACATACGTTTTAGGCATCGGGTACCGAAGGATGGACAAAAGCCAGAACTAATAAAATGTGCTACCCCACTGATGAAACGGTTTCGTACTTACTGGCTATGGAATAATAGAAGCCGGTAAATGCAGCAAACGCATAATTTCATTGTATAAGTAATATGGGACATCAAGATTTCTCATTAAAGTCACAGCGAAATTCGTGTCTGTTATCTTTGGTTTCGGTTTGATTAATAAGCAGTAGTTGTCTAGACCCATAATAGGATCTTTTATGCGCTATAATAACTAAATGTAGACTATTTACTGATAAATAATAACTCATAAATGTTTTTGTATCTTGTGCAGTGCTGGCATCGTTCAATTTGATTACGCAATTTACTTATGCAGGACATTTGTTAGCACACGTACGTCGGTAAAATCTTGACTCCTTTACATATCTGTTTATACACGTGGGTATAAAAGAATGGGTATTAGGACCGGATATTAGGGAAGGCAAAAAAATACTTTAGGAAGTAAAATAAATATAAATAGATTTTTCTTGAATAAGGATACCACATTGGGCAGTAGTTGTATTATTCTTTAGAATATGGTGTCAACCCTGAAAATGGGTCTGGAAAAAAAGTCCCGAAAATTTGTAAAAAATCTTAAAATCTGGTTTCAACCCCATTTTTAGACAAGTATCTGATGGACGTCTTTAGAGTGACAGGACAACTGGCAACTGGCGGTAGTTTTGTTATGTTGTTCGACGACTGGTTGAATACAATTTGGATTGGTGTTTACTTCAAGCTCGCAAACTTAATTTAAAGATTTGTTACCACCACAACTGAGAACTCATCAATCAATGCCAAACAATCTGTGCACCTGGACATGTAAAGATATCAACAAAATAACACTATATTATTGCTTTATGTTCAAAGAATAATGAAACCATCGCCCTTAAGTTATTGTAGCTGATCTTTTTAAATTATTAAACATTTACTGTTGTATAAATTTAGTAACTATAAGGCATTCCTGATGAAGCTTTTCCGTAAATTAAATATGACCTACTTAAAATGTGCAAATGTCTTTACTTTGCAAACTTAGGTACTTCTACTGGTTACTGATTTGTGTGGTTTCGTTGACAAATAGCAAGTCAGAAATACACTTGCTTGTGTTATCCGAAAATCCAGCGATAATTGGCACATTTAAGACAATAAAATATCTAATAAACCAAAAAATCATTTAACAAGGTATCATAAAAATGCTAGCAGATAAGAAAAAATTCTTTTGTTTTATGACGGGCCATTGGAAACAAACGAGCGCCAGGTTTGTCAATGGAATGCGGGTCAAAATTTTTCACAATAAATTAATTACACGAAAGCAAACGAATTGAATTTCGGAGACTTAGCATGTGTGAGTACACGGATGTCTATGACCCGAATAAACTGTGCAAATTTTAACACCACGAATGAAGACAGGTGATCCAAAATAAAAATAGAAAAGAATTGATAACAATACGAGTTAAAATAATTATATTTCAGTCCAAAGTTTACAGTGTAATTACATTTTTTCTATATCTTTAGTGTTCTGCAAATAAAGATTCCATCTTAGAACATCTCTGCTATTTTCTGCCATCCATCTGCACCTATATATATATAGAGAGAGAGATATATATATAAGATATATATATATATATATATCTTTACATATACTATTCTATATATGAATCGTCTAACTTTATAGGCCATTTCTTTCTTTGTTGCTATCACTCATTCGCGCCTTCCGTTTATAAATTGCTATTAAGCCAATTTGAAGATTTATTAATTTTCTGTACTCATTTTCATCCGCACAATCGCCACTTCTGATATGGATCAACACTAACTTTCATTCTCTCTCATTCTCTCTCTGTCTTCCTCACTCCATTTACACGCATATTCATTTTAAAAATGTTTTTAATTCAATTTTAGAGTTGGTGTAGAGATTTCTAAAATTTAGTTTCGTAAATTGCCTGATAAATGTGAATATCAAAAGAAAAGAAAAATACAATTTAACTTAGCAAATTAATTTTACAGCACGATTACTGTCTTTGTGCTCGTTTGTCGCCAGTTGATGCAATTAATTTGAAATCAAATTGTGTCGAATGGTAATATAGAAAAACATAATAAAGTCTGAATTCAGAGGATTTTCGCCTTCTTTCTCTTGCTACGGCTCTCTCACATTCTCTCATTCTTATTGCCTTCCTTTTTCTACCGTTATTACTCAGCGCAAATTGTAAAAATTTACTCAATAAATTAGTAAGACAAAAAATGAGAAAGTTTTAGTAAGAGGTATATGAGCACAATGTAAGCATACACTATTTCTCTTATAAACTAAATAGCATCATGAAATATAATTTTTTTAAATGAAACCTTCAAATAAATTTTGTTAAATAGATTTTAAACGTTAGGTTCTACAAATAATTATTCTATATTACTTTAATTGATGTTGAGATCTTAAAATAAACACCTAAACCATAGTGACCATACATATGTCAATATAATCTAAGCATTGTATAGTGTAGAAAAGGCAATTCCAACAGCAGACCAGTTTGAAGTTTATTGGAAATGCATCACGTATTTTCGAGATATTGCCGCAAGCCTGGGAACATTTGCTACGGAATCTGTTGCTCTAAAAACTGAGAAACACTGTCGTAACTTCCATTTTCTTTAAATCATATTTGACAGATAAAGTATAGCAGCAATGCCATCGAATTTTACCAGTCGTACAACAAAAAAACTACCGTCAGCTACACGCCTTGACACCTCATGATATACCACACACATTATCAAAGTTAGACAGAAAACTGAGTGACGTAGATCTGACCAAAATTAATAAAAATGGCAAACAAAGAATGATATGCGTCTATCACTTCTCGTAGCTTCGCGTGCATTGTACTTCAATTGAAATTCGGCTGCAGAATTTCTGTGCCGTCGCGATCAAAGCCAGAGTGTATGGATTTGCTCGAGTAACTGGTGTACAAAAGTAGTTGTTAATCTCAATTTTAGTGAACTTAAGCCTATCTTGAAATACACCGTGTTGGCACCATGTAACGACTAGGCAACCATAGTGTTTATATCAGGTACTGGCACATCAACTATAGTGCTTGTAACATTTACTTGCTCGGTATATATAAGGTGGGTTTGAATTCTCATGGTCGAAGTCTTTACATATAGTTAGCTCCACTATTGTTGGTATACACATTCGTATAGAAGGTTTTATCGTCCTAATGCCTTTCATTCCTCACCTAAATAAATAGTGGGTACAGGACGTACAATTGGCTCCTGTCCATGAGTCGCTAGTAAGCACGAAACGAAATTGTGCATAAAATTATGCATTAAGATAATGCTGATTTATTTCTTTCCTCCTGGTTTTATTTTAACTAACTGGTTTGTTGGTACGCAGCAAATAATAAACAATTGCATATGTATATTATCTCCGCAACACGAAATATTTGACTCGTAAAACATAAGATTGTAAATTTACTTTATAAATATAGTATTCGAAGCGCAGTATATATATTATAGCAGGATTTCAATTCTACATGCGTTGATTTGAAGAATTAAATACCGTTTGTTGCGGAGAAATAATATATATGCAAATATGTATTAGGTGTTACGAACCTAGTATCAAATTAGTTCACTTGTGACCAGAAGGATAAACCAAAGACGGCATGAACAGAAAGTATAATCTCATAAACATTCGTTTCGTGCTTATTACGGTATTACGTCCTTTAACCACTATATATTTGGGTGAGGAATGTGAGATAATAGGACGGTACAATGTGAAGAATTGTTAGTACCACCCGTGCAATTAAAGATTGTTAAATTTTAAACCTTTCCTATTTATCAACTTTGCCAAAATGAATGCATAGATTATAAGACACTGATGATTATAAAATGACTAAATAAATTGTTGGCATGAGTACATCATTATAATGTACCAAGTTTAATACAAGTTTTAGTTTATTAAGCAAGAAGTTTTCGTGTTTGTTAAGTCCATCAATTTGAGAAACGCCTGGCAATTGATTTGCATTTCATGTCAGTTTTATCGATAATCAAACCTACCCATTATTAGCGTTTTGCGAAGTAGACTAACTTTACTTTAAATGAAATAAATTGTATTTTATATGATGTTATACAAGCGGACTAACAAATGGGTCAGGTGTTTATATCAAGACCGCAACCTTGATTATAATAAATCTACAGGCATTTACCAGTAATGATACTTTTGATATCATTGGTTCGAAAAAAAACAGCAAAGTAAGTTGAAGAAAGTTTTATACTTACTGATTCCATGGTTTGACCATTTAATTTATTCAATTAATTATTAATTGTAGCGCGCCTATTAATAAAATATTTCATAAAAGTCTGAAAGGATAAACCAAATTCAACATCAAAGAAAGGTATAATCTCATGTGCACATTTGTTTCGTTGGCGACTCATCAGTAGGAGCCCGTATTAGCCCTTTAACCAGCATTTATTTTGGTGAGCAAATTAGGACAATTGGACGATACAATCTACTATACGAATTTTTATATTAGCATTAGTGAAGTTAACTTAATATAAAATCTTCGACAGTGTGACATCAAGGCCAACTTACAATATATATCGAGCCTGTAAAGTGTACCAACACTATGGTTGCCCTTTCGGTAAATGTTACCAACGCAATAGATTTCAAGATATGCCAAATTTAACCAAAATTGAGAATTACAACTACTTTTGATCAACTGTTACTCCAACAAATCCATATTCTCTGACTTTGATTGGTACCAGTCACCGATTGGGCAACCGGCGTTGGTACCCTTTGCATATTCGATATATAACATATATTGTGTGATGGCTTTGAAGTCACCTTGTCGAAGATTTTATATGAATTTAACTCCACTACTACTAATATGAAAATTCGTATAGTAGATTGTACCATCCAATTGTCCGACATTGAACACCAAAATAAATACTGAGTAAAGGGCTAATTCAGGCTCCTACTGATGAGTCGCCATTAAGCACGAAATCAATGGGCACATGAGAGTATGCCTATCGTTGATGTTGAATTTGGTTTGTCTTTTCGGACTTTTTAATAAATAATTTGTTAATAGGTGCGCTACAATTAATAAACAATTGAATTAATTGATTGGCCGAAGCATGGAATCAGTAAGTATAACGTTTTCTTAAATTAACTTTGCTGTTTTTTTCCAACCCATTGATATCAAAAGCGCCAATACAGGTAAATGATTGTAAATTTTTTAAATCAAGTTTGCGAGCTTGAAGTAAACACCAATCCTATTGTATTTAACCAGACCTCGAACAACATAGCAAAACTACAACTTGTCGCGCGCATTGATGCGTGTCGACTTTCCATGATCATCATCAGGGCACGCTGGAAAATTCACCAGCGAGGATCAAACCGCATTGCATATATATGGAAAGAAAAATTGAATGTGGGGCTCTCACCTCTACTAGTGTCGCATATATTGTACGTGATTGGATAGGTCGGCTGCACAATTTCTATGGAGTCACGAACATAAACTGTTTGCAGCTTTCGCCACACAAATATAGACAATACAATTAAACATATCTCAAACTGATGGGCTTAATAAACAAGAAAAATTCTAGTTCTGTAAGCTAAATCCCGTTTTAAACTAGGTACATTTAAATGATGAACTCATGCCAACAATTTATTTAGTCATTTTAAAATCATCAATCTCTCATAATCTATGCATTCATGTCGGCAAAGTGGAAGAATAGGAAAGGTTTTAAATTAAACACTCTAATTGCACCGGTGGCAATAACTATCATTCACATCAACGCATATATAATTGAAATCCTGCTATAATAACTAACGTTCAAAAAAAAATATATGTATATATATTGCACTTCGTATACTTCTTTTAAAAAGTAAATTTCAATCTTATTTTTTAAGAGTCAAATATTTCGTGCTGCGGGATATAACATATTTGAAATTGCTTATTATGTGCTACGTATGAAGATGTAAATTATTTTAAATAATACCAGAAGGATAAAAATAATTCAGCATTACCGAAAGACATTATCTCATGAAAAAATTCGTTTCGTGCTTACTGGTGACACCTCAGTGGGTGCCAATTTTACGCCCTTTACCCACTTTTCATTTGGATGTGGAAAATAAGGCATTCGGACAGTAATGTCCCCAATACGAATGTGTATACTAGCAATAGTATAGTTCTCAATATGTAAAGTTTTCAACAAGCTTTGCAGATTATTTTTCGAACCAGTGATATCAAAATCATCTTAACAGTTAAATGACTGCAGATTCGTTGATCCGCATTTACAACATTATAGTATATACGATTTATTTCATTTCAAGTATGACATCTTGATTGGAATTTTAAAAATTGAAAGGAGCTTAATTTGTATTTCATGTTTAAAGGGTAGAGAAAGTAATTTTAATACATAAATTTTTTGAAACTTCACAGTTTTGTATTAATTTTAATCCCAATAAAGAAATATCCCGTGTGTGGTGTGTCCGAAATTTAAAAGTTGTATGTATATTATCACACTTGCTCAATCCAGAATCGCGTTTTCCCCAGTTTATTGCCATCATTGTGAAAACTGCATCGGTGACCTGCGTCTATCAGCTAAATCTGTGCACGAACCCTGGCTAAAACAGTTCATGATTGCAACTGAAAAATTTTGTATTAACCTTTGTGCCATGAATGGTCACGCGTGTATTTGAACTTGATAAACAATGTTTCCTGCTATTAATACATGTGCCTCTGTTTATTTAGTAGATTTGTTTAACATTGACTATTATGTTGATCTTATTTATCTCTCATGCCGTGAAGTCAAACCTTTTTTGGCATAAATCAGCATTGGTCATATTTTGTACACTAGTTTCTTTTGTTGATATTGGCTGGATAAACTTCTAATCTGTGTCCACTTAGCGGAGCATGCTGCTAGTGTTATTCTTTATTCATTAATCTATTCAATAAGACGCCATTCTGATTGGCAGTTTGATTTTTCAATAAAGTTCGAATGTTTGTGTTAAACACGAATGCAATTTGATTTAAACATTCGAAAAGTACAACGAAACTGCCGTAAATCGCTCGAAATAACGCGTTGCGATGATTTTTGATTATGTCCGGAACACAATGGCAAGCAGTCTAACCAGGATCAATTGAAAATACATTTAGAAATTTTGAAAATATAAACTTGATTGAAAATGTCGGCTTGAAAATTTAAATCACGAGCCAAAATATTTTGCAAATATCGTCACACATATATAAATGATCATATTAAACTAACATTGCTTGCGCGAACGATGACACAAATTCTTTAAATGAGTTTTGCCAGCTTCAGATAAACACCAATCCATTTTTTTCTCATGTATATTGTACTTTGTCAATGTTATGATTACTTTGCAACATAAATTGAGACTTAGTAAGCACAAAGTAATTAAGTTGATCTATTCTAGGGCAACATAAAAGTAACATTGAGACAAGTATTGCTACTAAATCGGTGCGCTTTTCATTTTCAATTCGTTTGAACTACATTTTTTTGAAAATGCCGGATCTTATTTATTGATTTTTTGTCGAATTGGTATTCATACAGCATGCATAACGTTGCAAACAAAAAGTCATAAAATATAGTTTTGTCCGTCTTCATACATTTTAGGAAGTTCCTTCTGGATGAGATCTATAACTGGAGAAGCCATTGTGATTAATGCATCTGAAAATTGCATCTGGATCATTAGAAATCGATCAAATAAACACACGCATTCAGATAAAGTTAAACAATTCAACTGAATTACTATGTATAAATACAACGGAAGAAATTCTATCTGTTTATTGCTGTAATAATAATCGTTTGAAGAAGGCTTAAAAATAACAAACCATTGTGCTTATTACTTATTATTATTATTACATTATTATTATTATTATTTATATTATTATATTATTATTATTATTATTATTATTATTAATATATCAATAACAATATTATCAATTTATTTATTTATTAAAATTATTATTAATATTCGCAAATAGCATACCTAAAATCAAAACTATTTTCTAAATAGTGGTTATTTTATTCATAAATAGAATCATTATTATCGTCATTTCAGTTAAAAAATACCCTTTATAACTAGAATCATCACCAATAATATATAAGTAGTCTGATTAATCAAAAGTATTAGGCGAGAAAGAAGCAGCAGTGGTTACATTGTGATCATGATCATTTTCATGCCATTCGAATGTCACCTAAGAGGATTTCGCAATTTTTCACGAATTAACTAAACAGCCGATGCATTTGTGACGTTATTTGATTGACAGTCTATCGTAGAACATCTCTGAGAAAAGATTTTATCAAGCATAAACTGTTATGCGATTTTGTTTTGTGCAAGTAAGGTAAATAATTAAATGCGATTTAGCAGGGAAAATGTTCGAAATTGCTTATTGTTGAAATGCGTGTGGCGATGACAGTAATTTTTGTGCAAATTTTGACCGAAGTTGAAATGGCAATCTATCTGCAAAACTGGGCATAAGATATTTAAGCAAAGAAGACATAATAGTCGTTTACTATTCTATCGAGAGAAACAAGCCGAATGACTTTATCTAACAGCGCATGTATGTTAAAGGTGTTTAAATATGTAGGAATCTGTGCGTTGACTTATTAAATAATTAAAATACACATTTCGCATTATAGCGGCGCATGGAAAAGTTGCCTTTGGGCTCAAAACGCAGTCTTTTAGAGGTTCCACGCGTGAAGCACGAGACGACCGTGCAGTTTCGGTTAAAATGGTAGAACATCATCAAATTGGTGTATCATTATGACAATCTGAATTGCAAGTCCAATCTAAAATTATTTTTTATGCAATCCAATTAAACATTACCGAGCGTAGTATCTTCATATAAAAGGGTTGCTGGCACACGAATTAAATGATCTTTTTTGCTAAAGGTATCTCAGAATAGGCTATATTGCATACATGGGTGATAACTTTTCTTACGGCGAGGAAGAGATATGACTCTAAATATTTTGGCCAATTATTTCAGTGAAATCTTATAGACGCAGGTGTCTAATACATCCTGGCTATTCATATGTGGCATTATAAACCACATTCCATACCAGGCATAAACCTGGCGAGACACCGTTCTTAACACATCGCTTATCTTCGTATTACGTAGACTTATATAGTAGTTCGCCGCAACAAATATTATAAACTATTACACATTTTGTTATGTCGGTGTTGAAAATGTGTCTTTCTAAAATCTGTTGCAAATATTTCCTAATTACAGTAGCATATGCGGGTAAAATATGAATGCATAAACTTTGGGAATGTGTAAGCATAAGTGAAGCTATGATTAATTGTACCTTATAAATTATAGGCAATTGCGCATGTTTTTAAAAAAAATTAAAGTCTTTTAGGTTCAAATTTAAGTGTTGCTAACTTGCAAGCTAATAGTTTCATACCTTCCTTTTATGACATTTGATACGTCGTCTAATCTATTTAATTGGAATAATTATAGCGTGTTTTAATTTTTCAAATTGAATTGTTTCTGAACCATGAGTCCATCTTAAAATTTTGCCTTGCTAGTCATAATGCCACTCAGTCATGCTAAAAATCGTTTGAGATTATGCGGGTAAGTTTTGGGAGATTACCGGTTCAATGACGTTTGGCATATTATTCTTTCACGAATAAAAGTAAGCCCTCATATGAAATTCCTATTAAACTCACTTTTGGCTCGAATGCCAAGAGACGAGCTAACAGTTGATGACTTTTCTCACGCTGTACTGTCATGGCTTCGCCTCATTCAGTAAGCTACAGTATTTTAATTGTTTCTCGGAAATTTATGAATTAGTCCATTGGCATTTTTATTTATCCGCAATTATAATGCATGACTTTCCATTTTATGTTTCTTACATTTGTTGAGGATTCACATACAAAAATGCTCCAGGTAGAAATATAAATTAGTAGTTATTTTGAGATCAGCCGCTTGCGCATCTAAATAAAATAATCTGTGTAATAACGCACAAATTTAATATAAAGCAGATATATGCAACAGTTATAAATTCCATTTTGTCACAAGGTCTCTACTGGACAGCACTATCTGGTGTTCTATTCAACCAATTTAAGAAAACACACAAACAAACAGTTTATCGTCAATTAATCTACTAACTTTTGGTTATTTAGCAGCTAATTAAGGACTTTGAAACAGGTATTTTCGGTTATACGTAAATCTTTTTCGTTTCTAGCTACACAAACCACATTTAAATGCGCCAAGTTTGGAGAGTTATCTTTATAAATCATGTTTTAAGCTACTGGAGAAAATTGCCCGTTTACCATCCATGTTTAATCTACAATGATCCTGTATTCGCTTCTTTAGTTATCGGATCGTCTTAAATACATTGGGCACTGTGTAGCCATTGCATCTGTACAAGTAAACGAACTTAAACTTCCCGATTGCAGGCATCTAACCTGCATTCCTACGAAAGAATGGTTCTTAATAAACCTTGATTTATATGCCAGATAATTAAAATATCTATACTTCAATACACGAGTTATGACTCAATTTTTGTTTGCAAATTAAATTGATGCTTTATTCGTTCATTTATATTTGGTCAAAATCGTTTGATCTGATTCTTTAAAATTTGGCAGTTAATTAATAATCGATCGGATGGCATTAGGTTCAATAAAGCTTCCCTTTCGGCTTACACTCCCACCTTAATTTAAGTAGATTTATGTGCATCTGATTTGATATAACGTAACCCATAAATTTGATTATCCATTTTGATACGAGGCATTATTACATCCGCTTCAAGTTTTGTGAAATACCCAGAAATGGATGCCAATCTGCTAGACTTTGATTCCCGATTTCTTTGTGCTTTTGTATCTCCTAGATAATAGTTCTTCTCATTCTATTAAGGACTATGATATTCAATAACATTTTGATCTGTTACACAGCTTATTTGTACAATCAAATCATTGAAATTTAGATTTTAAGCCTTGTTGTTATTATAAGACTGAATTTTGAACGGCTTCGCCGTCGCAATCAGAACGATTTTGACATGTTTGAACCTGCCCACACACAATTTCTTCGACCATTTTCTCATTGTTGCCTCAAGCTTGTCTGCCGTATGGCCCTTAAATGATGCCTAGTTAATCTGGATTCTCCCAGTGCGATTCTAACTTAGGTTAGCAAACATTCACTCACAGGCAGTTTGTTTTATTACAGCGGTGAATTGAGCGCGATTCAGCTTTGTGTTTTTGTACCCTTGACTCGCTATTGCAAGGTACATGATACATGGTAAAATTGCATATATAAATTGGGTCTATCCAACAAAGAATATACAATTAATAAATATTTCATTGAATGATATCTATGTTACCAGGAAGTCAGGAAAACATAACTTGCAATCCATTGTGTTGTTACCATGTGTCGACTTGGCAACCATATTAGAATAGAATAGAATATCTTTATTTGGATTCAAACCATACATGTTCCATCAAATAATAAAATTGGAAAATGTACAATATATAAAAAAAAAGTTATCACATCACATAAAATTGTACAATTAGTCTCATGCCGATAAGTGTATCTCACTAGTTGTACTGTACAATATATCAATATCAGAAAGTTCGGCTGTAAAGAATAATAGATACATCATCAAAATAGGAAAAATTAAGGTGTAATTCGAGTGTGACATTATGCAAAAAAATTGAGAACCATGACTAGCAATTGATTGAATGTATTGTTGACTAACATGATGATATAATGCATAACATTTCGATTTTAATAATACAAAACGTGGAAATAAAAATCTCAGGAAATTCTGTTTCCGATAACAATTATCCTTGTCTTTTATTCAACCATGAGAAAGTATTATCATAATCAAAATAAAAAAATATCAGCAGGATTGTAGACTTTTTCTAGTTCAGTAGATAAAAATTTAAAAGACATCTCAGATTGAGGCATTTCTCTAAGCCCCTTTGGCAATTGGTTATAAATTTTGTAGATTTTCGAAAAAGAGAATAACTTGCTCGCAACATTCTCCACCAAAGGATGAGATATTGCCAAATGTCGAGGTCTAGTTCCAACATCATGACTCTTTCTTATCGGATTCATATAGGCACCAGTCCACTGGATCAAATGGAAAACTTTTATGCAATATTGTTGATACTCTTTACAGACTCAGTGTATATTATATGTAGTGAGGTGGCTTTAAACCCGTATTGTCGAAGACTTTATATGAAGTTAACTCCATTACTGCTTGAATACAGATTCGTATCCTTTCCACTGTTTTCACTGAGAAATATCTTCCTGACGCTTTCACTGGTTTATAGTCTTTTCATTGCTCGCTTTTCTAAAAGGAAACTTTGATTGGTTAGAGAGCAAATTTTTCTAATTTCGGGAATTTGTATAAACGAAGGTTGTTTATAGAATCTGCTGACACGCCAAACTCAAGTATTTCAACTATAGATTTCGTCATTCTTTTAAGCGTCATCTTCTAACGTTTATCTGCAAGCAGGTCCAATTCATTGCAGAATGTCTTAATTAATGTACTTATAAATATACGTTTCTCTGTATTTGCGTAAGGTAATTCGCCAGTAAGCCCAATATATGTTGTACTCTACATACACAATAGCTGGAAATTCAATTCGGAAGTCCGAAAGTATGCAAGAAATCAACTAATTTCATCTTTTATTTGTTCGGGATATTTGTGGATTGCAAAGTTGTTTTGCATAATTTTTATCACACCAAGATACTGTTGTAAAGCAAGCAGTTTTGAGTCACAGTTATTTGAGCAAGTACTTGCTTCAAAATAACGTGGCCTATGCCTAGTTTTACAGGACTCTGATGAGACAAACTTCACCTATGATTGAGTTGTCACGGCTTTTCGTCAGATTAGGGCAGCATCTGCTGTATTAAATAATTAATGTGTTGTAAGTTTTTCCTCAAACAGTCTCCTGAAGTCACCGCAGGGCTTTTACTGCACTCTTATAAACAGTACATTTCCGGAAGGTATTAGGATTGCTTAAAGGTATTGCGATTCACAAAAAATAGACAACCGGTACCTAGTGCAGTCCGTTTTCTTATGGAAGAGTGAAGCAAAATTTATTTATTATATGTTCTTTGTCGCAATTGTGCATATTCTAATTTTAAACTGATATCATATGTATATTAATGAAATTAATTGCTCAATAAAACTGCACAAACCGGGCAATATGATCGTGAATCGCAGACGTATATCATGAAATATTGCAACTTCAAGAAAGCCAGCCATTTTTTTCAATTATAACTATAAAATATTAGTTTTTATTAAATATTTCAATTTTGCGACAGACTTCCAACTATCCAACCAGCACCTCGCTGACTTCACGATAAGACAGCTGCAATTTTAATAAAATATGATTAAAATTAATAAATAAATTATAAATAAAAGTTGTAATGAATTTTAACACCAATAAAAAACGAGGTACAGCATAAATGAAATCAAAAATATCTTCCAAAGGTATCAGAAATAATAATGGGCTGTTATGAATCCCATTAAGACATTTGTGATCTCGAAGAGTATATGTACAATTTTTTAGCTATTATGATTGGAATTAAAGTGAAAGCTAAGGAACGCGGAGGAATATCTTTGTAAATTATCACTACATCTTTAAATTTATGAGAAAAATTATACTAAGAATACAAATAATAACAGCAATAACAGTTCTACTACTACTACTACTACTACTACTACTACTACTACTACTACTACTACTACTACTACTACTACTACTACTACTACTACTACTACTACCACTACTACTACTACTACTTCTTCTTCTTCTTCTACTACTACTACTACTTCTTCTTCTTCTACTTCTTCTTCTTCTTCTTCTACTACTACTACTAATACTTATTATTATTACTATTATAAAAGTTATTTATAATAATATAATATTTTTGTTTTTATAAAAGATATATGCAACCGTGTGTTAGATATTGCGTACCAAGTACCAAATTGGTTCAGATAGGACCAAAAGGATATACTAAAGTCAGCATGAACGAAAAATATAATCTCGTATACACATTTGTTCCGTACTTACTTACAACTCATTAGTAGGAGTTGGTACCACGCCCTACACCTACTATATATTTAGCCAAGAAATTTGGAAAACTTGAACAGTCTAATCTCACATACAAATGTTTATTCAATAAATAAATTAATATAAAATCTTCGATAATGCGACTTAAAAGCCAAAATCCTATATATAATATATAAAGAGTCGGTACATGATACTAACATAATGAATTTCAAGATATGCTAAATTTCACCAAAATTAAGAATTCCAACTACTTCTGAACAACTGTCACCTAGCAAATTCATACATTCTGGTCCCGATCGTGGTAATCATGACACAATTCAATTGGATATATAAAAATTATGCATTGTTCCCTGCCAGGAGCCAATATATAGTAACCAACTATATATATATATACATTGTGCGTGTTGTTAGATATAATGGGGTACGTGTTTATTTTAAGATGGAAAGCATGATTTGACTAATCTGAGGTGGAAAGAATGCAGTAATGTTGGCATAAATGAAATAATATTTGAGTGATTCATATGTTAATTAATAAAAAATAATGGATGAATAGGTATGTATGCAGAAACTCTATAAATCATTAATGATATATGATGCACAACACAAAATAATATAACAAGTCGTGACTTGCCGATTGAAAGGGTAATAATGTTAATTAGGATTAAAGCCCACTATTAATTTATGTCAGTTGGAAATTTATAAACTGAGATGGTTGTTTTAATGAACTTTTAAAATTCTATAGCACCAGAACTTAAATGCATATGCAGTTTACTCGTCAATTACATCTTGTATAAACCAGCAAGAGAGAAAATTTACTAAATGGGTAATATATAAATCGCACGCATATTAATTTTAACAGGTTATGATAACACATGTATAAATGGTGTCGGAAATACTACGCCGCCTTCAGATTTTGAAGCTACGTAAAACTATTTGAAACGGTAGTCAGTCGGAGCACCTGCTCGATATAACTTGTTCTAATTTAACTAATATGGGAAAAGCCAAATGTCAAGTTCTGAAGTCGAGCATAAATATGCGAAATTTCAAGCTCTAAACGAAATCAATTTTGAGTCGATACACGCAACAAACCGCAATCGAAAATTTGCGTGGAGAAAATGCGCAAGATAAGCATGGACAAACGAACAGAATACAAGAAAGATCAAATCAGAGTTAATGATATGTTAACACAGAAGTGAATATAAAAGGCAAAGTATTTAAGATCAATAGTATGCATTTTAATAGTGGTAATGTGTATGGAAATGTGCAATAAAATATAAATAAAACAGATTAAGGTGCTTTTTTTCAGATATAGTAGAAAGTACCGTTAATTTGAGATAATTTTGATTGATGGAACATACTACACAGAAAACGATAATTCAATGTAAAAGTAACGAGAGAATAGGTAATAGATTTTCGTCTGATTCAAAAGCCCACAACGAGAAAAATAAACCATTTTGAGAATCAATGAATGTTCTGATAAATATCTGTGGCCAAACAAATCCGGTATATTTGCAGATTTCTATATTCTATTTCCTTAAATGTTTATGTGAGACCGACAAATTACCTGTAGCCGATTCTGTTACACTATATTTAAATTCGACATTACTTCCCCAAGTCACATAAAATAATGCTTGTGGCTAGTAAGTAATTTACGCAGAAAACAATAACAAAAATGAAGAAAAAGCTGTCCAAATCATAAGTTGGTATATAACTGAAAATAAATGCATTTGGTGTAGTGGATTAATGACGTGACACTGGAAAAAATGTCTCCTGGTTCAAATCTCGGCCGTGGCAATCATCGAAAATATTAGATGAGTGTTCGAAAAGACGAACTTGGTCTAATTGATTTACGGATTTTATTATCATATTTAATGTTTAAATATATTATATATATATATATATATATATATATATATACATATATATATATATATATATATATATATATATATATATATATATATATAGCATAAATAATCTGTTACAACAGTACTGTGGCTTTCTGCATTTTTGTTTTGACTATAATGTGAAAATCGTTTAATACTGATTGTTCTGGCTGAGATTCAATTTTTCCGCAAAACATATAACGGCATACCAGTTTGCTATTTCTTTACAAATATATACCAAATAAAGTTTAACAAGACTGTGCATTTCTTCCAAATATGCAGTTTCAATTCATTTATCGTTACTATTCAAAATTTAAGATTTGTTAAATAGTGCAAGTACCATTTTTACACCTCGCTTATATATATATATATATATATATATATATATATATATATATATATATATATATATATATATATATATATATATAGTTAAGAAAGGAATATAGTATATTCTACACTAAATGATTTTAGAACCTTCCTCTAGAGTTAAATATTGTTTTTTACGATGAACTATTATATGTGCAAGTATATATTAGGTGTTGCGAACCTAGTAACAAATTAGTTCAGTTGTGACCAGAAGGATAAAACAAAAACAGCATGAACAGAAAGTATAATCTCATGCACATTCGTTTCGAAAAGAATGTGCATGAGATTATACTTTCTGTTCCTATAGATTGTTACTTTACTTCAAGTTACAACTTCCAAAGGACACTGATGGTTATAAGCGAAGTAATAATCTCGAATGCAATTATGCACATATATTACAATTCAACAGAAAATATAACAGGCGGTTGTTCTCGAGCACAAGACCGCTAACAAGTCTATGATAAAGCTATTCAAATCATTTCCGTAAAACTGCAATATGTTAATTAATTGTGAAATGTTACTATTCTGGTTAAATCAATAAGCAAATTTGGCGTGGGCCACATGCTCAGTACCTTCTTGAAGTCCTCGTTACTACACATGAGTCATCAACTAAAAAACAGATGAATTGCCTTTAAAACTGAATTTTTCAAATTAAGAATTTAAATAAAAAGCGAGTTTTAAATTCATATTTCATTTTCGACCACTCAAATTTTAAGCAACTTGGAGATTAGTGATCACGAGGCATTGTATCACCTCCACTAATGATTATCTATTGAGCATAAAATTTATACGTTAACGGTAATGCAGTTGATGTCATGCTAACCTAAGTTGTCCTTTTTATTCGATTTTGACAAACACGCGTCTACGTATGATATGCCTACTAAATAGAGGACAAGATTTTAGTTCTTCGAAGTCAAATATGTACATACATCGTATGGAATTTAGTTGTTTGTAAATTTTGGAATTTATATACGCATATTTTGTCGTTATAAACTAAACGCTGCATATGATGGAAAATGCAATACATCGCGGGACCAGATTCGGTCTTATTGGACAAAAACGAAGTAGTTGCTCTAGTTAACGTGACTGAGGTCGAAAACGTGGTTCATTTGTTTCAGATTTGCTGTGTCTCCACCACATTAGTCATTCAATATTTTAAATCACCTACAATTATAGGGGCACAACGTGTATATTTCAATGATAAAAGGATTCTGATTGGTCCCGTCATTCTAAAGGCTTTGACATGGCGTAAACCATTCACCAAAAATATTGGGGTTTCAATTAATGCGAGAAATTAAACATATAGTGATATATATATAATATAGCATATGCGTATATATGAGCATAATATGGTGAGGCATTTCGTAAAGTTTATGAAAATAATTTCACCAGTATATTCTCGCCATGAAGAAGATATCTAATGCTCTGTTATGTATAAGAAAATTGAGTTACTGGTGAAATATGGTACCTTTGCAATGCTTTTCCACTGGTTATGTAAAATTGTATTTGTGTTTACCCTAAGCCCCTAAACTTGATTAAAATGGTTGTCTCATTGCTGTACGTGTATTTTGGTTGGCCAAAAACAGGGTTGGAGAGGTATCGGGCGGCGATCATTAGGTTTCAGGGGTTTTTTTTTAAATTTTCAAACGAAGTTTAACAGCTGCTGTCAAGTATTTGGAAAATGCAACTATTGTTTAGTTAAGCCAGCTCAATTGATTGCGCGGGTGATGGTAACAGATTCTTTAAATCAAGTTTGCGAGCTTGAAGTAAACACCAACCCCATTGTATTTAACCAGTCTACGAACAACATAACAAAACTACCGCCAGCTGCAACGCACTGACGCGTTTCGACCTTCCATGATCATCATCAGAGTACGACGGCAAACTGACTATCGAGGATCAAACCGCACTGAATATATATGGAAATCAAATTTAGATATGCGGCTCTCACCTCTAGCAGTCTTGCATACATTGAACTTGACTGGAAATGTCGGCTGCACAATTTCTATGCAGTCACGAACATTAACTGTTTGCAGCTTTCGCTACATATACATATATAGACAATACAATTAAACAATAATTGATTGCGCGGGTGGTGGTAACAATGCTTCAAATCAAGTTTGCGAGCTTGAAGTAAACATCAATCCCATTGTATTTAACCAGTCGTCGAACAACATGACAAAACTACCGCCAGCCGCTACGCACTGACGCGTTTCGACCTTCAATGATCATCATCAGAATCCGACGTTTCCAGTCAAGTTCAATGTATGCGAGACTGCTAGAGGTGAGAGCCGCATATCTAATTTGATTTTCATATATATTCAATGCGGTTTGATCCTCGCTAGTCAGTTTGCCGTCGTACTCTGATGATGATCATGAAAGTTCATAACTCGTCAGTGCGTGCGACTGGCAGTGGTTTTGTTATATTGTTTATTTGTTGCCACGTTTATGCATCCTAATACATTTTTATGTTATATTATTAATAAGCATGTAAACAAAAAATCATTTTAAAATACCGCAGTTAAGAATCGTCTAAAGATTTTCTGGCAGTGTGTATTTAACTTTTGTTAAATATCGTTTGCTTGGATCTGGGTTTGAAAATGCACTCTAATGCAGGTTTTTTGTTAGTTAGCATAAAAGTTGTTGAAACCCACGGGGGAAAGAGACGAATCAGCTCAAAGCCACCACGAAGACGATCACGATGCGTGCATGCATATTGGGATCAAAGGTATCTTTTCGAAACTGATAGTTCGAAGCGACATCTCGAGAAAGAAAACTGTGGATACTCTTAATGTGACCATCGCACTGCGCAATTATTCAAGAAATATCTGAAAGAAAAGACAGTCTTTGCAAAATTATAAATCCCTTATTTGTATGCCACAATCAAAAGTAGGGTAATTGGAAAAAAGGATATCAAGTTTCCATCCTCACTGGAGAACATTAGAATAATTATATAACCATCAAAGATTTAATGAATCTTAGAGTACATGGCTAAAAATAAAACGAATCATCCCTTGAGTCATTCGCGTTCCTTATTGAAAGAATATTTGAAGCATACAAAATCTGACAATTTTTCAGCATTTGTTTGAGGTAGACTATATCCATTACTAACCAGAAGTAACAAATAGTTAGGCCAACCTAATGGTTTTGAGAAAGACAACGTACCAACTTGGAAAGTTATGTAGAATTATTAATTTATGAGTAGATTTTCTGATATACAAATTATATATATATATATATATATATATATATATATATATATATATATATATATATATAAAGCATCATTATCAATTGAGTATTAAAATCCCTCAGGATAAGACAGATAGCTATGAATTTATTCATCGTAAAGTATTTCTTATGAATTCGAGTGTTGATTATGTCAGAAATTGTGACAATTTATTATAAACTGGATCAGAATTATATACCAGTCAGCTTGAAAACAGTTGAATTCTGATGTACACACGTTTTGTGCTAACATGGAAATCATCATTAAAAGCAGGCTCTTTGCCTCAAAACCACAATATAGTTGATTAATAAATATAAGACATGGGGATGAAGTAATTTCCCTTGCATATGTATATCAAATCGATATTAAATTCAGCGTCATATACAGTCTTCAGATATATCGCTTTACCGGAGTATGAGATGTTCTTCTCAATTTTGACGAAATTCAGTCTACCTCTAGAATCATGGTACTTTTCATTTAACGGAATTGCTATGTAGCATTGTAAAACTCCGATAAGAATTTACATCTACAACCGTTTTGAAGCATATATGTCTATGAAAATGAACCGCTCGAATTTCCCACATTTATTGGTAATATATATATATATATATATATATATATATATATATATATATATATATATATATACATATATATATAATGGGTTTATTGTGCAATGCCGACTCCTACCTATAAATCACCAGTTAGCTTGAAACGCCTATGTAGATTGGATTTCACCTTTCTAGTACTGTTTTAGCTATTTTTTACCAGATATGTCACGGCTAATGCATAAATGCGTATGTTTTTCTATACAATCATTCATATATAATTATTTTTTATAATGGAAATTTTAATTCAGTACATTTTTCCTCTTGGCTTGTTTATCTATCCACACTGTGGTTCGTATCCTCGTATTTATTGACAATAAACTATAAATGTTAGTTTATCGCATCATTAAAGTAACTTAAAAAACTGGTTTTGAAATTAAATATCTGTTTAAATTATGCACAACTTTAACTTCACATATTTTTTCGACCAAATTTTGGTCGCAGTGCCATTCATTGGCCAATGTATACGCTACATGCGTAATCGACAGTCAGTTGTCTCTTTATATTGGTTTTACATGAGTTATTTACAATGTTATCAGTTATTGCGTAGTTAATTTGCAGCGACTTTTCAAATCTGAATTTGTATTTACTAACTAGATAACTAGTCATGTTCCTTTAAACTGACTGTCAGAATTGGCATCTAAATAAAGATTTGTTGAAGTGACGCGACTAAATCCATCTATGAGTCTAGGGTGTTGTATAGTGTAAACGACCTTTGGTTGCGCGAGCAGTGATAACAATGATTTTATTACTTTTTAATCAAAGTTGCGATCTTGATATATATACCTGACCTATTATGTACATACATTTGTCAGTATAAACTAAGTATTGTTTAGTGTGGAAAAGACAATTCATACAGTAGACTGGTTTCTTTTTTATTGGGAACTCATAATGGAGTGTTTAGAATTGCCGCGGACAGTGATCGAACTTGAGCACGTCTGCTTCGGCATCTGGTGCGCTAACTACTGGGCGGCAGGGTGCCCGGGTTCGAGCTCTGTCCGCGGCAATTCTGGACAGTAGGTGATGAGTTCCCAATAAGGACGAAACCGGTCTTCTCGATAAATTGCCTTTTTCACATTATACAGTGCTTAGTTTATACTTACAAATTTTGTTTTCTGTTCATAGCATGATCGCAACCTTGATTAAAAGTAATTATTATCACCGCTCGCGCAACCAATGTTTGTTTACAATGATTTCAGTCAAGGTTGCAATTTTGATATAAACACCAGTCTCGTTATATGCATAAATTTGTTCTTTTATACTAAGCATTGTATAATGTAGAGAATGAAATTTATCCAGTGGACCGATTTTGTCCTTGCTGGAAACTCTTCACATACTGTTCAGAATTTGCCGCTGTAAGTAAAGAATTCCCAATAAGGACGAAACCCGTCTACCGAATAAATTGTCTTTTCTATATTCTACAATGTATAGTCTATATGGACAAATATATGCATATAGTAGTACTGGTGTTTAGAAAAAGATCGCAACCTAGACTTCGATAAATGTTGTATAGCTTCACTATATCTCCGGTATTGCTAGTCGTAGTTAACTAACATTAATTTCTCTGCAGTTTGGCAAGGAAAATTTTTCGTGTTTTTTGACAGCACAGGATATCTCAATGCCGCGTTTTGCGTACGCGGGTAATAGCTGTACACGGGCAGTTACACAAAGATCCGATTTTTCACAATTTCCAATTTTGTTTTGTCTTTGATCGGGTTGACTTGTTCTTACTTCAACTGGAAATGCGGTTCTATCACATCTTTGTTTACTGGCAACGTTTCGGTGCCTACTGTCCAGCACCATCCTCAGGCAACACAACACTGAGCAATACCTCATACACCATTGTATACATTAGAGTTCCCGGCTTTAAATAAAATACAGTATATGATAGTCCAGGTTTTAGTTTTATCATTTTTAAATTTTGATTACCGTGACATAGTAGCAATACAGTTATAACAAATAACAAAAGGTTGGATACTATCTCTCTCCCCTACAATATTATGCATACGAGTTGAGATGATGTATAGGTGAGGTAATGATTGGTCTGCTAATTATAAATAGTTATATATAGAGTTTAGTTACTGAGACAAATTCTATGATTAAAATAGTGTTGAGTCAAATATATATAAATAGAATGGTTTTGGAACGAGGTTACCACATTTGCTTAAATCTGCTATTGTGATCAGTGTTGTGTTGCCTGAGGATGGTGCTGGAAAGTAGGCACCGAAACGTCGCCAGTAAACAAAGATGTGATAGAACCGCATTTCCAGTTGAAGTAAAAACAAGTCAACCCGATCAAAGACAAAACAAAATTGGAAATTGTGAAAAATCGGATCTTTGTGTAACTGCCCGTGTACAGCTATTACCCGCGTACGCAAAACGCGGCATTGAGAACCTTAATGCTGACACACCGCAAAATATTAACTTCAAAAAAGCACAGGATATCATCTCTCAAATTTTGGCCTTAACCTACAAATTTCTTAGAGGTAATTCAATTAAGAAAACATTGGCTAAAATCAAGAATTCACTCATGCGATAAGGGCCATTCTCATCTTTAGTTCAGTGGCACAACAAACAATTTTCAGTAAAACTATTCTTTGCAGATTACGGTGGAAGTTGGATCCAAATGTCCGCTGTGGGATCTGTTGCTCTAACCCCTAAGCCACCCTGCTTTACGCTACACACAAGTTTCAGTTATATATTAACTAATGATTTTTGGTCAGACTTTCCTTTATGTGAAACCTATTTGGCACCTCTGTATATCTCAACTTCCACCCAATCACGCCAATTTGTAATTATAGAACAGACACCGCACTACCTGAGTATGTGACACTAAATTAAATATTTAGTTAAATAAACTGCCATTGGTTGCGCAATTGGTGATAACAAATATTTAAATAAAGGTTACGACCTTGATTTAATCACCAGTCTCATTAAACTAAATACTTTATAATTTAGAAAATGCAATTCATCCAGTATTCCGGTTTCATCTCTATTGGGACTCTTCATGTATCGTCGAAAAATTGCCGCGAAAAGGGCTTAAACCTGGACACGTCTGCTTCGGAGTCTGTAGCCAACCACTGAGCCGCTGTGACAAGTCCATATTTACATTCAGTTCTGTGTTCTCCTATTCTTTCTTTGATTAGGCACATGGTTTCACCAATATATATGAGGCTACAGTCTTAGCATGGGATTTCGCGCTCTCCCCAATTATCTAGCAGTTCACTTAAAAAAATATTTTTACCTTCATTTTGCCTAACACGTGCTGAACTCTAATAGTTTTGTTTATTGAAGATAATTAGGCGACTCTTTGCGGTCACCCTCTACAGTTCACCAATCATCATAAGTTTTAAAAAACAATCTGATGAAGAAATCAAGTTCATTGGCATAGTTAAAATGTTTACTACCCAGGATAATGATCTGTCTTTAAAATGGCTGAATACTATTAATTTTACTTTTATAACAGTTTGGAGTTCAGTAGTAACATGACTTCATGATCCTCTTTCGCTTTGAAGGATATATCGTACATAACTCTAGGAATAAATTTAATTATGGCATTCATCACTGTTCTTTCTAGTATATTACACGAATAACCATTAACACTGGTTGTTTCTCACAGTCTGCCTAATTCCAAAGCTCTTTGTTTCATGTTGCGAAATTGATGACTTAATTTTCACTACTCATCGAGAATTACATATTGGCCTGTTTTAATAACGAACAGATGATTAAGAGAAGAGGGTAATTCACTTCGTCCATTGTGGTAATCGATAATACAAAGTAAAACACGCCAGCCAGTTCATCGTAGCTAAGACTGCACCTTTCTTCGGAGAAATAAAGAAGCCTGCCTTGAAGTAAACAGCATTTGTTGAGGCGGAAAGGCAAATTAAAAAATGTAATTAAAGTCAAATTTGTGCAAGCGTCTTCACTGCGGGGCGAATTCATTTGCGTGCAATGAACAGTATTCATCAAGTACCATTTATATTTGTTTAGATATTCATCCGATTGGATTTGAATGAATAAATAAATGAAATTATATATATATATATATATATATATATATATATATATATATATATATGTGTGTGTGTGTTTAATTCGAATTGTATAAGAATGTGAATTATATAAAATGCAAAAAAACATAGTTTCCTTCAGCTATTACCTCAGCGATTTAAAGTAATTAGAAAATTGTATGTGATATTGGGAGCGCATTAATAAATTCACTAAGAAATGGGATATACGGCTGCAAGAAAATGTTAACTTTAAAATTTTCATTTAAACAAAGATAGGCATATGAGCTTCTACCAGCAATAAATACATTAAAGTATACGCATATATATATTGACAGTATAGACCAAGCATTGTACACAGAAGTAAATGTTTTTCATCAGCTAGGCCAGTTTTCTCTATTTCAGGTACTCATCAACTTGTTCACAGATATTGCACGACCGAGACTCTAATGATATGGAATTTGTTTCAGTGCCTTGAAATTGGGCAATAACATGCATTAACGACAGGCCAATAAATATCAATTGGTCCATCGCTAAAATTTGCATATGGTGTGCGTCCCTGGAGCGTGGTGAATTAGTTGCATGGCATTGTATATAATATCACTTTATTTATGCTAGCGGACGTAGAAATTCTTACAATTACAGAATGAGTGCCTAATAAGTATGAAACCAATCTAATTAACGGAATTCATTATCATATATATATATATATATATATATATATATATATATATATGTCTATGTTATATATATATATATATATATATATATATATATGGATTGTTATTCAAAATAAAATTTAAACTATGCCATTTGAGTAATTATCCATTCATTCAATTATCAAAGTCGAGACAATACATTTATCTTACATCTATTTAAGCAATCACGCATTCAGTAGTCATGCTTCCTACACATTTATCTATATTTATCTATCTTTAAACCTATCTATCTTTCCATCCACCTAATATTAGTAGATTAATCCAACTATCCACCTGTATATAACCAAATATATATATATATATATATATATATATATATATATACACCTATCTGTCGATAAATCAAACTCTAGTTCTATCTATCTCCTTACCTACCTACTTATCTATATTTTTATCTATTTTGTCTATCTTTCTATTTATCTATGTACCTATTTTTAAAGTGACAAATCTATCATCCTATCTTTTTATACGATCTACATTTATTTACTTATTCATGATACTTTCATTATTAACTTGCCAGAAATTATGTAATCCTGTTATTTATATCTTATCATATTGCAATCTTTTTGTGTTTTCTGACATATCTGAACCGCTGTCATCCATCAAGTTTTGTATTCGTATAAAATTTTCTGATATTATTTTTTGCGTTTGTGTATCTACTAATTTCACTGAATAATTTTTCAGTTTGTCTCCGAAAATGAACAACATAATTTCGCATTTTTCTCCAGATTTATTTAATTAATTTCAAATGTCTTATCACGGTTTCAAATTCGGTGAAATTGGTCCTATAAATCCTTAACATCATCTCTGTTAAGGAACACACGTTATGCATCTGCAATCGTGCGTAACCGTGAACATTAAATCACAATTTTACAATGCTCTGCTACACTTTCATCGTAGATTAGTTAAGTATAGTTTTGCTAGGTTTTCATTCATTAGTAATACCCCCTTATATATATATATATATATATATATATATATATATATATATATATATATATATATATATATAACATTTATTAATAAATCTTATTTCTACCAGTATCTACAGTCATTATTCTGGATTCGTTAATATTTTCGTTCATCCAATCCCCACTGTACATTCGTCGTGACCAACCACGTCTTAGTCATGTCTGTCTTCGCTTTGCCAATTTAGACCACTCATTTTGCGTAATGCCATGTAGTGTGTCGTCGCTCAAATTAAGAATCGTCCGAAATTGGTGGGTGTGTCGTATTTTGCGGAACGTAGGCTACTTTTGAAGGCCCATTAGTTGTGTGTTTGTTCCAGTCCAATTCAATTTATTTTTTAATTACTTTCTGCACGTTCAAGCAGGGGCTAAGCTTATTAATTGCGATAGCTTCAAAGGCCAGAAGTATATTTCCCTTTTTGCCATGTACAGAACTGAAAAATTATTGATACTAACAGCATGACCTGTGAGTAGTAACAATTTTTTCAGTTCTGTACAAGGCGAAAAGGGAAAAATGTTTCTGACTTTTGGAGCTATCGCAATTAATAGGCTTAGCCCGCCTGAACTTGAACGGCGGAAGAGTAATTCAAAAAATGAATTGTGAATGATGGACTGGATCAAAACCCCAACTAAAGGCCTCAAAGATAATAGCCTACGTTCCGCAATATACGACGGCACCCGCCACATATAGGCGGTGCGCACTCAACATGTGAGCGATGAAGAACCACATGACGTTACGCAAAAGGAGTGGTCTAAATTGCGCAAACGAAGACAGACATAACTAAGAGTGGATAGGTCAGGACAAATGTACAGTTGGGATTGGATAAACGAAAATATTAACGGATCCAGAATAATGGCTGTAGATAATGGTAGAAATAAGATTTATAATTTAACATTAATAAATGGAATACGCTGTTTTGTTCTCATATTTAAAAAAAATGGTAGAAACGTTTTGATTTTCTATATATATATATATATATATATATATATATATATATATATATATATATATATATATATATATATATATATATGTAAGAACAAAACAACGTACTCCATGGAATAACATTTATTAATAAATCTTATTTCTACCAGTATCTACAGCCATTGTTCTGGATTCGTTAGTATATTCGTTCATCCAATCCCACTGTACATGTGTTGTAACCAATCTCCTCTTCGTTATGCTAGCCTTTGCTTTGCGCAATTTAGACCACTGCTTTTGCGCAATTTAGACCACTCCTTTTGCGTAACGTCATTTGGTGTGTCATCGCTTTCATTGTAATTGCGTCCGTAATTGATGTATGTGTCGTATTTTGCGAAGCGTTGGCTATTTTTAAAGGCATGTCGGTTATGTCTTTGTTCCAGTCCAATTTAATTTCTTTTTGAATTATTTTCTGCACGTTTAAGCAGGGCTTCAGCTTATTAATTGCAATAGCTTCAAAAGCCAGAAGCATTTTCTCTGTTTTTGCCTTGTAGAGAACTGAAAAATTGTTACTACTAACAGCATGACCTGTGAGTAGTACATGTTCGCAAATTGCTGATTTTTGTGCAGGAGCTGCACCCCTCTTTAATAGTTTTGAGGGAGATGCTGATTTATTCTAGTTTCGAGCCTCTTTTTTGATCTGCCGATGTACTGAGCGTTGCAGGTACATTGAAATTTGTATACAGACAAAGGTGTTGACGTCACAGAGAGGCTATCTTTTTCATTCGTGCGCATCAGTTTTGTTGTGTTGAACACCACTCTCACCTGTATTGATGGAAACTGTGCTTTTGTCGCTCGAATTACTTTTCGTTTGAAGATTTCCGCTGGAAGATCACCTCCAAAGGGAACACTAAGCGTTACTATCTGGGAGTTTGATTTTCTTCCAAATTGGCCTCGATTTTGTTGCGTTGCCTCAAGTTGTATTCGATAAACCAGTCCGGATAGCCATTATTTCTCAACGCTTCGCGAAGCAAATTTAGCTGTTAGTAGTAACAATTTTTCAGTTCTGTACAAGGCAAAAACGGAGAAAATGCTTCTGGCTTTTGAAGCTATTGCAATTAATAAGCTGAAGCCCTGCTTAAACGTGCAGAAAATAATCCAAAAAGAAATTAAATTGGACTGGAACAAAGGCATAACCGACATGCCTTTAAAAATAGCCAACGCTTCGCAAAATACGACACATACATCAATTACGGACGCAATTACAATGAAAGCGATGACACACCAAATGACGTTACGCAAAAGGAGTGGTCTAAATTGCGCAAAAGCAGTGGACTAAATTGCGCAAAGCAAAGGCTAGCATAACGAAGAGGAGATTGGTTACAACACATGCAAAGTGGGATTGGATGAACGAATATACTAACGAATCCAGAACAATGGCTGTAGATACTGGTAGAAATAAGATTTATTAATAAATGTTATTCCATGGAGTACGTTGTTTTGTTCTTACATTTTAAAAAAATGGTGAAATTAGAAACTATCAATATATATATATATATATATATATATATATATATATATATATATATATATGTATATAGAGTTATATGAAAGCATTTTATTTTGTTTAGGCTTTTAATTTAAATGAAACTTTGCATACGGTGTAATATTAAAAAAATTATATTAGAACTGTCTTTTCGTTTAAACTGACAGCAGAAACATAATCAAATCCTTCTATAACACTTTAATTCAGTATCACTTCCCTAGTTGCCATTGCGTCTATTTAATCGATAAAGATAGGTGAAATAAAATTGGAAATTGTATGTCTTAAACAGCGCTAAATAAGCTGAAACTTAATGAACGATTGACCAAATAACAGCGGTTAACCTGTACCTGAAAATGCGCGGTTAGGGTGTCACAATGGATTAGTGCTTTGCTGCGAAGCTAATTTTCCCGGATTTGAGCCACGGTAATATAAAATTATAGAAAGAAGGTGATGATTCGTTTAAAAGTTCTAAACCAACACGAGTATGATGAATTGCATTTTCTAATATATGCAACGGTTTCTGAACAATATAGCAATATATATATATATATATATATATATATATATATATATATATATATATATATATATATATATATATATTACAAAGTATATTTCTAGTGGAAGAAAAACACATTAATAACAAAGTGGATAAAGGCCATTTATCTGCGAATACTAATCATCGCTCTACGATCATTCATTTATATACATTCTGGGTTTTCAATTGATTATGCTAGTGGTAACAAATCTGACTCGCTTTTACCACTAGCATAATCAATTAGGGATACAATAAACAGAATAATTTACGAAGACGATGAGTTAGTATTCACAAAATAAATGGCTCATACGCTGTTTGTCAATGTGTTTTTTTCTGTCTAATAAAATATACAGGTAATATATACTATATATATATATATATATATATATATATATATATATATATATATAGTAGAGAGAGAGAGAGAGAGAGAGAGAGAGAGAGAGAGAGAGCTGCTATAATCAATAAATAGCAATAATTCGTCTATCTAAACGCATTGCTTGATCAAATCCTGACTATAAAACGGGAAATGAATTTTTGAAATTTTTATAATTTGTAGCAATCCTTAATACCCAGTGGATGGTACACGTAAATGACGCTCGAACGGCGGCTACGATAGCTGCAATATATGACGTATATTTTCATCAATACTGTGGCCAAGCTTTATTCTATTTTGTCGCGATAAAAAAATAAAAGGCAACGCGTTTGCTGAGAGAAGATTAGTATTTAAATTACTTTCAAGTACCCAAATAAAATCATATCAAATTTCATAGGTGTCAACAGTTGAGTTGAGCTCTCCAAGTAAAATGCAAAGTTCGCAACTAAACTTTTTAGTGCTTTGAAAAACAAAGCAAATGCTACAATAAGTTGCATAATGTACACAACACGAAGCTCAACCTAGAAACGCCCGCAAAAAGTCAAAATTCTAGGTAACTACCGAAAATACTGTTCTAGTAGAATAACATAATTAACAAAGATGAAGACCAATCTTAGCATAACATTTTACACTATTATGTTTAGTTGTCGCATTAAAATTCTTGGCACAGAAATGTGTAAATAAAAGTTCCCCTAACAAGAGCCTATATAAAAGTGGCCCTAGCGGGGACCGTGATATATATATATATATATATATATATATATATATATATATATATATATATATATATATATATATATATATATATATATATATATATATATATATATATATATATATATATATATATATATATATATATATATATATACAGATGCGAAAGTTATGCAAGCATTGAAAATTTTGGCACGCATTTTATTAAGCCTTGTTAAAGATTTTACCGTTGGAGATATACCAGATTTTCTATACAGAAAATATATAGTTGATTTAAAACATTTAACTAGACAATGTTGGTTTTGGCTAAAGTAGAATCGATTTCAGGTATTTAGTTGATAGTAAGCAAGTAACGCAAGCATAGAGGAAATTATCTTATTTTTGCATGCTAATTGGTTCAAAAGACTTAATAATTTAATCAAAATTTATAATTTTACTATCGTTTGATACTACTAATGCAGTATTCTAAGAAATTTGCATCTACTGCCACCACTGATGTCATCCTTGTTACTTCATTTCATATGATAAGAATAAAAAGATTATTCGGACGTCTGCAAAGGGAATTGACATGCATTGACTACAGTTTAATTTTAATGAAAGGAAATTTACATTTAATTATTTTTCAATATATGCCTCGCACACACACATACATGTCACACTCATAATGATCAAAATCATAATAATTAGTAAAAGTTCTTCCAGTATATATAAGTGAAACCGTTTAAACACAAATTCCAATACACAATATAACTTAGCTAATCTTGATATGATCGCTAGACAGTTGAGAAAAATTGTCTGAATTGTGTCGAAAATTCCCGTTGGAAAATGCGAGCAATGAAACAAGTCAACCTTATTCGAAATAAAACGGATCAGGTGACTTGGATAAGCTTATATTGACAAATGTATATATATATATATATATATATATATATATATATATATATATATATATAATGATGTTTGGCGTTTATATTTAAATAATTATTATCATCGCCTGCGTAATCAATGTTGGTTTAATTATATAAATTATCGTTAAATTGGAATAATACTGCAAACATACTGTCAATAATTAAATAAATTTGTAGCTTGATGGACACATAGTATTATCCATGTGCCGGCCGTCAAATAAACATCACTATTTCGAGTGCAATATATTCTCTACGATGATACTTGAGATAAATTCGGTATTGCAATTCTATTATGGAACTTTACGATCCCCTTTTCCAGGATCACCAACGGGTTCATGATAACACATAGCAGAGGTTAACCAGATAGGAAATGCATCTGTGATAATACAGTTCAATCTTATCGATATATATTTATTTAAAAAATTTTTTCTGATCACATTAGATGGAAAAGTTATTAGTGAACTACCGCGGCATTGACATGTATAAACGATAAATCGACACGTAGACATATATTTTTATATATGTAAACATGTATAGGTCAAACATATATAGGAATTGGTGATTATGCAGCTATGATATATATATATATATATATATATATAAATATATATATATATATATATATATATATATATATATATATCTCTTATCTGTGTGTGTATGTGTATACTTAAATACATGTTGATAATTAATTATTGATAGTATTATATTTGGTCGAATCAAAATTTTAAGAGACAAAATAAAATACATCTCACTTGAAATGTTTAAAAGAAATATTAAAAAATATCAGTTTGAACCAGATTGCCACAAATAAATTTCTTATGTGTTGAAATTGTGCTGCGATTTAATATGAGACTAACGACAATCTAAGAAAGAAGGATCGAAGGGTACCAAAAGTCTGCAATACTGAGAGTACATTAGTGACCAGAATACATCATGTTTCAGAAATGATGGGCACTCGGTGTTTTGTGTAAACATTTTCAAACCAAAATTTTATCTCAGTCGCATTTGAATATCCCACCAATTATTATACGTAATCGTCAATTGTGATAATATATCTTGCGTAATTTTTAGATGCAATACACGGATACTTCATATTTTTATCTGAGATTAGCCTTTTTATATTGGTCAATTGGTCGGTAAAATCTTGAATGTTGCACATTTTCAGGTGCTCTGATTATTGGCCTTGATTGATGGGTTCACACTTATCCCTTCTTTTTTAAGCCTGCCGTCATGATAGGACACTATCCATAAAGATGAATAATGACCTCAGAGTGTCTGGTTACAAACTGTTTTCCAAACGAAGCCAAAGAAGTTCGCGCCGTTTGGCAGACCTGGCTAAATTTCACATGTTACCCAATAATAGCGAAGCCATGCACTTTAAAGCTCAGAATAGTCGAGGATTTCAATTAACATCCGTTTCATTGCACGTAGAATCTGATTTTTTGTCGCATCGCAAAAAAAGGTTTGGTTGCGCATATACTTTACTGATCAGACAGTTTTTTTCACGTCGGCGAAGTAGGTAGACCGGATGTGTGCTTATCTTTTAACAGTTTCCTCAACGCATAATCTGGCAGAACATAGCGTTGAATAAAGTAAATTTTTTTCTTTGTTCAAAGCTAGATGAAACACCCATAAAATCACTAAAATATAAACTTTACACAAGACAACAGAATTTTGTACTTTATTAGAAGGCAACCATCTAAGAAGTTGCTGTTCCTTAATGTTCATAAACGCAGAATTTACTGGTAAATTCACCAAAAATATTACTCTTTAATTTGGCTCTCTTAACTTCACTAAACCTGTTAATTATCCAAACAGAATTATCGTAAAGCCATGAACAATTAAGCAAAATTTGATTGTGTGGATTGTGAATATAATCATTTGCATAAAATTCTTTTGATTTTCGATTAGTTACAAAATATGATTTTGACTTTTTTTTATATGATCCAAAGAATTTGTGCTCTTTAATGCATAAAAACTGAGCAGATATTATTTCTGTCAAGTAAAATATACGAGAGGTGTCTTGGGTTGGCATTTCAAATGATCCAAGAAGAATAATTTCTGATCCCAGTTTTTCAGTAACTTTGAAAATTGTTGATGGAATATGAATGCCTAAAAGTGATTTTAAATTTAACCGAAGTTAAAGTTGCCATGATATGTTGAATATTTGATTCATATTTCAGTATGGAGAATATTAAATTTCAACAAATTTCGTTTATTTATTTTTTTAATATTTCGTTAACAAAATACGATATTTAATAGGATAACGAAAGGTAAACTGGTTGTGCATTTGCCACGGCAAAACATAATTAAACAAAATCGCATTTATTGCAATATCGGTGTACGTGGTTCATTTCTGACGGAAGGACGGTCAGTCGGCATTAGTAGAAGAACGATCTAGATTACATGCCAGATGGAAGAGCAAATTTAGAATAGATAAAACTAGAAGCATAAAAATGGTTTTATTTTATCAAAAAATCTAACTAAGCCTAATACTACATGCGCAGTTTTGTACTATATATATATATATATATATATATATATATATATATATATATATATATATATATATTGTCGTTATAAATGAGCATTATATAATGGCAAGTGTAATTCATCTACTAAATCGGTTTTGTCCATATTATTAACTTATAAAATATATAGGCAATACAATTTAACAATATTTGATTGCGCGGATGGTGGTAACAGTTCTCCAAAATGAAGTTTGCGAGCTTCACATAACCACCAATCCCATTGTATTTAATCAGTCGTCGGACAACATAGCAAAACTATTGGTTAAATACAACGGGATTGGTGTTTACTTCAAACTCGCAAACCTGATTTAAATAACTCATCAAGTAGTTTGCCAGAATTGCAACGGCTGGTATCTGAGTTTGCGGACATCTGCTTGAAAGTCATGCAACGCATGCAATAATTCACCGAAGCAGCGCATTTAACGCAATCTTCCATTATGTATAAACCTACTTCCTGGTTAGTCTATCCTTCAAATGGGTCTTTTTTCGTATGGCTTCTTTTTAAGTAGGCACCTCAATCCATTGTTATACGACAGTTAAAATGCCTCACAGTGCTGTGATAATAAACTGAATTATAAGAGTAGAATCTCATTACGTAGTTGATGTAATTAAAAATTAAACATTGCTGTAAATGTTAAATGCAACTCATTATTTCTACTGGTTTCGACCTTCAAGTAGTTTCCGTTGTAATCTGTTGCGGGGAATATGTTAGCACACGTAGATTCGTAAAATCTTGATTCTTTTTACATTTTCAGGTGCACAGCTTGTCTTTTTCATTGATAGATGGGTTCTCACTAGCCACGTCACTCTGAAGTCGTCGACAAGTGTAAAGTTCGAAAATGCCACTTAGTGTTAATTGGAAACTCATAAAGTTTTTGTTTGAAGTCTCACAGTCTGGATTCGAATAAAGGGAACATATTCTTCCTAAACATGCGACTATTTAAAAGCGATAAAATAGCCAGGCGTTTCATACAATTTCGAATAGTATTCAGAATTTTGTTTTTTCCGTTTTCCCCGCAGGTGGATTCTAGTTTGATATTGCATTCTACCTAAATATACGTTTGACGATAACAAATAAGTTATTAAACATTAGAGCCAATGCAAATCCATGGAGTGCCCATGAAGTTTAAATATAACGACAGGCAATCATTTGATGATATCTTTAATTAAGTTTTCAGCCGTGATATGACCCCGTATTTAGATAAATTTTTCAGTGTAATCTAAGTATTGTGTAATTTGGAAATGACAATTCATCCAGTAAAATACTGTTTGTTGCGGAGAACTAATATATGCAAGTATGTATTAGGTGTTGCGAACCTAGTAACAAATTAGTTTATTTGTGACCAGAAGGATACACCAAAGACAGCATGGTTTATCCGTCTGGTCACAACTGAACTAATTTGTTACTAGGTTCGCAACACCTAATACATACTTGCATATATATTAGCTCACCGCAACAAACAGTATTTAACTGTTATATATTGAATTGAATGATGTCATGCTTACCGCGAAATGTGATAACTGATATCGATGAAGGCCAGAGTGTATGGTTTAACTGGAGTTACAGGTGTTCGGAAATTGTTGTAATTCTCAATTTGGGTGAACTTTAGCATAAATTTATATCCATCAGGTTGGTATCATGTACCGACTCGGAAACCATAGTGTTAGTATCCGGTATTCATCGATTTCAAAAAAGGTATCAGTTACTAACACAATAGCTATAGTGTTAGTATCCTTTACAGACTCGGTATATATATTATATAGTGTGAGTTAGCTTTGAAGTCGTATTGTCGTTGACTTCAGATTATGTTAGCTTCACTATTACAGGTTTACACATTCGTCTAGGGAATTGTACCGTCCTATTATTCCACATTCTTCTACCGAATATATAGTGGTTAAAGGGCGTAATACCGGCTCCTACTGATGAGTCGCCTGTAAGCACGAAACGAATGTGCATGAGGTTATACTTTCCGTTCATGCTGCCTTTGGTTTATCCTTCTGGTCACAACTGAACTAATTTGTTACTGGGTTTTTTGCGGCACCTAATAAATAATTCATCCAGTAGACCGGTTTTCGTCCTTGTTGGGAATTCATCGTATTGTCCAGAATTTGCCATAGACACTGATTCTAACCTATGGGCAGAGATTTGCTGACACATAGATAATTTCGTAGTTAGGATCAAGGTGTTAATATCAAGAGCTCAACCTTGATTAAAGTAATTGTGGTCACTGCCCGCGCAACCAATGTTCGTTTAATTTGATGAATTAGCGATCAACCCGACACCAGTTTTAATGATTAACTGCAACTACTGGCTTACCTATGCTAAGTTGGTAATGACAAAATCCTGCCAGTATTTTTGAATATATATAATGAAAAGATGACAGTTATTAACAATGTATGTGCTTATTGTAGACAATGGCCTGTTTATTTCGCAAATATTTTATTGTCTTCCAATTATATACATTCTGGTTTTTCATTTGATTAAATGAATTTAAATTAGTTTGATTATTAGTTTTGTCTCCTTTTCTTGTTTGTGGTTAATTGCATGATGATTTACAAGTGCCTGTCTGTATGCGTGTAGGTGTCATTATTTTTCTATTACAAAATGAGGTTTTAGTGCAGTAAACGAAATATCTTGGTGCACACTGCGTATTACGTAAGTACCTCATCCTTTCTTTGACTAATAAAAGATTGCCCCCAGTTCTTCTTTAGGTGGGTTGAATTTTGACTTGGCATCCCCTATGTAAGCCATTTCAAAAACGATTTTTTACACCGTATGTTGCTTTTCGTCTGGCATTGTTCCTGATTTTTGTTTCATCCCCACTGTAACAGCTCAAGGTGTGAAGTTTGAAGTGTGAATCTCTCATCTTTGTTTGCAATTTCTTTCACTCTCACTTATGACAGTACTGCGGTTTACATAGCCATTTGTTCATCAGTTTCTTGGCTTTCCCCTCCAATATATGAAATTTAGATATTGTGTGTTTGCTGTGCAATTGTGTATTGGGTTTTTTTTACATAGGGACAAATTAGTTCAAATTGGACCAAGAGAATAAACCAAACGGAAATTATAATCTCATGTGCGCATTCGCTAAGTGCTCACTGGAGACTCATAAGTAAGAGCCGGTACTACGCCCTATGCCCACTGTATATTTAGGTGAAGAAAGTGGTAAAATATGACTGTACGATCCCTTATACGAAAGTGTAAACCTGTTATATTGAAGCTAACTTCATTTAATGTTGTCAACAATGCGACTTCAAAGCCAATTCACTATATGTAATATATACCGAGCCGGTAAAGTGTAACAACACTATGGTCTTTGAGTCGATATCTGCTACAAACACTAGGGGAGCCGAATAGTTACATGGCACCAACATTATGGTTGCCCTGTCCATATATGGTTCCAACGCAAAACGTGATTGTACCCCGTTCATGATGACTGGTTTATCATTTTGGTTCTATTTCGTTACATAAAATTGCAATCTAAATTATTAATAATATTATCAATTGTACAATAAATTCGAAAATAAATTGATATTCTTTAAATCAAGTTTGCTAGCTTAGAATATACACAAATATCATTGTATATAATCAGTTGTCGAACAACATAGCAAGAATACCGTCAGTCACACGTAAAGACGCGTTTCGACCTTCCAAGATGAACATCAGAGTATGTCGAAAAACCGACTAGGGAGGACAAAATCGCAATGCGTATTCACAAAATAAGTCAGCTGAAATATAAAATAACGTTATACTATTTCATAAAATGAGTTTATTTTCCATAAAAGATATACTGTGTAAAATTCAAAGGCAATGTAACATATATATATATATATATATATATATATATATATATATACATATATATATATAAGTACCGTAATTATAAATATTGCTCTTGATTATCACATAATATATTTTTAGGTAAAGAAACCGAATAATCACGAATATGTCTACAATGGATAATACTCATTTATCAATATTTTCCTCATGTTATATTATATTTTACAATATATATATATATATATATATATATATATATATATCAATTAATTATTGGAATCATTATATTGGTTAAATGGAAGCTCCTGATTTAAAGTTATTTGCGCTCTAAATCTGATTAATTTATAATAAGTCTGAGTTGAACAGTCTGACGTTATATGCTTTTCCTAGCATATGAACAGAATTTAGTGTATAATGTTCCGCGTTTGTAAGTATATGTCAATGGCCTTAAAGGTAATAATATATAATTTGTGGTGAAATGTATGTAATCGAATGATTGATGTAAGTTTCTTTGGGATTATAACTTCTATGGAAGTTGCATTTTGAATTTTAACTGACCCTATATGAGTTCACTTAATACTAAATAGGACATTACTTTTGTTCAATGTTGCAATCAATGATTGTTTCATTGCATTACCTATATATGTGTACAAATCTGCATAAAATTTGACGTTCGTGACTGCATCGAAATTGTACAGCCGTCATTTTCATTCAAGTACCATGTATACGAGACTGTAAGAGATGAGAGCTGCATATCTAATTTTGATTTCCATGTATATACATTGCGGTTTGCTCCTTGCTAGTCGGTATGCCGTCATCCCTGATTATGATCATGGAAGGTCAAAACGCGTCAATGCGTGCGACTGGCGGTAGTTTTGCTATGCTGTTCGACGATTGGTTAAATACAGTGGGATTGGTATTTACTTCATGTTCGAAAACTTGATTTAAAGAATTTTTACTATCACCCGCGCAATCAATGATTGTTTAATTATTCTCATATAGTTTCTTTACAAATATAAACTGTTGCACATTTACATTCCGTGTTTGTCCATAAAATCCTCTTATGTTAAACAACTAAAATTTTACATTTTATGAAATATAGTCTGCGCCTTGTAGTGGCTTACAAAAATTAGGATGAGATGTTAAATCATTTTCGTTAGATTTTGTTTAAATTTTTAATGAAGCTTGAAACATTGCTGAAATTTGACACAATTTAATAATGATGGTTAACATTATATTCAGTTAAGCATACACAAATATCAGCAAAAATACATTTTAAAAGGCAAACGAGTTTAAATAACCGGACAAACTATACAAAATTTATTCTTCTACTCGGGGTATAATAAAGAGCTCTTCGCATGCCCCCAGGGCATCAGAATTGCTGACGGCTTCCTTCGAAGTATAATTGAATTAGTTTTAGGTGATGACGAAAGGATGATACTGCGAAATTTCTTTGACTTTGTATAACTGCCCATTTTTACTGGAATTCTGCATCATATATCACTACTCTGCTACCATAATAAAGTAAAATAAACAAGCAACGTAACGTAAACATCAAATTACAAAACGGCGTAAACATCAAGAAAATGTGCTAACTAATGTTACATTAGTATCATTATTTTTGATGTTGAAATTATTATTAGCTTTGTAGATGTCTTTCTATTATTATTATTATACTAGTTATTATTACTATTATTATTAATAATAATGATAATATTATTATATTCATTTTTGTTCTTCCTGTTTTTGTCATTAGTATTAATGTCAAAATCAATATTATTATTGCTATTTATTAGATTAATGTTAATTTTTTGTATAGTTACCATTATTATTATTTTGCTTTACATAAGTTATAATAAAGCAAGCCGAATACTGGAAGGAACGATACAACTTCTGCTATTAGTAGTGTTGGCCACGCAATCCCATTCGCCATTTAACCATGGTCGTCGAACAACGCGACAAAACTGCGTCCAGTTGTAGTCGTTCGACGACTTTGGAGTGAAGTACAGTGGGAAATAGTGTTACTTCAAGCTCGCAAACTTGATTTAAAGAATTGTTACCACCACCCACGCAATCAATTATTGTTAAATTAGTAGTGTTACTTCTATTAAACTAATAACACTATAAATCGTGTACGCCTTTTAATATAACGCCGATTATAAAACCTATTACTATTAATATTATTACGACTTTTACAACTGCTACTACTACTTAAAAATAATAGATTGCGCGGGTGATGGTACGAATTCTTCAAAAAATCAAGTTTGCGAGCTTGAAGTAAACACACATCGTTCTATTTAACCAGTCGTCAAACAACATAACAAAACTGGCGGTGATTTTGTTATGTTGTTCGAAACCTGGTTAAATATAATGGGATTGGTGCTTACTTCAAGCTCGTAAGCGTGATTTAATGAATTTCATGAGAATATTGTCTAAGTATTAAATCTTTGATTTTGCTTTTATTAGAAAGACGAGGAATAAAAGAACATCGCTAAGATTAAACAATCAATTATTGCACGGTTGATGGTAACAAGTAAACACCAATTCCATTTTATTTAACTAGTTGTCGAACAGAATAGCAACGTAGCGACTGGCGGTAGTTTTGTTATGGTGTTTGATGACTGGTTAAATGCAATGGGCCTGGTGTTTACTTCGCCAAAAGTTTAACCCTTCTTGTTTAATAGTTGCTCGCATTCTACAATTAAACATTCATTGATTTCGCGGGTTTTTAGAACAATTGCTTGAATCAATTTTACCTGCTTGAGATAAACATCAATCCCATTGTACCTAACCAATAGCACAGCAGGAGAACCACCGTCATACACTCATATTCTATATGGATGCATTAAGCTTTACTAGTAACTTACGCAGTGCCTTTAATAACTGTCTCGCCTTATTTTACTTAAAATCTAATTTTGCTCGAAAATAGCTTTTCAAATGAAGCAGAAGTTTACAGGCATGATTTTAAAATAACTTAAAATAAATCTGCCAGAAATGAGAAAAGCCTCAAAATATCTTCTGTTAAAAATAAATTAAATATTAACTCCAAAATAAAAGTAAACAAGAGCGAAATTTAATTTAGTCTTACTGCATAATATCTGGTTAATCTATCATATTTCCGTTAAATCTAACATATTTTTTCTATCTTAGTTACGTGTTCCATTGTCGTATTTTACATTTTATATCTAATATGAATAAAATGGCTTGCGTTTATTTATCATCTAAGTTTTATCCGCTTTAAATTTTAATTTATCTTCATATTCTGTCCTCCCATTCTTGAGTATCTTAATTAATATTTACTCAGTTGTACGTCAATATATTTAGAAAACTATGCATTTTTATGGTCCTCTTTTAATCATTTCCATATATGCTGATGAATGTTTAAACCGTGCCTATATAATTCATTCTAAACAAATAAATATAGCCTAAAATCACTGAATGATTAGCTAAGTATAAATAATATTATGACGATTTATTGCCGACATGTATTTACCTATTGATTTACCAATTACAATGTCATTCCCTCTGTATATAAACCGTCTGATGTCGTTGTATTTTATTGAAATGTCAAAGGTTAATTCAGAAAAATACTACACAAAATCCATAAAAGATTAGGAGATATATGCAGTTTTGTGAAGTAACTCATTGTACCCTTATTTTAATAAGAATTATGTCTGGACTTTAGTAAATGTATAAAGTGTCATGGAAAATATCACAAGAAAATTTATTTCTTAAAATTATCTCTATACATTTTCTCCGTTGCTACGTGAATTTAAGTATAAATAGTAATAGCATATATATTATATATTTTATTATATATGTACCGACTCGGAAACCATAGTGTTGAGTATCCGGTACTCATCGATTTCAAAAGGTATCAGTTACTAACACAATAGCCATAGTGTTGAGTATCCTTTACAGACTCGAGTATATATATTATATAGTGTGAGTTAGCGATTGAAGTCGCATTGTCGTTGACTTTAGATGATGTTAGCTTCACAATTGCAGGTTTACACATTCGTCTAGGAGATTGTACCGTCCTATTATTCCACATTCTTCTACCAAATATATAGTGGTTAAAGGGCGTAGTACCGGCTCCTACTGATGAGTCGCCAGTAAGCACGAAACGAATGTGCATGGGATTATACTTTCCGTTCATGCTGCCTTTGGTTTATCCTTCTGGTCACAAATGAACTAATTTGTTACTAGGTTCGCAACACCTAATACATACTTGCATATATATTAGGTCTCCGCAACAAACTGTATTTAACTGTAATATAGTAATAGAATTGTTTTTAATCCCAAATGGACACCTTTTTTACGAAATAAAATTCGTGCTCGGTCAAAAGCGCCCAGCAGTGTTGCCTCAGATTTAATTAATAGTAACTGCGATTTCCAATGGCACGATTTAGGCATTGGAGCTATCTAACTAACGTGGATCGAATGTCAATAAATATATCGAAATTTATTGGATGAGAAATCTGGCTTTCAAAACAAGTAGTCTCGCATAATTTAATTTCGGCTGAGCAAATACTATGAAACTAAAGAAGCATACACCGCGACACTATATTACTTTTAATTAAGTAACAATTGATCTCGCGGATATTCATTGCAATCGTTTGAAAATGTTTGCGGAATTGGGATAAACACTTACCATATTTCATTCAAACAGTTGTACGAAATAGCAAAACAATTGTCGTTAGCAGGTATTGGAACCCTTCGATCTATTATTGTCATCATACGTGCATGAAATATATCTATCTTATACCAAAATCTATATTGAGCGTCAAAATTATAAATTTTTCTAACAGTCCTCGTTGATTTAATAATATTGTACTTAATATTTATGTTGGTTGAGCAAATATTATGCAGTCCCACACACAACTTATCGACAGCTTGTGCCACTCCTGTTTCTGCATTTAATACGTTTTTATCCTCATTTTTCGGTTCGAAGTTTTCATTTAAAGATAACTAAAAAATTTCTAAACCTTTTTGGTATCTGCAACTAAAGGCCGTTGTACTATGATGTGCGACTGTTTAAGTGAATTTAGTTCACTGTTCAAATAATGAATGCAATATTGAATTAGTAATTAATATTTCATTTCATTTAACAGCATAGCAAAACTACCGTCAGTCACACGTACTGACGCGTACGTGTGATTGACGGTAGTCTTGCCATGTTGATCAACGATGATTAAATACATTTGGATTGGTGTTTAGTTCAAGCTCGCAAACTTGGTTTTGAAGAAAATTTTATTTTTCAAATTTAAAATCTTGGTAGGACAGACAAATTATATTTATAAACGAAAAATATTTTGCTTTTTATATAAAGTTAGTTGAATTTGGTTATTTTTTTTCTTTAACCTAGAAATGGTTGAAGGCATTTATTTCGGCATAACACATTGTCGAACGTCACGTTGAGAAAAAAATCAATGCGCAGAAGCCTAAAAACATGTGGCGTTTAAAATTTGTGAAAACGACACCGAAATCCATTAGGAAGGTTAAGAATCGTTTCCGACAGTGAATTGTAGTCAACTATTTGAAAAGTGAAAGGCTGGCGCAATAGGTATTTTAGAAAATTTTCCGCTCGACATTTGATAGAAGGCAAACACTTTTGCTAAATAACTTGAATAGAGATTGGAAATCACGAACAACACTAGTTATTATAACAGTAAGCATACGTACTTAGATATATTCGTGCGAGCGTGCAACACACAAGCACACACTCTAACTCTCTCTCTCTCTCTCTCACGCACACACACACACAAACGCTTACGCACATGCACGTTCGCGAAGTATTTATTCATTTAATTCTTCCACAAAAGTACAAAAGCCTTATTTCAGACCCTTGGGCGACATTTCCGTTTGGTTTAAGCATTCTGTTTTAATGGTGAATAAGAAGTTCTGTGTTCGTATTTTGCTATTTTCACGACAAGCGGATAATGTCGGTTGTGTATTTCTGCTTCACACCTAGCATTATTTTGGCCAATGGTGTCAGGATTCAAATTGGGTCTGTTGATGGTGTAAAAATACAGCAGTGTAATTTCATTTCATCCCTCAGCATGTATCCGTTCACAAAATTTCAATCACACATAACAAATGACGTTTCCTATATCTCCATCTTTCTCTCTCATTGGTTCTCCCGTCTTCATGAATATTTCAATGTTAAATATTGAGAATGACACAATGGAAAACAAACGTATATTTTTTTTTGGTATAATTTACATTAATAACAGGCGGTGATATTCTATAAACCTCTTTGATTCATGAAATGCTGAACATTTGATAATGCCATATTAGCGAGCAAGTTTACCGTACATTTTTCGAAGCCTGAATTTGTATAAATTTCCCATTTTTCTTTCTACTCTGTGTTGAAAGTTTGACTATTAATGCTTTCGAAAATTTTGCACAAATTGCTGATTGCGTTAAACACAGAAATGATTTCTGTTGCCAAAATTAGTACGACAATTTCCGGCCAAATCTTTCGCAACCACGTTAGTTTCAGTCTACAAATGCACAAAAAAGTACAGAAAAAAGCATGCGAAGACAATGAAATAATTATAAATTAATTTACATGCAAGTATATCGAATTGGCACAGAGTTATGTACATACAGACCAATCTGAAAACATAAATAGGTAAATGGAAGCACATGAATATAATACAACTAATTTGGTTATGCATTAGGTGTTGCGAACGTAGTAACAAAATTAGTTCAATTATGAACACAAGGATAAGCTAAAGACAACATGAACTAGCGACTCATCAGTAGGAGCCGGTATTACGCTCTTTATCACCTATATATTTGGGTGAGGAATGTGAGTAAATGAAGAAAAACATTGATTGCGCGAGTGGAGATAACAATTCTGTCATTATGCGGTTAGCATTAATTTCATTTGTATTTAACCATTCTCACAATATAGAAAGCAGCCGTCCAGAGTAATTTTAACCATATTATGTAATTTCAAAGTAACCTTTTCAGCTGGTATCTGCTTAGTTTCATGAAGTTGGGTAAAATATCCCTTTGTTAGAATCAAACTTCGAGTCTCCATAAAAACCAAAAGATGAATTTTATATATATATATATATATATATATATATATATAGTGTGTGTGTGGTGTTTTTGTCTTTTATTTACGAATTACTGTATAATGAGTGATTCCACAATTTTCTTGTGCGGGAAAATTGATAGCATTCGTAGGTCGATAAAGTCTTGATTCCACGTGCACAGATTTTGTTTGACATTTATTGCTGGGTCATCACTTGTCCCATCACTCTGAAGCCGTCAATCAGCTGCTTATCTGGGAATGACGTTGAAACCAGATTTTGTTCTGTCTTCATTGAGAATTCTTCCAGTATTGTCCGGAGTTATTCCACGGACATTACTCGAACCCGGTCCTGTTTGCTCCGGAGTTTGTCACTCTGAATACTGAGTCACTCTGGATGTGGTGATCCATGCGAATTAATTAGGGATAAGCGACACACTTATCAGCCAATCTACACAATATATATATATATATATATATATATATATAGATTGCTGTTTTATCCTTATAAGTCAGTTTGCTTTATGAAGATAGCCATGGTAGGACAAAACGAGGCAGTTCGTGTGACTGGCTGTATTTTTACTTTGCTTTGCAAGTTGTTGGACAAAATTTAATATGTGTATCTCAAATCTGTAAACTTGGTTTAATTGAACATGGACTTTGTTTGAAAACTATTTAAAATATAAAGTCAAATGCCTTGTTATACTAATTACTACACAATTGGATAGATTTGCATAGTTCATTGATGTCTGGAAATGAAACCATATCATAATTATACTTGAACTCCGTTGACGTTCCCTTTTATTTTTACTATAATTTGTTATACTTTTTATAATTGATGTTTTCACCACACTCAATCAAGTACTACTCTAAATTAAATTATAAATTATCCTTAAAATGCAATGAATAATTTGTTTGAAACGGATCAATTTTGTGCGCCTGATGAAACTATCAATCTTTTTGAAATAATTATTAAACTATTGTGCAGTTGGTAAAACATTTCCTTAAAATTGAACAATAAATATACTGAGCTTTTATTTTATGCATGCAGGCCCAATTCAATCAATATATTTTTCAACAGTTTCATTTTGACGCAAATCTCCTTTTTTAAGGACTTTCGTTTGTTTGTTTCAGGCTTGCGAATGTGTATTAGTGTATAAATAAATGGCACAATCAATTCAGGAGAAATCGCTATTTTCTTACCTACTCGAAATTTTGCTCGTGTTGCGCAAACATGTTGTTGCTTACTGCTTCGAAGTTGTTTATGTTTCTCCATTCATCTCAATAAACTATTTGTGCGGAAAAGCACTACAACAAGCAAAGCAGGCCTCGGGTGTGAACAAGATCAGTAACAGCCCCAAGGTTATTCGAAATCTACCTTTAACGTAATTCAAATGCCGAAGACATGCGCATTTTATGCTAATGAGCAACTTATCGGTAGTAGTCGAAACAACACTGCCTTTTCGTAATATATTTGCTGAAGCAATGCAAAACTAAATGAAAAGCCGAATTCCCTACAGGATTTACGTCAAAATAATAATTGAATCAGTTAGACTTGGAAAGGCGCAGTTAGTGCTGTAAAAATTGATATAAATAGCGCACGCACCCAATGGAAATAGGATTGAAACTGAAACCGTACCAACAACATGCAAAATATGTTAATACTTTTGAAATTTGCATTATCAATCTAAAATAAAATGGCAATATTTTTCCTTCCTAACACTGAAACTCCACCCAGACTAAATTTTGCGTAATTAAATGAACGCTGGTTGTGCGGGCGATGATAACATTTACTTTTAATGAAGGATGCGATCTCGATATAGAAACCAGTCTCATTGTGTACATAATATTTGTCAGTTTAAAAAAAACATTTAACAACGTCACAAAAGGCAGTTAAGCTGTTAGGTTATGTTCTTTAACAATAATTGTTTGCGCGGGTGGTGGTAACAATTCTTTAAATCCCATTGTATTTAACCAGTCGTCGAACAACATAACAAAAGTACCCTTAGCAGCAACGCACTGACGCGTTCCGACCTTCCTTGATCATCATCAGAGTAAGACGGCAAACTGACTATCGAGGACCAAACCGCAGTGAATATACGTGGAAATCAAATTTAGATATGCGGCTCTCACCTCTAGCAGTCTCGCATACATTGAACTCGACTGGAAATGTCGGCTGCACAATTTCTATGCAGTCACGAACATTAACTGTTTGCAGCTTTCGCCACATATAAATATATAGGCAATACAATTTAAACAATAATTGATTGCGCGGGTGGTGGTAACAATTCTTTAAATCAAGTTTGCGAGCTTGAAGTAAACACCAATCCCATTGTATTTAACCGGTCGTCGAACAACATAACAAAACTACCGCCAGCTGCAACGCACTGACGCGTTTCGAACATTCCATGATCATCATCAGAGTACGACGGCAAACTGACTATCGAGGATCAAACCGCATTGAATATATATGGAAATAAAATTTGATTTACTTTTTATGAGTGAACTGATTCAATTTTTTTATAAACAATATCACATTTAGCTCATCATACACGCATTTGAAATATTTTTAATGCCTATTAGCCTTTGTATTGATTTACTATTCTTTTAATTTGAATTTCTCTTATTAACCTATGCAGCCATTAGATTCTTTACAACCAAAAGGATATTCATCGTGCGAGGAGGATATTTGTAGCACAAATGACAATAGGCTGATTCAAACAAATGTAAATTAGTAAAATTCTTCCAGAATAGTTTGTCCTAATTAACACCATACCATTCTTTTTTAACGCGGGATTGATTTATTTATTGGCGCTATGGGAAAAAATTCATCTAATTCGAAATTCCAATATGTTCAGCTGAAAATTTGCGTCGAAATCGAGGAAGAATTTATAGCCAATTTATAGATCTGTCAATATGCTATAGCAATGAGGAACCTAGGATGTTTATTATTGTGTAAATAACAGTGTTTCTAGCATCTGTACAATCTCCTTGTTTCTCTACAATTTGTTTTATTGCCATACTACAAATTAAACAGTAGTAGTAGTAGACATTTCTCTTGTTATACCACGGAAAGACATCTTTGAAGCGCGCTAACACATGCATAGTTTACTACATAACAAAGAAAACAGTAGTAGAAGTTAAATTGATGTCGTTTTATTAAATATGAATGTAAACAAAGATTTATCTTCGGAAATGAGAATAAATCGTTTAAAAGTATGGACACCTACTTATGCATGTGTTAAATTTCACCGCATAATTATTTTTGAACTAACTTTTATGTAATGGAACTTTTTTACATTTAATAAAAATGATTTATGTTTGAGAAATAAATAGTGCTGTTAATGACCCAGAATTCAATAAGGAGTTAAATTTGAATGTGTTACGGTAAACTACCCGGTAAATCTGAAAAATAACTAAACATAACATTGTCCAAATAAAAGTTATTGAATTGAATTATTTCTTAAATCAGTGATAATAAAATTAAAAATAAAAAAACCAATGTAAATGTAATATAGATTAGGCCATATGTTAATTGCATTCAGCTATTATTATTCAAATTTCGTGACAAATCCGATTGGACTTGAAATAAACAGATATCTCGTATTATTGCATTTAAAAATGCCATCTAGTACAATAGAACAACGACTGAAAGCATTTATTAACGCATTTCGCTCTTCCAAAGTCCTAATTATCATTCGTAGTCAGAAAGTTAAGAAACGCCGACAATTTGTGTTATGGTAAGTTTACCTTTCGCTGTAACTCCTTATAATCAAAGATAAACTGAACTTGGCTAAAATATAAACTGTTCAAATGCGCTTTGGCAACAACAAATATAAAAAACGTGCACTTGTTGCTTTGTCCAATTAATTTACATAATTAGGTGATTTTAAATTTTGCACGAAGGAATATTTTTTATTTAATCAAGTTTGCAGAACTGAGATAAACACCAAAGTAGTATTTTATTCATTTAGTCATTCAGTAATGTAGAAATACCGTCAATTGCACAAAACGACGTATTTCGAATATCTTTTGTCACCAGAATCGTACATTGTCCCCAGCCAATCTTGCTTCCAACCACATTTTGTCGCCATCCTTTGGTTACCCGGCTCACAATTGCCGATTAACTAGCATGTTTACGAAATTGCAAGCGTATTTTAGGCGATTCATTTGCATATGATAAAAGCAAAGAAATAACAACACAAAATGAAAATGAATGGCAATAAGATGAAAGCTATACTACTTGTCACATATCTCGCATCATAAACCAGATTCGTTTGTGAACATATGTGGTTTAGAACAGTTTGCTCTTCAATATATATATATATATATATATATATATATATATATATATATATATATATATATATATATATTGGGTTTCCAATTGATTATGCTAGTGGTAACATAATATATATATATATAATGCCAGGAGTTAATCGGATATATTCTTCCGATATAAACTATAAGTTGCACTGGATAGCGAATAGAAGTCATCAACTAAACTGGGTTTGGCCTAATTACGCATTCATTAGTAAACTTCAGAAACGCCATAACCGGTAATTGAGCCCAGAGCATGTCTTTCGGTGTCTAGCAAGTCATACTCCTCAACACAAGTGACGCGCAATGCATTAAAATGTCACTTATCAACCAAATCCTATGTTTTGATGTCTTGACAAAAAGATAAATCCACTCGGTATCGCTTTTGAACTAAATGCTAACAAGCCGCCCGTGATCTGTTATTGTGAAACAGGCATTAAGCTACATAAAGAAGTGATATGGATTTGAAATGTCAGAACAGGATTTTACTACTCAAATGTTGTCTCAGTATTCCATTAAATTGTCAAAGAAATTAATCTTCAAGCCTGGTGATTCCTTTAATCGCTCTCATCAGTAATAGTCAGAATTGACGCAAGTTGAATCTAAACACAAGAACACTTCTTTTAAAATCTTGAAGCACCTCTTTTGCGCCGTCGAAGGTGTATATTGGCCATAATTTCTCGTTTTGTACCAAATTATTTTGTTATCCAATATAGCAGTAACCCGTCTGCAAGTTTCTACGTTATAACTTATTCAATTACTATCGAAACATATATATATATATATATATATATATATATATATATATATATATATATATATATATATAATCAAATTCTGCCATTATTCTTTAATCCATTATAAAATCCTAAGTTGGGCTAATGCCGTTTTATAAAAACAGATCGCAAACTGTCAATCATAGTTTTAAATTAGGCGTGATACTTTCGAGAAATCACATAGACTAAAGAAAAGTATAATTTTTACATTGTATGCAGTTTGTGCCTTCGGCAGCGAAGGAAATACCTTGCTTGTTTAAAAAAACATTGGTTGGTGGACAGTGATAATGATTATTTAAGTCAAGGTTGCGATTTTTACGTAAACCCCAGGCCCGTTATATACATGCAATTTTCAGCATAAACTAAGCTTTAGATAATGTAGATAAGGAAATTCATCATGTTGGATGCTTTTGCCCTTGTTTGGAATTATTTACGTACTGTCTCAATGACTGAAGCAACAGATTCCGTAGAAAACGTGCCCATGTTTGAGTTCTGCCCACGGCAAATTCTTGACAGTAGGTGAAGAGTTTCCAATAAGGACGAAATTGATTTAGAGGAAGGATTTCCATTTCTACATTGTATAATGCTTAGTCTATATAAACAAATGTGTGTATTTAATGAGGCTGACGTTTATATCAAATTCGCAATATTGATTTAAATAAATAATTATATCTTTCGTCCAGGATGACAGTGGCATATAATTCTTTTCCTATCTGAAAAAACGTGTTACCAGGTTCGCAATACCAAATACTTAATTTCAATAAGACAAGCTCTGTAACATTATTCTTCAAAAACATCGAATGGAAAATATAAAAACGTACACGATTGACCAATTTATGTGAACGATTGCCACTGTTATCTGTTTAATAGGCCATCTAAATGGCGCTCTGGATTTTCACCTTGTACCACTTGTCGGTGCGCTCTAATTATTGTTGTACTGCGTGGTTCTCAATTGTCTTATCGCTGCATTACTAAGGCGAACATTTTCAATACAATTTCAAATGAATAATCAGCATAATTCTGTATAGGATGATCTATGCAATTTCAGCCGAAACACCCTATTTCAGCTTGCATCTATAGTTTAAAGTATTTTAGAAGGGATGATATTAAACTGCTGACTGCCTTTGTCTCAGCCTATGAGGTGTTGTTCATGCACATTTCCGGCAATACGAATTAAAGGAATATGGCCAGTGATGAAGACGCTTTACCTCAAATTATTTTGGGTGATATGGCCTTCAATCGACAAATCATGATTTTCATATGTAACAATAGCTCATTATGACTGTAAATTATTGTGGAGTAGATGTAACTATAAACAAAATCGTGTACCATGTATTTATCTATAAAGATACTAAATTCTACGTCCTATGCCAAGTTACCAATCAAACTGGTGACTATAAATATTTATTTAAAACAAGTTTGCGAGCGTGAAGTAAACACCAATCCCATTTTATTTAACCAGTCATCAAACAACATAGCAAAACTACCGCCAGTCGCACGCACTGACGCATTCGACCTTTCAGGATCGTCATCAGAGTACGACGGAAAACTGACTAGCGAGGATCAAACCGCATGGCATATATATGAAAAACAAAATTGGTTATACGGCGCTCATCTCTAGTAGTCTTGCATACATTGTACGTGATTGATAATTTCGCCTGCACAATTTCTATGCTGCCGAACATTAACTATTTGTGCTTTCTGCCAACACACACACACACACATACATATATAGAGAAGAGAGTATATATATATATATATATATATATATATATATATACAATACAATTAAAAAATATTTGCTTGCGCGGGTGGTGGTAACAATTCTTTAAATCAAGTTTGCGAGCTTGAAGTAAGCACCAATACCATTTTATTTGCCTGTAGTTTTATTTAAACAAGCATTCGTAATGTTCTGTATCAGGCATTGTGCGTTTAGTGGTTAACTAGGTTTTAAAACAAAAGGGGACATGAACATGTTAATATGATCCAAGAGCGTAGTCTAATTGACACACGTTTCCAGGTAACTAACAACTAATATTTAGAAGCCAGCACCCGCACCAAAATACACAAATTGTTTCGCGAGGTGGAGCGAGTATTTAGTGCAGCGCAGAGCTTGTTTCCCCAAATTTTTTTTTACCAAACTATATCGTGGTTTTAAGCCTTACCGTTGTCCTCCACTATTAAATAGCCTTTAAGCACGTACGTCGTGCGGATGAGGCATTAAACCTTGTGTTTATTTGGACTTCAGCATATCCGCCTGGCCTACATGTGGTAGCTGGTTGCGAGGTGTTCCGAGCCTAATATGTAAATGCATAAAAATTATGTCTTCCCAACCAAGACAATTTAAATATTAAATTACTATTCCAATTATGTATCAAATGGAAATATCGGCAAATGGTATTCAGCCAGTTGACAACCACTATTTCTGGCTATTTGTCTTACATTGTTTTATTATATATACAGAGAAGATGTATATATATATATATATATATATATATATATATATATATATATATATATATATATATAATTTTAAATTGCATTCGTGAACATCACCGGCCAGCTAACCGATGGACAACTTTGACAGTATTGTTGCCACTCCCAAAAAATGAGTCATTAAGTGTTTAGGTATCTAGGAGCAATTAAAGTTTTGCTGTGTAAAAAAGTATACTTCATTTATTAGTAGGCGTAAAAGTATGAATACTAGTTCTAAGTACTTAAAAAGAATCTTCAGTTTTATTGAATAGGTACTTCGTTACATTAATTACCTTATACCCTCTTTTAATAGGTATTCTTTCAAATGTATGATTTTAATAAATAATAGCACGAATAGTGAAACAGCTAACGACAGGCCTGGTCTAGGCGACGAACCTCAAACTACTATAAATTCGATTAGTTAACAACAATGAGTAGTATAATGTTTACCTATGAGATGACGCTGCATTACGAACTATATATATATGTGTGTGTGTGTGTTTGTGTGTGTGTATGCCTGGTCTTAGAGATTAATTTGTATTAGGAGTGAATAAACAAGTTAAGCTTGAACGCTGAATGGCCTCGAATTTAAGACCGATAGATGTAGAATGAAATCGGTCATACTTGTAAGAGTGAGAATAAACTCTTTTATTTTACGTTTCAATCAAAAGACATATATAGTAACACTTTTCTTTTTAATGCAAAGAGCTAATTTTCTAAACGTGTGACGGTTACATTCATGCTAAATATAAGGTAAAGTGAAAGAAGGTTGGTGTGTTGCACATGGTATCGTTCTGTTTACGAGTATTGTGTGTTTGTGAGAGAATGAGAGATATTCATAAATATGTATCGAACCATGGAGTAATAAAATAACTTAATACAGAAATTAACAGTATGGGCATTCAAAGTGAATTTTCATGTGCGTGTATAGATTCAGTGTTTGTTAAATTGACCAGTTATGCTTGCTAGTGTGCGTAAAGCCCAATGATGTGTTATGCTTTCTTAATAGCCAACAAAAAATATAATTTTGTAAGTCTATTAAAGTCGATGCCGTGCCGTGATTGTAGGGGTTTGGCGACTACATGTGCATGAAATATGGCCCTATATATTTTGACAGTAAATGAACTTTGTTATAGTGATAGACGGTGGGCATTATTTCGCTTAGTCAGGGAGAAAAACGTCTGATCTGTTATTATAATTTGTGCTTGTACGCGGCGAACTTTTTCAATCAACAGCAACTACATTGCACGCCTACCACACAGTGTAAGTAAAAACTTGACCTCAGGAAAGTCTGCTTCATTCGGTGCTATTAAGTTAACTTAAATTAACGTTATTCTTTTCAGTCAGTTTAAAACTACTCGCTTTGTGCTACCGGGGCTAAAATGTATTTTTTTATTCCCTAAAAAAAGCAAGTGCCGAATTAAAGGTTGTAACCAGTATCTCCATTTTTTAAATCTTGCGCTAAAATACAAGGCCTAGAAATATAGCAACCATGGGATATATGCACTGTTTTGTAAATTTAAGATAACTGTACGTACTTAATTGAATAAACGGGTAAGGCGTATATTGCCTGCTAAAAGCTATCGAATGGATAAAGGCACTAATGGAATTAAAGTGTAAGTTATAGAATTAGTGGAAGAGGAATTAAATAGGAAGGCAAACTAGACGTCAGAAATGCGGATACCTTTAGCTGCCAATTCCGACTAAAGAGCAGCCGGCACTTTGTTAGCGTATTCCTTTTAAGACAGGAGCGACGGCTTTGCTTTTGATAGTGAATCTGCATTCGCCAAGAAAACAGAAGGATAGAAAGAATGAAAAAATTGCGAAACTGGATTTATCAAAATTACCTGATCTGTGTTTTGACTAACACAGGCTGAATTCCAGTCTTTTTGTTTCTTGACGGCATTTCAGTGGCTATTGGTGGCCGCCTTCCCTAGTTCACTCGTCCCCACAGGTATTTAAAGACAAACAACGTTGGCGTTATTAGTTTATTATTTAAATACTTGTGATGTTGGGTGGAGAGAGGAAGACGGTCACCAATAGCCGCTGAAACATCTTCCGGAATCTGAACTACTGAAATTCAGCCTTTGTTCGTCGAGTCAAAGACAGGGTAAAAAAAGGATAATCTACTTTGAATCATACCTGCGAGCTTAAGATAATAACCCATCTGACAGTAACTAAATAGTTATTCAATAAATGTACACTCCCGTCGGTCACGCACTGACGCGTCTCGTCCTTCCATGACCATTATCAGCGTAAAAAGCAAACTGGCCAAAGAAGATCAAGCCACAATGTGTATACAGAAGTTTTATCTTATAATGTGTCACCCATTTCTAGTAGTCTCATGTACATTGTATTTGCCTCGAAATGTCTGCTGCACAATCTATATGCAGTCCTGAATATTAACATTTCAAAACGTTGCCTATATGTTAATATATTATTGAGCTAGTCATGAATGGTATAAAAGCCTCAGTAGGTGTGACTGTCGATAGTTTTCATGTCATGCCATTGGACAGATACAATTAGTCAGACGGTATTTTTGCTATAAAGGTGCTTATATCAGTCAAATAAAGATAAATAACAAAGTTGGGACAAGGTCAGGAATATCTGTGATCAATCTTTCTATGGTGGGATAACTATTTAGCAACAATGTTATATTTTAAATATATTTATGATTTACAACATATTACCAATCAAGTTGACGGAGTGTCTTTTTAACTGCTTTGCACTGAAGTTCAAAAAGTGATCGGAATGTTTTTTTTGCAATTAGTGTATGCTAGGGCTTTTGCACGTTTGAACAAACTATAAATTTAAAGTGTTGATAGTCACAAAAGTTTTTATCGTAAAAACGATTTTATTAAATCAACTATAATTTCTTTAATAATGACATAACTAACATTATATCTCCTTTGATTATATCCGGATTGTGCTCTGGTACCATTTTTGGATGTTCTTTCAATTTTTTATTACAATACGTTGTATCTGCGACTGAATAATTTATTGGTGCTTTTATATATTGTGATAATAACTCTATCAGTTATGTCTTATTTGGCATGCTTATTCGAACTAATGGCATTTATTACTTCGTATATTTCGCGTTATTCCATTACGTTTGACAGATCATTTGTTGCTTGACTGCCAGTAAATAAATTCTGATTATAATTCTAATATAAAATAAGCAGCCTTAACACGCCGAATAATGCAATCTCACATTATCATATTATATGCAGTAGTGCATTTCACTTCACCAGGAAGTAAATAAATGAAGTTACTAATTATATAACTTTGTTGCAGAAAACTATTAAACATGCCAATTTATACAAGATACTGTCTGCCAATTAACAAACTGGTTTTCAAAATCAAGTTTGCGAGATTGATATAAACACCAGGCCAAGTGTATATAACCAGTTGCAAAACAGCAACACAACCGTCAGTCTTACGTGCTAATGCGTTTTGACATTATGTGGTCATCATAAGAATAAAATATCAGCGTAATTTTTAGATCGTCTTAAAATATTTTTTTACGTATAAAATCTTGTGATTTAATTTATTCAAGCACAATCAATGCGAAAATTACACCTCTGCTCTTCATTTTCGAACCGATGTGTGCTTAATTGTATAATCAATTATACAAAATAGTGAACAGTCATGCATCGTAATAAAATTGAAATAGGATTTTACACAAACTTCTCAGATTCAATGTGACTATGCAATTCGGCTATAAATAAGATTTTAAGTACTATTTTGTGCATTTTTCTATTAAATAATTTGAAAATTGCAACTTTAATTTCGTGATCAAATCACTAATTTTTCGCATTTTCTCTGCTATTTTCACTAACTTTCCATCATTACATTTTGAGTTTTGTTGCACAGTGCTCTCCTTCCTGTTGTGGATTTGACCGCATTTTTCTTGTGCGGGACAATTGGTAGCACTCGTAGGTCGGTAAAATCTTGAATTCTATATATTTCCAGGTGCACCGATTATTGGCCTTGATTGATGGATTTTCACTTATCCCTTCATTTTGAAGCCCTCCATCAGCTGATTGTCTGAAAATGACGGATCAAGATGTTCCACCATATTTTTTTCAAACTTTCCGGACCTGATTTCCAGTCCCATCATCAGGGTTGACGACATACGCCCAGAAAAAACAACTTGTTGCAAAATGTGTATCCTCAGTTTATACCGATAGCATATACAGCATATATATATATATATATATATATATATATATATATATATATATATATATATATATATATACAAAACATACTATTATAATTTACTTATATAAATATATCTACATACTTATGTCTGTATATATATTTATTTATTTATATAAATTGAGAGAGAGAGAAGAGAAGTGAGACATTTAGAAAAATCGAAATAGATAAGTTAAACCTTTCGTTTACCGAGAGTATTCGCATTGAAGTAGAGACAGAACTTTTTGCAATTTAACCTACTGCGTATGACATAACGATGGTCTTTGGCTGATTTCTAATTCTTAGTAAAGTTTAGTCCCATGTCCACAGGGCTACTCTTGTGTTAATAAAAATCACTGACATATTAGAAGTGTAATTAGTGAAAAATTCACAATTTGCGCATGTTCGGTGTTCAGGACATGTTGGAGCTTTCGTTAAATATTACATTTCCGCTATAATTTCCATTATTGTGAAGTCCGCACACCATTTCATTCTAATGCTTTAATGTTGCAGTTTTTGTGCATTATTCACACTTCTATAAGAAACCCACCCATCCCCTCCATTCTTAATGTAAAACGTCGTTCGACCATTCAAGATTACAAGCACGTTTTGACAGCTGTCAGCTGGAAAAAGCCCTAGGGTGTTTCATCTAGGTGTGCACAAAACGACTAGTCATAACATGCTGCTTACAATACGTCAGTCGTGTGCAAACAGAAAACGAGCTGTTTACAGAAAATTTCACCTATCATCAAATAGATCATTTCGTCGAATAACATAAATTGAATGTTCTACATTAAAGAAGTGACCTAGTGACTGTCCGAAGGTAACTAGATTAAAAATTTATTTAGTGACCCTCTTGTAAATACCAATTCAGTATCTCTCAGAAACTTATCTGAAAATTGCAATTTTTATTTCACATGCTGTTTACACCGCCCGCTCAATCAAGAGAAATTGAAGTTTATAAATTGTATAATTATTAAGAACACTGCAACAGGTTATGTTGGTGCCTGCATAGAGACGGAACAGCTGATTATTCCTTTAAAGGATGATGTACACTAGATTATTAATTGTGCTAGTTATACCTCTGATTTTCAATAATTAATATATTTACATACATACATATATATATATATATATATATATATATATATATATATATATAATGATTATTTCTTAGATATTGCGTACCTGGTAAAAGTTTTTCAAATAGGACCAGATGTTTATTCCAAAATTGGAATGAATACATGATATAATCATATACATATACATTTAGAGCTTACGAAGACCCACAGTAGAAGGCGGCACTATGCTACTAAATTTTCTTCAAGAAATGTGAGACATATATATATATATATATATATATATATATATATATATGTGTGTGTATGTTTATGTGTGTGTCTGTCTCTGTGCGTGTGTGCGTAGTTAAGCGATCATGGAGAAAAATTCGGCTAATGGTCGCAAATATGATTTGAGTAACCTTTTGCCACCAACCGTGTAAAAATAATTAATTTAGGCCTATGTGACGACAGTAATGTAAACGTTATTCTGTATCTGCATAGAAATTTTGCTTCCGACATTTCCAGTCACATAAAATTTATTCGAAACTGATAGGATTGGGAGCCAAATTTCTGATTGTCTATACCTTATACATGCATATTAGTTTTATTCTAAAATATTAGCTTGCTGTCGAGCTCTGGTGGTAACAATGAAGGGTTGAAAGGCGTTAGTAAACGCAATTGACATTTTGTGCTATGTTGTATAACAGGTAAATGGTTTACTATGAGAACTGCGGCAATGATTCTTTGTAGGCCAGTTGTAAGAGAGATTTGAACCGGTGATGAGTTGCTCAGTGATACATGTTGCAGATTTTGAGATTTCGTTGAAAATTTTAAGTTAATCAATAATCTATCCTATGAATAATGTAAAAAAAATTATTTTTATTAAATCGCTGTTTGAAACACATTTTCATTTTGTTAAAAACACAGTTTCACTTATGGATCTGCAGCCTGCTCGACTGCAAGCCGTAAGTCTGGCAGATCCTAATTCCGTGAAACATGGTGTTTCTCCCGCTTTAGCTTCTTCTGTGGCGGCCTTATCATCGCAAATTTCGCCGACGTCATCAACATCATCGTCTTCATCATCTGCAACTGCATTAGCTCCAGGTGTACTGCCAGCCTTACTGTCGTCTTCCTCGACATTGGCCTCAATCACAAGCTCGTCAGCATCAGTTATGTTTACTGCAGTTTCTATGGCAACTTTGGCTTCTAAGAATAGTGGCAACGATAGGAAAAATGATCGACCGACTGCTAGTCAGTTGACAGTGTGGTTTGCCCGATTTCTCTACTATGAGAGCAATGCGTCTGCACATGACAACTTACATAAGGAATCCATGAAGTAATTACCTCTTATTCTGAATAAATTCTCTTTGATTTGTCAATTTTGAAATGTTGGATATTCATAAATTTTTGACGTCAGTTTTTCTACACTTTCGGCATGTACTAATAAATCTCATAAACAGTATTCAGATCGGTCAATTATTATCGGCATCATTAGGTTAAATAACCTTTAAGTTAATTCAGGCGTTAGCGTAATTGACACTGGAGAAATACGTTATAAATTAATAGCAGATTTGTTCGACGTCGATAGAGCATAAATTTTAAGTGTCTTCTGCACAACTGGTCTTAGCTTTTTGTGTTCAACATGCATTATATTTCCATGTTGTAACTATTAGGATAAAAGAGTTGGAATGAAAGTCACATTTTCTGTTGCATCATTCTTAATAACAATCCGGAATTGCGGACCACAAATCAAACCATTTTCTTTAGCAAAATTCTCATCCCGAGCCGTGACGACCATTCCAGAAACTATGTCTGATGAAAGTGTCACATGATCATAAACTTTTGCAAACTTTCATAAAGAAAATTATGATGAATAAGACCATTTTTGGTACTGGTGGTAAATGTTGACGTGCTTTAATTCGAAACATCGTCAGCTGTTATAGTTATTCACTTTTAAACCAGATAACAGCTTATTTGTAAATGTATTTAATTGAAGTATAATGGCTGGATTTTGATAACGTATAGTTTTTAGAATAAATTAAACTTTGCAGTAGGTAGCAAGGACAATTCATCCAGTAGACCGGTTTCGTTTTTATTGGGACTTTCTTGTGTATTGTCTAGAATTCGCCGCAGACATGACACTCGTAGCGCATACTGCACCATTTCGAAGTCATACTTCAAATTATGTTTCTCACAAGCTTTCCCTTCAGCTTGAACTCATTTGGAATGCCTTACGACATAAAATTCTTATTAGCCACTCCAAATATTTCACCATACAAGAGACGTGGTTAAATAATATTGATTTAAAGTCGAACGAGAGGATTTTGCTTGTATATTGATTTTCAGTATAAGCTGAGCACGGTATCAAGCAACATCAATTTCAAATTGAAGGAAAGACTATCCAGAAACATAAGCAACTACATGAATTCAAATTAAGAATAGTATACGGCACGGGTAGTGCGGTGCACAAATCAATATAATCTGATCTAAGTGTGCCCACGTTAGAAACCTGTTCAGGACAAATTCCGGATAGTACTTGAACAGTTCCCAATGATGTCATACTACTTCAACTGAATTCCATCCACGATACAATTCTTTCGTTAATATTTTGCGGCGAATGAATGTTAAATGGATTAAATGAACATTGGTTTCACGAGTGGTGATATCAATAATTAAATTTAATATTGCGATCTTGATATGAACACCTGACTCATTTTGTACATACATTTGTCAGAATAAACCAATCCCTGTATAGTGCAGAAAGAACAATTCATCTAGTAGACCGGTTTCACCGTTATTGAGAACTCATCACATACTGTCCAGAATTTGTCGCGCGACGGGCCTCGAATATGGGAACATCTGCTACGGAATCTGTTGTTTTAACCACTGAGCCACCCGGCCGTATACTACACACAATTTTCAGATATGTATATTATGTCCGTTTAATTATAATGATGCTCAAATCAAAACCACCTTCATAGGTAGCATAGTGTGTGCTCTATTATGACAGATTGAGTGGGGTTAGTTGACATTTTATATACATTATGATCCTGTATAGGCCCAACCAAAAGAAAAATTTAGCCAAGAAACTCAATGTATATGAGGCCTTTTCACGTTGTTCTAACGTTCCGACCATTCACCTAAATGGTAACATGGTGCTAGCTGTGTTACCATTTGTTTAATTTTTAAACAAGATCTGAGAATAACCATGAGAACAAATGGTCGAAACCTTAGAACAAAGCGATGGCGCTTCATAAAAATTGAAGGACAAACAAATTTAACATCCATGGAAGCCACGTCACCGCACGGTGCTTTTGTCATTCAAAGCAAAATTCAAATTAATACTAGGAGGTTATTCAATTAAAAAATTAAGGATCGCTTAGGTTGAGGTAACAATTCATTAAATCAAGTTTGCAAGCTTAAAGTAAACAGCAATCCCATTGTGTTTAACCAGTCGTCGAACAACGTAGAAATTCGTGCGACTGGCGGTAGTTTTGTTATGTTGTTCGACGACTGGTTAAACACAATGGGATTGGTGTTTATTTCAAGCTCGCAAACTTGACTTAAAGAATAGGACGTTATTCAACATCAAATATCGCACCTTACCACTTAAAAAAACAAATTCGCAATATTAATCAGTTTATTTTATATTGATTACATTTGTACTTCGTGGTAAACAACTTACTTGTAGTAAAATAGCGAGACTCTTAGGGATCTCTTTTGTACTTTTATTTTTTTATATCACAAATATGGATTTAATAGGTATGGTCATTAGCAAATTAAAGTCGAAGCTAATATACTCACACGTTAAGTATGAGACGTGAAATAAACAGGAAGCCTTTTATTTAATTTGAATAGGAAGACCAATTTTAGTGTTTTTGAGCTACCGGGCAATGCACGCTGATAGAATTAATAAGCATGAACATAAAATTTCATTTATTATAATCAAGGTTGCGATCTTGATATAAACACCTGACCCATTAATTACTTACACATATGTCAGTATAAACTAAGAATTGTATAGTGTAGAAAGGCAATTCATCCAGTAGACCAGTTTTGTCCTTATTGATCAGTGTTTTATATCAAGACCAACCTTGATTATAATAATTAACACCCGCGCAACGAATGTTCGTTTAATTATATAAATGTTAATTTCAATACCACTTCACCATGTAGTGTGGTGTCAGTTCAGTAATGACAGATTGTGGATGGTTAGTTGGAACTTTGGGTCTAAATGTATGCCATATGAGCTCCACCTAAAGGAAAATTAGACTAACCAAGTTTTATTAGTTAGTATATAACTGAAAATTGTGTGCGGTGTAGTGTACGGCAGGATTTCTCAGTGGTTAGAGAACCAGATTCCGAAGCAGACGTGTCCAGTTTCGAGTTCTGTCCGCGGCAAATTCTGGCCAGCACATGATGAGTTGCCAATAAGGACGAAACCGGTCTACTGGATGAATTGCCTTTTACACACTATACAATTATTAGTTTATACTGACATATGTAAGTAATTAATGGGTCAGGTGTTTATATCAAGACCGCAACCTTGATTATAATAATTGTTATCACCACCCGCGCAACCAATGTTCGTTTAATAAAATTTCATTGGAATTAATTCCCGTTTTGCATGTGGCCTTAACAGGTGTACATCTAAAACGAAATTTAAGAAATCATTGTTCGTAGAAATTCGCATCACATTTGTGGTATTGGCCTAGTATAGCCTAGAATAGAACCGTCGCTGATACTGTACCCACTAACATTTCTTTTGACAGCGAGATACTGTTTGTGGTGGAGAAATGATATATGAAATTGTGTATTAGGTGATGTGCACCACGTAACAAGTTAGTTAAAATATGACGAGAAGGACAAAAAAGACAGCATGAACGAAAGTATATTCACGTGCACATTTGTCTCATGCCTACTGGCGGCACATCAGTATGTATGTATATATATATATATATATATATATATATATATATATATATATATATATATATATATATATATGCGTGTGTGTGTGATTTATTACAATTTAACCAAATGCACACTATTATTAATTTTCAAATAGGCAGCTTTGTACATATTAACGTCATCAAGAGTTTGAGCTTAACTGCAAGGATTACTTATAACAAAATCTAAGAAATTTGCCTCCCTTTCCTTGTTTGTGAAACTTCTCCGCACTATACTAACGTTTCGACCATTCGTTCCCATGGTCATCTTCAGAGCTCGTTCAATAGTCAAACAAATGTTAACAGAGAAAGCAAACTAAAACGATACACAAGTAAACGTCTTATTTGATACCTCATCATGTTCCTATCATATTTATACCGATCATTCCATTATTTATTTCATATTATGATTTTACCAACCTATACATCTAACACCCTCTATATATGCACTTAAATTTACCAAAATTATGCATAACAAACTATACCAGCTCATAGGATTGCTTCTCAAGTTGCACTAAATTATTATGTTGCTATTTCTAGCCAGTAAACTGTTTTAATTATTGCACATCTAGACTCGTGTCAATTTACAAACATATATGCAAGTATGTATTGGGTGTTGCGAACCAAGTAACAAATTAGTTCAGTTGTGACCAGAAGGATAAACCAAAGGCAGCATGAACGGAAAGTATCGTCTCATGCACATTCGTTTCGTGCTTACCGGCGACTCATCAGTAGGAGCCGGTATTACGCCCTTTAACCACTATATATTCTGGTCAAGAATGTGGGATAATAGGACCGTACAATCTCATAGACGAATGTGTAAACCTGCAATAGTGAAGCTAACATCATATAAAGTCTACGACAATGCGACTACAACGCTAACTTACACTATATAATATATATACCGAGTCTGCAAAGGATACTAACACTATGGCTATTGTGTTAGTAACTGATACCTTTTTTGAAATCGATGAGTACCGGATACTAACACTATGGTTTCCGAGTCGGTACATGATACCAACCTGATGGATATCAATTTATGCTAAAGTTCACCCAAATGGAGAATTACAACAATTTCCGAACACCTGTTACTCCAGTAAATCCATACACTCTGGCCTTGATCGATATCAGTTTTCACATTTCGCGGTAAGCATGACATCATTCAATTCAATATATTACAGTTAAATACTGTTTGTTGCGGAGAACTAATATATATGCAAGTATGTATTAGGTGTTTGCGAACCGAGTAACAAATTAGTTCAGTTGTGACCAGAAGGATAAACCAAAGGCAGCATGAACGGAAAGTATAATCTCATGCACATTCGTTTCGTGCTTACTGGCGACTCATCACTAGGAGCCGGTATTACGCCCTTTAACCACTATATATTTGGTAGAAGAATGTGGAATAATAGGACGGTACAATCTCCTAGACGAATGTGTAAACCTGCAATAGTGAAGCTAACATCATATAGTCTACGACAATGCGACTTCAATGCTAACTCACACTATATAATATATATACAGAGTGTGTAAAGGATACTAACACTATGGCTATTGTGTTAGTAACCGATACCAACATTATTGTACCGAAGAGTTACATGGTACTAACACTATGGTTTCCAAGTCGGAACATGGTACCAAAATGATGGATATCAATTTATGCTATAGTTCACCGAAATTGAGAATTACAACAATTTCTGAACACCTGTTACTCCAGTAAATCCATACACCCTGGCCTTGATCGATATCAGTTATCCTATTTCGCGGTAAGCATGACATCATTCAATTCAATATATAACAGTTGAATACTGTTTGTTGCGGAGAACTAATATATATGCAAGTATGTATTAGGTATTGCGAACCGAGTAATAAATTAGTTCAGTTGTGACCAGAAGGATAATTTACAAACATGTTTATCCATAGATAAATTAATTCCGACTAGTAAATTAGGGTTAGATTAAGAACATCGGATAAAGTCCGGATTATTAGTGGGCTTATTATATAATTAATGCTTGATCCAGTATCGAAAATATATTCCTTCTGCTCGTTTATTTTTAAACCTTCTAGTGATTCGAACGTTTATTAAATGGCTTCTATCTGCTTTACTTTGGTTGATTCTTCTTTCGTTTCAAAACTTTCTTGTCTAATCATCGCTTATTTTATTTAATATCTTACTTAAGCTTCTTATTTTATTGAATATGACTTTTTATGCCATACCCCCACCCTATCTATTGAGATAGCTCTGGTAATACAATATTTCAAATGTTATGAATACAAAAGTTAGTCTGACGCGTGCAAACGCTATATCAATGTATACTTACTGCAGTTTCATTTAGACGGACGTACATGTGCATTAATTATATTTAGCTGAATCTTTATTCAGTCATGTATATAAACACACACATGTGCATGCTTGAGGTGCGCATATTTAATTATATGACGACAATTGTTATTAAACAAGCCTATCATAAGTACAACATGAGTGATTTTAGTGAAATTTCACATATGCCAGGCTTGTCTAATTTATAATTTTATCACTTACCAAGGCATGAGTTTCTTATGAGTGTATCCGATTTATTGGGCTCCTCCCCACCCGAGATTGTAAAGGCAATCTCAGTTACGTCATTTTACGCGGTGAGTATGAAACAAATAGTCTAACGCATGCAAATGCTAAATTCGTATTCAGACACTCTAGTTCCACTTAGTTGGATGAACATTAAAGTATTGTATATATCTGTCGTAAAGTCCATCCCCTCCTCAACGTGGTACGACGGTGTCAACCATGTCTCGATGGCCGATCGTGTACATGGGCTAACGGGGCTATGGCGGTGGTGTCACCAGGGCGTGGTGGATTTCCGACAGCAATCGGATCTCCTATAAAATACCACATGAGCCCGACGACGGCACCATGACTCGGCGTGTGTTCCCCGCTACAAAAGGGTTCAACAGCCACAGGATTACATGGACTCCTGGACAGTGCCCCGTACTTCCGAATGGCGAATGAGCTATCAACAGCCACCGGCAACCATGCAACTTACTGCTGCCTTGCAGACTGTGCTTGGATGTGCAAAGGCTAGAGGTGCGTCCTCGATCAAAAAGACGAGTGGTAATGGGACACCACTTGTACCAAATTCCCAAGAAACTCCATGAAAATGGAGCCGGCTTATCCTCCAAAAGGAGTCAGCCGCAGTAAAGTAAAGTAAGTATTGTATATATACGCACACGCAAACGTGACACACGGCTTTCTAGTTGAAGGTCAGCCTGAAGTAAAGATCATATAGGTAGAAGACATATAGTGCTTGCTTCAAAAGTTTGTTTTTCAAAAATTTTATGATGGGTCAACTGAAGAAGGGGACCGCCGATGGTCGCCGAAATATCTTTAGGAAACAAAAACAACTGGAATTCAGCCTGCGTTAGTCGATACGCAGATCACGTAATTTTGATAAATCCAGTTTCGCAATTTTTTAAATTCTTCTAAATAAGAGGTACCTGATGCTGGTTTACTAAGTGGTATCAACTGCTAGATTAAGTTTAACTTGCTATCCACAAAGGAAATTGAAAAATGAGGTTAATCCGACATCAAACATACGTAGAAATATCAAAGGCAATTGAAATGAGAGAATATAAACAAATAAGCAGAGAAAGGGTAATCTAAGTAATCTCGAAAGTGGCTCATGCCTAAATTGATACTTCAAATCCAAAAGAATTATAAGGCATTGCTCAAAATGAAAATTAGGTTAAATGAAGCCATATTAGCTACAGAAAGCAATTTAGAGAAATAAGAAAAATTAAAATCATAATGCTGAATATATTCGTTGTTCTATCAAACATATAATCATTTATATAACTAAACGAACATTGGTTGCGCGGGCGGTGATAGCAATTACATTAATCAAGGTTACGATCTTGATATAAACACCTGACTCCATTGTGTACATATATTAGTCAGTATTAAACAAGAATTGCATAGTGTCGAAAAGGCAGTTCATCCAGTACGTGGGTTTAGTCCATATTAGAAACTCATCACGTACTGTCCAGAATTTGCCGCGGACAGGGCTCGAACCTCAGCAAGTCTGCTTTGGAATCTGGTGCTCTAACCACTGAACCATCCTGCCGCGCATAACATACAGATTTCAGTTATATGATTAAAACATTTTTAATTCCCCTTTCCTCAGGGTGGCTCAATGGATAGAGCACCAGATTCAGAAGCAGACATGCCCAGGTTCAAGCCCTGTTCGCGGCAAATTCTGGAAAGTAGGTGATGAATTCCCAATGAGATCGAAGCTGGTCTACTGAATGAATTTACTATACTAAACTGTACAATACTTAGTTTATACTGACAAATGTTTGTACATAATGGATCAGGTGTTTATATCAAGATCGCAACCCTGATCGAATGTAATTTATTTAATTATTCTGAATCGTTTTTTCCTTGAATTCATCCGGTCTTCATTTCCTTCTAATGACTGATGCCTCATTTAATATTGTGGCTAGCAATATTTAAACTCCTTATACATTCCTAATAGTATTCTTCGATTTTATTTCAATTGACATTCTCATTAACCTGTTTAATATTTTGTGTTTGTTTATTGAGATACGTTTGAAACCTTCTCTCGCTATCTGATGGAAAGTTTCCTTTGTGTGTCGAGCTATGTCAGATTTCTTGGTGTGATCATATTTACTATTTGTTTTAAGTTAACCTCTTCTAACCTTAATTGGATGCATCCTTTACTCTACATACGTCAGATTACGTCTTTTGCAAGGTATTTCATATACTCTTGGTGAATTCACATGTCCTATTCTTTATTTTTGGTTTTATAGTTTTCTGCATAAGTTCATTGTTGATTTCTACAGAGTTCTAATATCATATATTTGGCTTCTAATGTTCTTAATTTTCTACCTAATTTCAAATCTGGTATTGCCAAAGTCATAAAAGTAATCTTTAAGTTTGTCCTTCTTTTCATGTACAGAATCATAATCGAATTTCCTCACTACTCCTTCCGTTCTTTTATCTATTAAATTATGTTGGTATGCGTTCTCCTTGAATATATCTTTAAGCTTTCTCATATTATCATTTGTATACTTCAAATAAGCTATTTTAATTCTTCTAATTGTTACAGATTTCAGAATGCCAATTTTCATACCATACGGATGACTCAAATAACAATTGACCAGGATACTTGAAAAGTTATTTTTCTTATAAACATCCATTTTGCGCATTTACAATCATCCTTAGTGATTCTAAATCGTACGCCCTACGTGGGACGTTATCTCTTTGTATAAATTCTTCTCCATGCGTTTTATCCAATTCCTCTTACCTAATCATTCTATAGTTCAATGTCTTTACCTCGCCTTATAAATTATCCGTTGGATCCTTATTTAGTTTTTTATAAAACTTATTATTTTGCATTTTCCATACATCCTTTTCTCGTACATTGACCGATTTATTAAAACCATTGCTCTACCTTTATCAGCTTTAAGATATTTACTTTAATCGAGGTTGCGATCTTGATATATACACCTGAACATTTTCCAGTATAAACTAAGCATTTATTAGTGACGAAAAGGCAATTCATCAAGTAGACCGATTTCGACCTTATTGGGTATTTATAATGTACTGTTCTGAATTTTCCGCGGACAGGGCTCGAACCTGGACACGTATTGTTTTGAATAGGGTGCTATAAGCACTGAGACACCCTGCCGCACACTCCAAACAATCTTCAGTTATATACTAACTAATTAACTCGTTTAGTCTTTTTTCTTTTAGGTGGAGCTCAAATGGCATCCATTTAGAACCAAAGTTCTAACTAACCATCCTCAATTTATCATTATTTAACAGACACCACACTACATTGTGATGTGGTATTGAAATGAACAGTAATATAATTAAACGAACATTGGTTGCGCGTGCGGTGATAACGGTTACTATAATTAAGGTTACGATCTTGATATAAACGTCTGACCCATTAAGTACATACATTTGTCAGTATACAAAAGTATCGTATAATGTGGAAAAGAAAATCCAACCAGTAGACCAGTTTCATCTGTATTGGGAACACATCACATTTTTAAATATCAATTCTTTCGCAAGGCGTAACAGTTTATAATCATGTGTAAACTTGTCTTCCTTGTGGTTAACAGTATGTACTTTATATCCCTTGTAACCTGATGTAACATGAGATGCATAGATCTGAACATAGAAGTATAATTTGAATATATACATGAATAGATTTGTATGGATGTTTAGGTAGGCATGTATAACTGTTAAATTAACACTTGAATTGGTCAATTGCTAGTTGTATTAATGTTGATAAGATGATGAGATGCCGAAGATGAGAGTGGCCTGTGTTGTTTTATTGTGTTTTCTTTGTTATCATTTGTGTGACTATTTTTTCTAGTCTTAAGTTTTACGATTATATTTCATTTTATGGTGAGATATTTTATGTTGAAATGAAGAGCATTTTCTATCATATTTTTATTATATTTGGTCTTGAACTAAATTGTTATATTCTCAGTTCAATTTATTTTTGAATCGTCAAATGTGTATCTTGGGTGTTTTTCATGGAACCCTTTCTGACATTTTGAAACATCTTTTCTCGTCTTATTATTAGGGGAATGGAACACATAAGCTATTTATAGTAAGTAAATATTGTATTATCAATTTCATTGATTGTGAGACAAGAAAATGCGCCTCAGAACATTGGGAAATGGGTTTTAAAAAGCGTTCAAATTAAAGAAAATTGGGAAATGCATTGTAAAGATCGATCTTGTCTGTCCGGGCATTAAATAAGACAATCATGGATTGCGCGAGTGGTGATAAAAATCCTTTAAATGAAGATTTAAAAAAATTCAGATAAACACAAATCCCACAGTATCTAACCAGACGGAAAACGGCAAAAACATCGTCAGGCACACGTACTGACGTGTTTTTACGTTGCATCGTCATCTTCGGAGCAAGACGGCAAACGAACCAGCGAGGAACCAACTGTTATCCATTAAGGAGGAAAGAAAATTTTCCTGTAGCTCTCCACTCCTCCAGTCGTCTAGCAAACACTGTATTTGACTGGCAATATTGGCAGCAGTCATGAAAATTAACTTTTTACAGCTTTCGTCAAATGGTTAGAAGTTATACAATTCATAAATCGTTGATTTCGCGCGTGTTAGTAACATTTCTTCAAACTAAGTAGGCGAACTGGATATAAACACTAATCCCGTTTTGTTTAAGTAAACGAGAAACATGTCAAAACTAAAGCCAGTCACAAGAACAAACTGACTGTAGTTTTTCTGTGCTATGCGATTGTTTGAAAAAATAAAATATAATTCCTTTTTCTATCAAGTTCACATGCGCGATTTAACGAAATAGCATTAAATTTTTACACCAAGCTTGATGATTTCTTCGTTCGATGTGTAGCCAGCATGCACAACTCGTGAGAAAGTGTAGGATTTGTACACCTGTTTTTGAGACAAATCTGGTGTCAACGTGCCGCACGAAATAAAAATTACTTTTAATGCATTAATGAAAGTTAATCTCCTAATCTTTTACAAGGTGAACTCAGTCGTCAAACTTGTGTTCGTTGGAGAAAATCAACAAATTTGGGTTCGATTACTCTGCTTAATGAAAATGATTGGTGCTTTAGAATGCTCGTTTCTTTTTCCAAATCGTACCTATCTGAAGCGTATTTTATGCATTTTTATTAAGGCAAGTTGCGGATGGCATTGACATTAGACAACAGAATTTGCTAACACCTCGGCAGATTAAACTTACCTGGACTCGCGGTGACGCTGACGATGCCGTCACAATGAAACTCTTTGGATTGTCGCTGCCATATCTCGTACTCACAGTGCATAGGCTACCGGATTTGGTGAGTAGATTAACTTTTTCTAATATTTCAAATGTTTGATTTTACTCAGTATAAATGCAATATTTGTAATTTGATTAAATTTACAAGTTTGCCTCGTTTATGAACAAATACGAGTTCTTTCTATAGCTTATTCTTACATGGATTGCCACATATCGCATAATAATTAATTTGTTCAGTTTCTCTTTGAATAACATTTTCGCCGGGTCGTTTTTAACCACTGCTAACAGACAGCTTCTTTTCCTATGAAAGAGTTACCACAAACTCGTCAAAAATTCTTTTTTATATCTATTAATTAATATTTTGATCGACACGCCGTTTGTTTTTGGTGATGTAGAACGTGTCACCAGGGCGTGGTGGATTTCCGACCGGCAATCGGATCTCCTATAAAATACCACATGAGCCCGATGACGGCACCATGACTCGGCGTGTGTTCCCCGCCACAAAAGGGGACAACAGCCACAGGATTACATGGACTCCTGGACAGTACCCCGTACTTCCGAATGGCGAATGAGCTCTCAACAGCCACCGGCAACCATTAAAATTACTGCTGCCTTGCAGACTGCGCTTGGATGTACAAAGGCTAGAGGTGCGTCCTCGATCAAAAAGCCGAGTGGTGAGGGGACACCACTTGTACCAAATTGCCAAGAAACTCCATGAAATGTCTTGGAGCCGGCTTATCCTCCAAAAGGAGTCAGCCGCAGTAAAGTAAAAAGTAAAGATGTAGAACGTGGTGTAATGTTCAAATTATGTGAAGGATTTTGAAAAATATGACGGCTTGTCGATTGAAATTGCATTGAATAACCACGAAGAAGAATTTTAGGTGAATGCGCGATAACTATTTCATAGGAGATGAAGGGGTCTATTAACTAAAGTAACTGGTTTGTCCATATAGAACCCGAAAACGTCTTTAAAATCAGCTTGAACCAAAGGTTTAATCTCATTAACGCATCTGTTTCGTCATCTATGCCGGCAAATAAGTAGGATTTGGCACTTTATCATTAACCGACCTTGTAGTTTTGTTCAAACAATGTTAGACAACTACTATAATCCGATCGAGTCCAAATTATAAGGCTTTGCAGGAGAAACAAGTGTTCAGAAGGCTTATTATTATTATGAATTTCGCTGAAATTTAGCGTATCTCCAAATTCAGGGTTTTGTTGTTTTTTGCATGCAGGTAAATTACATATAACAGATATTAAGTACTATAATCAATGTCCAGATCTTGATATAAGCACCTGACCTATTATTTACATGCAATTGCTAGTATAAACTAAGTACTGTATGGTGTATAAAAAGCAATTCATCCAGTTGACCGTTTTTGCCCTTATTGGGAATTCATTACGTACTGTTCAGAAGTTGCCGCTGACAGGGCTCGAACCTGGGCATGTCTTCTACGGAATCTGTTGCTATAACCACTGAGCCACTCTGAGAAGGGGACAGGGAAAAACAACAATTATTATATAACTCAAAAATGCGTTTAGTGCATGGCAGAATGGCTTAGTGGTTACAGAAACCGATTCCGATTCAGATGTGTCCAGGTTCGAGCCCTGACCACGGCAAATCTTGGGCAGTGTGAGATGAGGTCCAAATAAGGACAAATTCGGTCTATTGGATGAATTGGCTTATCTACACTAAAACATACTTAGTTTATACTGATAAATGCATGTACACAATGGGTCAGGTGTTTGTATCAAGATCGCAAACTTGATTGAATTAATTGCAAAAATCGTCCGCGCAACTGATGTTGGTGTAACTATAACATATAGTGAATTGACTTCGATTTCGCGTTGCTGAAAACACAATAGGATGTTGACTCACATACTGCTTTACCACACATTCGTATGGGAGATTGGACCGTCCAATTGGCCCATATTTTTTAAACAAAATCTATGTTAATTGACAGCATACTGCCGACTTCTACTGAAGAATCGCTACCAAACGCGAACCGCATGTTTACATTTTATAACACTTTCTGTTTATATTGACGTAGTCAAAGCATTCAGATTCCATTTTGACTAACGTGCTACAAGCTACGTCTTGCATTATACATGCGAACCGATAGCCCTTTTGTCGGGCAACTGAGATAAATGTAATTCTATAAATCAAGTTTGCGAGCCTGAAGTAAACACCAGTCCCATTGTATTTAACCAGTCGTCGAAAAACGTAGCAAAACTACCTTCAGTCAAATATACTGACGCGTTTCGAACTTCCACGATCAACATTAGAGTACGCTGGCAAACTGATAAGCGCTGATCAAATCTCAATTCATATAAATAGAAAGAAAAATTAATTATGCAACTCACACCTCTATTTTTTCTTGCTATATATATATATATATATATATATATATATATATATATATATATATATATATATATATATATATATTCATTGCGATTTGAGCCTCGTAGTCAGTTTACCATCGTACTCTGATGATGATCATGGAAGATCTAAACGCGTCACTATGTGTGACTCATGGTAATTTTACTATGTTGTTCGACGACTGGTTAAATAAAATATAATTGGTGTTTACTTCAAGCTCACAAACTTGATTAAATTAAATGTTATCACCACCCGCGCAGTAATTGACTGTTTTATTGAGATTGGAGTATCTTTGTTAAATCATGTGTGCTCTGTTTCTCATAATGCAATGTGTCCCACAACGATTTGTTACTGCCTTTATAATTCATTATAATATGATATTTTTGCTAAAGTAAAACCCTTAAGTTAAAATAGTAGTTGTGCCTAACTAAATATATACATTGTATGAAGATAACGATAAGTGAATAATATAAGCAAGAATGACACAGTCAATATTAAGGAATACAGGTAATGTAATGATAAATATAATGAAACTAAGTCACCCATATATTTCGACTCATTCCGAAACATTTTTCTAAACATCGCGCTTTGTTAACACATTTATTAAAATATGCGCCAAAATGTATGCCAGAAAATGAATATCGCTATTCATATAGATTGACGGTTATTGTAAACGCGCAATATATTAATATGCATTTTAAAAGCAGTGAAAAGAATATGAAAATATAACTCTAAATTAGAAAGAAACAAATTTAAAAGTTACATGTTACGGACTCCGAAGCAGACTTGCTCCGATTTGAGGCCTATCCGCGGCAACTTCTGGACAGTATGTGAAGAATTCCTAATATGCACGAAACTGGTCTTCTGACCGAATTGCCTTTTCTACATTACACTATGCTTAGTTTATGTTGACAACTGCACCTATAAAATTAGACGGGTGTTTATTTCATGATCGCAATCTTGATGTAAATAATGTAATTTATGCGTATTAATAAACCATTATGCATCGGTATGTAAAAACTAGAATACCAATTTATTTATTTAATTAACAGCATGATTTAAGTTCATAATATTAGGTACAGAATAGAAGTTATCCACGAATTATAATTTGATTATTTCATACATTAGTTGCGAATAATTCACCTGGTGCAGGTGTGCTTGTAAGCCAAATTTGTGCTTAATATATGAAACAAATATTCTTAGACATTCATCTGATTATTAATTCTTTTAGCTATTCCATATACACGTATTTCTTGCGTGCGTGTGCCCATTTATGCCATCTGAACAAAGTTTGGTGCATATTTGTGGACTTAATTGATGCCATAATTATAAATAAACAAAAAGTGTTAAACTACGTGCCATACCCATAAACATATTTATAGTTCAGAATTATATAAGGCAGCATATTTTATTGTATTCAAATCTGATTTTACAACATGCATGCGTATTGCACACATCATCTATCTCAAATTTGATAAGAACAGATGCATACCAGCCGTGAAAAGCAATTACGACACGCTCATTTGTACCTCCCCAAGGTCCTATAATCAGTCGAGCCAGTTTATTTTAAGTTACAAAAGCACAATTCTGTTATCAAATTATAAGAAGTTCATTTTAAGATTTTCAGTAAATTCATTATATACCATGCCTATATATATATCTCTCTTTTCTCTATATATATACTAGGAATAAAAGACAATAATCCCATGGAAGGTGATAGAAAGTGCACATGCAGCATCAATGAAATTCTTTTTTTTGTAGATGCTATCCATCTGCAATCCAACGGACTTCGACACTCACTCCATTTTGAATCTGAACTCTAGAGGTGCATATGGCATTTGTGCTGTTTCCACATACTAGAATCAATGAGCCTTGGGCCCCACTAGAAGGTTCGGAGGGACTAAATGAAGCTGGCAGTGAGAACAGACCAGATCAGACTCCCTTGAAGCACAGAAAATGCTTGTCTTAGGTATAGTGTTAGACGATCACTACTACTAAAAGGTTCAAGCTACATTAGATTCTTAACGAGATAAACATATACCTATATATATATATATATATATATATAGCACTCTCTTCTATGTATATTCTTACTAGTCGTTCTTTTTTAAATTGTATAGATAATTATTCAGGTGTGTAAGAACATTTTCTCTATACCATTGAAAGACTGTGACTGCAATTTTTGCACGTGGATTGATATTAAAAGACACAAGGGCATAGTCACATACTGTTCGTATAACTGGGCAACTGCTCATTATTTGAAGGGATTGCTTTTGGGGGCAAACAATCTGACCCTTTGATTCAGTACCATACAGCATATCTAAAACGACAAGCAACCAGCCTATAACAGTTAAATACTGTTTGTTGCAGAGAACTAATATATGCAAGTATGTATTAGTAGTGCGAACCTAGTAACAAATTAGTTCAGTTTTGACTGAAGAATAAACCAAAAAAGGCAGCATGAAAAGAAAGTATAATCTTATATTATTCGTTTCAGTGTTTACTTATGACTCATCAGTAGGAGCCGGTATTATTATTTAGCCACTATATATTTTGGTCAAGAATGTGGGATAACAGGAACCAGCCCGTTGCATGCATTTCTAAAATTTGTGAAGATACCGAATGAGCACGAAACCGGTATATTGTATGACTTGCTTTTTCAACATTATACAATACTTAGTTTATACTGACAAATTTATGTATATAATGTGACTTTTGTTTACATAAACTATATACGTATATATATATATATATATATATATATATATATATATATATATATATATATATATAAATTAATAAAACTTTCCCAGGTAGCGTGGTTTCTGCTTTATAATGGCAGATTCAGAGTGGATAGCTGGAAATTTAGGTTTACAGTGATGTTACATAGGTTCAACCTAAAGGAAAGTCTCACTAAGAAACATTAGTTAGCACATAGCTGAAAATTGTTCGTAGCCTGCGGTAGAGCGGCTCTGTGGTTAGAGCAGCCGATTCCGAAACAGAAATTCTCAGTTGTGAGGCCTATCCACGGAAAATTCAGGACAGTACGTTAAGAGTTCCACACTATACAACTCTTAGTTTATACAGACAAATATGTGCATATGATGCGACTGGTGTTTACATGAAGTTCGTAACCTTGATTTGAATAATCACTGTTTATGAAAAACTACTAGGGTTGAGTAACATGTATCTGAGTTTCAAATCCTTATATATATATATATATATTATATTATATATATATATATATATATATATGTATATGTGTTTGTGTGTGATAATATGAGAGAATCTATTCTCGTTTGCCCGTCTGCCGTCGTTCTTTGCTGATGATCATGGAAGTTGAAAACGTGTCATTATGTGCGATAGATTGCTATTTTGCTACTATGTGTCTTTTTAAATATATTGTAATTAGTATAAATTTAAAGTCCGAAAACTTATTTTAAGTAAATTTACTGACTACGTGTTCAATCAATATTTTTTTTCGATTTGGATGTCTACAGGTAATATTGCCATCTTGCTAAGTCCTTAATTCATAATCATGGTTTTAAACGGATCGAGTAAAACGCCAAATATCCTAAATGGGTGTAATTAAGTGTAGCACAATTAGGCTTTAAGTTCATGCTAATTAGTACTTTCAAATGAATAAACAATTTTCCTCTCAAGTCATAAAGAATATATAAAATATACAACTAAAGCTAATTTATGTAGCTTTCGAAGTTTTCCGTAAACAAATCACGAGATGTATTATTAATCTTTGATTCGGTGTGTAGATCCACCAGTCGTCAAAAGAAGTCACATTTGAGTTTAGAAGTTTTATTAGCCATTTAAAGGGACATTCTCAATTACGCCATTGTTATCGAATACTTTAGACGATAATTCGTTGCTGCCTAGCAAATACTAAATGTATTTAGGTCCACTAACGAATCTAAATTTTCACTGTAGGAATGCCCTAGTGCTATTTTAGAAGATTTTCATTAGTGTTGTAATTACTCCTTGTAGTTTATTTAGTGATAAATTATTTGATTAGTAATTGTACTGTGAACATGCTATTATTTAGCACTTAATTATCATGATGAAGAGCGCTACGTTCAGGTGCAACGAATCACATTTATTTCATAGCTAGAGAGAGCTGAAACACTGTTCATTGCTGCTGGACCTAATGCATAAATTAAGCATTTGAAATTCGCCATTGACCCTCCATTTCGATAGTTTTCATTAAATAGCTCATGTGTTGTTAATGGCCATGTGTGGAGTTCCAACGATAGACATAATTTTAAAAGCAACCTTCATCCATCGCATTCCTTTAACGACTCTTCCACTGATAGGAAAATTGTTATTTAATACGATTTCAAGTCGAGCTACGACGCTTTGTTCAGGAGTTAATGTACTTATCACATATTCGTCTCTGATTCAACAGTCCTTCAATGACATGCTTCAATCATAGTTATCGTTTGTTACTCTAAAGCTGAACTCATATTCTTATATTTTACTATTGAATAACGTTCTTCGTAGAAAGGCAAATTATTTCTTTAGAACTTTTTTTATTTTATAATATAATTGGTCGTACTGCCTAATTTGTAAGATGCACATGAATTAATGACCTTAATTTAATCACTTTATCATACAACATTCAGTTATGCTTCGTCTGGCTTCAATAAAAAAATGTTAGGTTATCATGTTTAAGAATTGTATACTTATGATATATTTAAGATAGAAAAGCAAATAAGATGCTAAAAAGTATAATCTCATGCACATTCGTTTCGTGCTTACTGGCGACTCATCAGTAGGAGCCGGTATTACGCCCTTTAACCACTATATATATTTGGTAGAAGAATGTGGAATAATAGGACGGTACAATCTCCTAGACGAATGTGTAAACCTGTAATAGTGAAGCTAACATCATCTAAAGTCAACGACAATGCGACTTCAACGCTAACTCACACTTTATAATATATATACCGAGTCTGTAAAGGATACTAACACTATGGCTATTGTGTTAGTAACCGATACAACATTATTGAACTCGATAAGGTACATGGTACTAACACTATGGTTTCCGAGTCGGTACATGATACCAACCAGATGGATATCAATTTATGCTAAAGTTCACCGAAATTGAGAATTACAACAATTTCCGAACACCTGTTACTCCAGTGAATCCATACACTCTGGCCTTATCGATATCAGTTATCACATTTCGCGGTAAGCATGACATCATTCAATTCAATATATTACAGTTAAATATTGTTTGTTGCGAAGAACTAATATATATGCAAGTATGTATTAGGTGTTACGAACCTAGTAACAAATTAGTTCAGTTGTGACCAGAAGGATAAACCAAAGGCAGCATGAACGGAAAGTATAATCTCATGCACATTCGCCAGTAAGCACGAAACGAATGTGCATGAGATTATACTTTCCGTTCATGCTGCCTTTGGTTTATCCTTCTGGTCACAACTGAACTAATTTGTAACTAGGTTCGCAAAACCTAATACATACTTGCATATATATTAGTTCTTCGCAACAAACAGTATTTAACTGTAATATATTGAATTGAATGATGTCATGCTTACCGCGAAATGTGATAAGTGATATCGATGAAGGCCAGAGTGTATGGTTTAACTGGAGTAACAGGTGTTCGGAAATTGTTGTAATTCTCAATTTGGGTGAACTTTAGCATAAATTTATATCCATCAGGTTGGTATCATGTACCGACTCGGAAACCATAGTGTTAGTATCCGGTACTCATCGATTTCAAAAAAGGTATCAGTTACTAACACAATAGCCATAGTGTTAGTATCCTTTACAGACTCGGTATATATATTATATAGTGTGAGTTAGCATTGAAGTCGTATTGTCGTTGACTTCAGATTATGTTAGCTTCACTATTACAGGTTTACACATTCGTCTAGGAGATTGTACCGTCCTATTATTCCACATTCGTCTACCAAATATATAGTGGTTAAAGGGCGTAATACCGGCTCCTACTGATGAGTCGCCAGTAAGCACGAAACGAATGTGCATGAGATTATACTTTCCGTTCATGCTGCCTTTGGTTTATCCTTCTGGTCACAACTGAACTAATTTGTTACTAGGTTCGCAAAACCTAATACATACTTGCATATATATTAGTTCTTCGCAACAAACCGTATTTAACTGTAATATACACAATCAATTGTTATTAAACTATATGTATATGCAGTATTTCTGAGTCAGCTTACAACCTGAGAATGATTTTTGAAATATCAATTGTACTGTTAACCCATATTTTGAAATATTATACATAAGTATCGGTTTAGTTTTCGATAGCCAGTTTGCTATTGTGATCTTTTGAGGAGCAAGTAAGGTAGAAACAATTCAATCCATAAAATTGATTATGTGTGTCGTGATTGGTTAGCAGTACGCTTTATGTTTATTTTTATTGCTTAATTTTTTTTCAAATAACGACGTATCATGTAATACGGGAAGTATGGCACTCCGTCTAATTTAATAAAAATTTGCGAAACTGGATTTATCAAAATTACCTGTTTCGTGTTATTCAAAACACAGATTAGGTAATACACTTCGTTATATCCTTTATCTAACTATCCGGTTCTTGCTATTATTTTGGCAATTGATTAAAACGATCTTTCACAATATACTTATTCACATAATTTACAATGCAAAAAATGTTGTCATAATATTGCCATCGATTTCATTCACGGCCATTTGGATAAACCGTAAACAGATGAAAATAAGGTACAACGGAATCAGCTATTTTAGGTTATGGTATTGACGAAGGATTCTTTAGGTTTACATTAAAGATATAAAGAAAGATTTTCAAGCGATGTGCTTGATTTTTAGAAAAGCAGTTTTGAAAAAAAATTCTTATGAAACAGCAATTTTTTGCGTTAATTGGTGGCCACAACGATTTTGAACTATCTAGGTATCCTTTGTTATCAGCACAAGATCGAGTAACAAATATAGCATACAAAATTCGATTTTTGTGTTCTAGATGCGCCTGCTTACACTTTAGTGTTTCGTTAAATGGGAGTAAGTTAAAAGAAACTCAATCTGTATCGTGGATAAGTCCTGTTAGAGCACATGCCTCGTGCTCATTGGCTAATTGTTACCTTCACACGGAATTACGGCCCCCCCTCCGATTAATTCTTGAAATAATCAATAAATGTGGAACAATAGAAAATATTCTTTCCTAGAAGTACAATCATAAAGCAAAATTAAAAGTGAATTATTTGATGGAGAGATTGCAGATATCACTTAATTGCATTACGACATTAGAAGATAAGTGCATATTCTTAATAATAAAAAGTTGAACTTGGCGCCAACTGCTGTATACATTTGGAGAACTAAAAAAGAGGCGACGAAAATGTTTAGAAAGCATTAATTTGAAAAAAGGCCCGAATAACAGCGATTCTGAATAGCTGATATTTAATGAAATATTCCCACAATTTTGCCTCGATCCATATCAGTTAGCACAAACAACCTGTAGCAAATGCGGTGCAATTTGTTTCATTCTGAATCTATAACTTTTAAAACGTGCTTCTTCATCACTGACTTTAATCAAATAAATTTACAATATTGTTCCATTATTCTGGCATTCTAAAACCAAGTAAAGTATTTCAAATATCTCATTTTTGAACAATAATGTGTGGATTAATGACGTTGAGACTGACAGCTTCCGCCATGAGCAATACATTTTCATTTCATAATTTGAACATCCGCTTGGTATTGAGTCTGCATTTTATAAAGTTTGTGTTCAGTCTCAGTATTGATGCAAACTCTTTCGTGTCACTTTTCCGAGTCAAGGTGTCAACAATCAGTTTATCAAACCCAAAATAAGCAGGCAATAGAATACGAGTTCATAAATATTGACAGAAGGGGTAACATCGTGAAGTACACACCAATGATCGTGTAACTGAAACATATTCCATCGCGAACAAAAATTTCTTTGTCCTATGTGTTCATATTTTGCCGAAACTGTTTTAACAATGCCAGCAATGTTAGTCCAAAATGCTCTTGAATTCGCCTATTTTTGTAACCGGACATTTCTATTGACATATCGTATTAAAAGACTTTGGATTTGTATAAAAGATGATATTGGACTGTTTGATTGCATGTAGGTTTTCATTTACGATTATGTTTAGCAGCTGTTAAGTTGCGCAGAGAAACAGAAGTTTTACAAGGCGTTCGATTGGTTACCGATATCTTACAATTCGAATTTAAAGTTTCGGATGATGAGTCCTCTTTAAAACAATTGATTTTTCGGATGCTGGTAACAATTATTTACATCAAGTTTGCGAGTTTGAAGCAAATACCAATCCCATACTATTTAACTAGTCGTCGAACAACATTGCAACAAATCTTTCTTTGGTTGGGTACGGTTTCAGGTTTTTTTCTTGTTCATATTTCATGATAGTTTCAATAGATTTTTTATGATAGTTGGTTTATAATAATGCTATTTATACACCGCACATTTTTGAGCGACGATAATTTTCGAAAAAGATTTGATTTATTTCGTGTGACGAATTTCATATCAAGGTTCTCATTTTGGAAATTGGTACTGCGCTGTAAAAATTGATGTATTGTCCAGCCAATGTCTGCTTTCGATTTTTTTCCCTTTCTGTCAAGGTATGTCATTGTATTTGAAAATAGCTATGTTTATGAAAATCACCCCTGAAACCAGGCGTAATTATAATTTTTTCAAAGAAGTAAACTAAAATATTACAGTTAAATACTGCTAAGTAAACTAAAAGAAATACACATAGTAGAAGTTCTCATTTGCAACATCCTTACTGTGCAGCTAAAACGGAAGATTTTTGTAAATTAACTAAATATTCATTTATTTATTTGGCATAAATTATCAGATACCATTCAAATTAATAATGGATCAGAAGGATATGAGATAGGTTTTATAAACAGAAATACACAAGGGACGTGAGTTTAGTGAATAGTCAATAGCCAAACCCATTTCCATATTCGATGAAGTTATTCTATGGATAATTATCATGCAATCGCATAAACGATGCAGGTATGAGTCTATTAATTGAAGATCGGTGTGCTAAAAGAAAATAATTTGGTAAATTTAATCACCTAGACATTAAAGAGTACATTTCCGCCGATAGCGTTTGTTGCCAATTCATTTTCCAGTCTGTTATTGATTACTTTATTATTTCGAAAGTACAGAAAATCTATGTGCTAACGTGCAGTTCAAATATGATGCAGAAACTTTGTTCAAATTTCTCGCAGGCTCGTTTAATATAATGATAAGGAATGCACACAATTCCCACTAACACATTCACATCCGCATATATATATATATATATATATATATATATATATATATATATATATATATATATATATATATATATATATGGTTACAGATATACAAACGTACAAAATTATGGGCATAAATATTTTCACAAACATATTTCTGCTTCACTTACATTATAATCCTTGACCTTGGAGCAACAATATAAAAAGGGAATTTGAAACAAAAAGTGGATAATGAATGAAAGCCATATTACACATTAGTAGCAACCCAACACAATTGTAGTCGCGGCAGATGTACTTATAAGCTCCACACTAGGATTGGCAGACTGAACTAATACTTTTAGTGCAACAGAGGCTTACAAGGCGAATTATGTTATGTCATTGTCTTAATGCCAGTTACCAATGTGACGAAAATTGGCAGGAAATAGACATTAAAGAAATAATTATGCGTGTATATGGGAAGAATGTCCACATTTTGACTTCAGTAAAAGTTGTAAGTTCACAATTGTGAAGTAAATGGTTTTATTGAATGCATCCACTAAAATTAGTTGGTCTATGCGTGAATTCTAAATTACGACTTAATTTCCCAATATGCGTTTTTATTTTCAAAGTAAACATGCTAGTTTAAATAAACGAATTAAAATTTATTAAACATCCGGTAAATATGGCATGTTTCTGGGTGCCCTACTTCCATACTGACAAAGTCTAGGAATTATAGCTATACGTCAACATTTACTGAATTTCACAAATAAAAAGACAAATGTACAATAATATATTTCAAATCGAATTTTTAAACCAAAGCTTTTATTGTGAATACTATATATATATATATATATATATATATATATATATATATATGTATATATATATATATATATATATATATATATATATATGTATATAGGTAAACCAGGCATGAAATAGTGAATAGAATTCATCAAGTAAATTGGTTTCGTCCCGATAATGCAACGGTCAATAATTCTTCGGAATTGTCTTGAAAAAATATCGAGCCGAGGAATATTTGCTTCAGTCTCTTGAGCTAATTAACCGCGTTCTATTTACAATTTTCATTTGTTTACAAGCCGTATTGTTTGATCGTCGGTTACTTCAGTGAGAGCCAATTTCTCATCGATTTAGACCTAAAGTTTCAACTGACCACCCAAAGTCTGCCGTTACTAAACAGACAACATGCCACCTAGAAAGTAAAACTGATCTAAACTACGTGGGCCGGATTTTATTATATATATTTTATCAATATAATCTAAAAATTGTATAAGATAAAAAATTCAATTTATTAAAAAGAACATTTTCGTCCATATTAGCCACCCATCAGGATATACATACACACATACATATATATATATATATATATATATATATATATATATATATATATATATATATATATATATATATATATATATATATATTTGTATATATAAATATACACATTATATATATATATATATATATATATATATATATATATATATATATATATATATTGTATTAAAATAAGACTGCAGCATGTTATCTGGCTTTAACTGGCTATTACCAATTATAGCAAACCCGTTTTAACCGATGAATTTTTTTATACTGCCAGCCGAATTCTGACTACAGAAATTCCGGCATATTAGAAATCTGGATACTAGACGCTCTACATGCTTTATTCCGCGCAATGCTCAGTTAGTGATGTCAACACATTACTGTATATTTATTCCGTTCTATATTTATACGTAGCTTTTACTCTTAAAAATCTATAACTTATTTTATCTTTCACTACATATTAGATTTACTGTATCTTTTCTCATATATATATATATATATATATATATATATATATATATATATATATATATATATATTAGTATACATATTACCGTCAACCAACCGATTTTCTTTGATTTTTCATCAACAAACTATGTAGTACGCTCTTTAATGCAATACATTCATATATATTATTGAAATATATTTTCATTTATTTGTATATATCCCTCAATCTTAAAATTCATCTAAATTAACAACATTCAATTTTCTCGACAATTTCCCTACAAATCTTGTATTTACTTTGCCTTGAATATTTGTCTAAAAGGAAAGTGCTATTTGAAATTTTAAGTTAGATTATTTTTCTCATTTGAAGTTTATTTAATTTGCTTGAATTAGTTTCATTTAAAACCTACTATAGATCCTTTTTATTGATTTCTATCATGTTCGCTCTATCTTATAAGTTAAAACACTTGTCATTTAATTTGTGTGCACGTGCTTTCATAAATTTTAAATATTCTAACGTTTATTAATTTCTTTACACGTCTTCATTCAATTTACAAACATTTTTGAGTTTGTTGTTTACATTGTTGCTCCCTTTCTCCTTGTTAACTAGTTCCTGGCCGTATGTCTAGCAAACTGTTTTGGAATTTAGCTTTATTCATTTCTTTCGAAAATTATTTCATATCAATTGTTCATGAAAACTTTGAACAAGGTCATATAGGAGCAATAAAACTTTCAGTTTATGTAGATCTCTTGCTTGATTTTACGACCAAAACCGCAGTTAGGCATGGTCCGATTTTCCCTCCACATTTTAAATATTATTTTAAATTTTATTACCAAACGAATTTAAATTAAAAGAGGAAAAGGCTTAGAAAAATGACGAATGTGTAAAATAAATAAATTTATTATTAAATGCTTTTAGCAGCTTTAAGATTAAGTCATATTATAATTCGAAATATTTTATTTGTTTAACTTACCATTTAAATAAACACACACAAACAAACATGCATGCATATATATATATATATATATATATATATATATATATATATATATATATATATATATATATATATATATTTATTTATTATGTCCATTCCTTTTTAATTTAAACAGTATTCTTTAGTAATTAGGAAAACACAAATAAAAAAGGTGATAAAGACCATTTATTTCCGTGAATACTAATCATCTCCTATACAATCATACATATTTATACTATATATATATATATATATATATATATATATATATATATATATATATATATAAACCAATAATTGTTCTAAATAATAACCATTTGTGTCATTGACGTATTGTCCATTGGGAATCATTCCATTTTTAAAACAAAAACTTCCCATTAATCGTTGACTTGATGGATTGCATGAAGGACAGCAAAACCAATAATTCCGTTGTACCATTCTTTAAATAAAATGAAGGTGGTGTCTACAACAATTTCTCAAAATTGAATTATTCATTTAATTCAATAATTCATTTAATTTTAAGAAGTTGAATAATTGTTGACTGAAGAATTTATCTAGTTCGTTTTCGATATTTCATGTCTCGTAAGTTTCGATAAAATTCTAGTTTATTTTTTTTATTTTACTCTATCACATTGTCCGATTTAAATATATTCTTTCAATGTTAAGCACGACACCAATAGCTTTTTATCACTATAAATGACAGGCCAAGTTTAATAGACATTACGATACAGATTTCCTCTATGGATTGAACAACAGAACACAGTGGTTCAAAAATAATTCTTCGTAAATTCGACTTTACACATTCATTTTCAGCATTAATTCTCATAAAACATATCCACTTTAAAGGAAATTCACAAGCTTGGGATAAACATAATTTATATTTCATCTTATAAGTCTTACAACAAAGCAAAGCCATCGTTAGTCTAATATCCTGACGCCTCTCTAAATTCCATAATACTGATCAGGGCGCCAATTACGTGAAAAAAACCATAATTTGTGTATAATAAATGGGAAACCAGATAAGTTAAATACTGTGTGTTGCGAAGAACTAATATATATGCAAGTATGTATTAGGTGTTGCGAACCTAGTAACAAATTAGTTCAGTTGTGACCAGAAGGATAAACCAAAGGCAGCATGAACGGAAAGTATAATCTCATGCACATTCGTTTCGTGCTTACTGGCGACTCATCAGTAGGAGCCGGTATTACGCCCTTTAACCAACTATATATTTGGTCAAAAGAATGTGGAATAATAGGACGGTACAATCTCCTAGACGAATGTGTAAACCTGCAATAGTGAAGCTAACATCATCTAAAGTCAACGACAATGCGACTTCAACGCTAACTCACACTATATAATATATATACCGAGTCTGTAAAGGATACTAACACTATGGCTATTGTGTTAGTAACCGATGCCAACATTATTGTACCGTAAAGGTACATGGTACTAACACTATGGTTACCGAGTCGGTACATGATACCAACCTGATGGATACTTCCGTTCATGCTGCCTTTGGTTTATCCTTCTGGTCACAACTGAACTAATTTGTTACTAGGTTCGCAACACCTAATACATACTTGCATATATATTAGTTCTTCGCAACAAACAGTATTTAACTGTAATATATTGAATTGAATGATGTCATGCTTACCGCAAAATGTGATAACTGATATCGATCAAGGCCAGAGTGTATGGATTTACTGGAGTAACAGGTGTTCGGAAATTGTTGTAATTCTCAATTTCGGTGAACTATAGCATAAATTGATATCCATCAGGTTGGTATCATGTACCGACTCGGAAACCATAGTGTTAGTACCACGTACCTTTTCGAGTACAATAATGTTGGTATCAGTTACTAACACAATAGCCATAGTGTTAGTATCCTTTACAGACTCGGTATATATATTATATAGTGTGAGTTAGCTGAAGTCGCATTGTCGTTGACTTTAGATTATGTTAGCTTCACTATTACAGGTTTACACATTCGTCTAGGAGATTGTACCGTCCTATTATTCCACATTCTTCTACCAAATATATAGTGGTTAAAGGGCGTAATACCGGCTCCTACTGATGAGTCGCCAGTAAGCACGAAACGAATGTGCATGAGATTATACTTTCCGTTCATGCTGCCTTTGGTTTATCCTTCTGGTCACAACTGAACTAATTTGTTACTAGGTTCGCAAAACCTAATACATACTTGCATATATATTAGTTCTTCGCAACAAACAGTATTTAACTGTAATATATTGAATTGAATGATGTCATGCTTACCGCGAAATGTGATAACTGATATCGATGAAGGCCAGAGTGTATGGTTTAACTGGAGTAACAGGTGTTCTGAAATTGTTGTAATTCTCAATTTGGGTGAACTTTAGCATGAATTTATATCCATCAGGTTGGTATCATGTACCGACTCGGAAACCATAGTGTTAGTATCCGGTACTCATCGATTTCAAAAAAGGTATCAGTTACTAACACAATAGCCATAGTGTTAGTATCCTTTACAGACTCGGTATATATATTATATAGTGTTAGTTAGCATTGAAGTCGCATTGTCGTTGACTTTAGATTATGTTAGCTTCACTATTACAGGTTTACACATTCGTCTAGGAGATTGTACCGTCCTATTATTCCACATTCTTCTACCAAATATATAGTGGTTAAAGGGCGTAATACCGGCTCCTACTGATGAGTCGCCAGTAAGCACGAAACGAATGTGCATGAGATTATACTTTCCGTTCATGCTGCCTTTGGTTTATCCTTCTGGTCACAACTGAACTAATTTGTTACTAGGTTCGCAACACCTAATACAATCCAGATAAGTTGTTTTCAGCCATAACAGCCTTGCACCCATGTTACTTAATTTAATATTCATGCTTTATAATTTCTTTTCATTCTCCAACAACATTTGTATAGCTGTATTTAAGCTAAATAGTTCAACAATTATTGATTGTCATCTTAATCCTCCCAAACAGTGCTTGTTCAATGGACCTTACCTGCTTCTGTTCTTGCTTCAATGGATTAGATAATTCCCATTTTGTTTACAGTTAAATGATCGATTTCGATATTTCTTTAAAATAATCGCGTTCGAAATCATGAAATTTACATGAAATTTATCATTTTTCCTCTTTTGTGCTAAATTGATTTATTGAAAGTAAAGCCTTTACGTAGGATTATATTTCAATTTATGCATGCTCATATTTTTTCCGTGGTTAATTAGCTTATCTTTGTCATCGCAATCACAAACAAACTTAGCTTTTAATTATAACCTATTTGACTGAAATAAATTCAACTGAAAATATACGGAATAAAAAGACATGCCCTGCAGTGGACTATATTTTGGAGAAAACATGCAAAACTACTGGGTTGAGAGCTGCATATTTGAGTTTCCATACTCTAATTATGCAATGCGTTTTGTACCTCTTTAGTTGGTTTTCCGTCGAACTTTGTTGGTAAGGCAATGAAGGTCGTGCAGTCGACATTTCCAGTCGAGTACACTTTATGCGAGACTACTGGAGGTGAGGGGCGCATATCTAATTTTGCTCTCCATATTTATGCAATGCGGTTTGATCCTCGCTAGTCAGTTTGCCATCGTGCTCTGATGATGATCGTGGAAGGTCAAAACGCGTCAGTGCGTGCGACTGGCGGTAGTTTTGCTTTGTTTTTCGACGACTGGTAAAATACAACGAAATTGGTGTTTACTTCAAGCTCGCAAACATAATTTAAGGAAAGTTCGGAACATGTCATAACGTATTTGTGCTGAACGACTTTTTACCCTAAATTAGATCTGTCTGTCTCAAGTTTACTAAATGGATTTATAGTGTTTATTAACACCCGTGCAGTGAATGAAATGTGGAGCCGGCTTATCCTCCAAAAGGAGTCAGCCGCAGTAAAGTAAGTAAGTAAGTGCAGTGAATGATTGTTCTAACGCAATGATCCTGTTCAAGTATATTTTGCCAGCATATGAGCTCGAACACAAATGAAGTCGCAGAAATCAAACAATCATGTGAACATTTCTTTAAATCAAGTTTTCGTGCTTGAAGTAAACACCAATCCCATTGTATGTAACCAGTCCTCAAACGATAGATTGGTGTTTACTTCAAGCACTCAAACTTGATTTAAAGAATTGTTACCACCACCCGCGCACTCAATTATTGCTTAATCATGTGAACATATCAGATACTCGCCAACCACATCGATGTATTTTCCAAGTCATATAACTGGCAGAAATTATAAAATTTATTTAAATAAAACTATGGCATATGTAAATTTCAATAAATTGGTTTCCGCCCAAGCATGTCATAAAAACGATCGTTAGTGATGGAGAATTTGTGGATTAACGAATAAAAGAAGGACATAGCGAACCTGTGGAACAAATTTGTCAATTTCAAAATGTATTGAGCGTAAAATCTGTGGGGTTCATGTACATCCGATCCCTGCAATTGAGGAATTAAATGGCTAGAATTTAATGACAAATATCTCCCACAAATGCAGAATTTCAACTTGTGAAATATTCGGAAGATATTTGATTCAAATGGTAGAACTTCAAACTCTTTTATAATAATCAGCTTCGCATACTTGCTTACATTGGTACCCTAAAAATATTGCCATCAAGTGCACATTCTTAGATTCTTCGTTTATAATTCTTTTCTTTAAATCAAGTTTGCGAGCTTGAAGTAAACACCAATCCCATTGTATTTAACCAGTCGTCGAACAACATAAAACAATACCGCCAGTCGTTAATAATTTCGTCAACGAATCATTATTTCATTCAATCAACTTTATCATTTTGGTCAGCAATTGGTCTTTCATTAAATAGGTGCTCTGTCAGTTATTTCATTTAGCATTTAAATTAGTCAATTAGCTTGAAGTGTTTTTTCCAATTTACCTGGTCCACTTTGTTGGACTAAAATTAGCCGAGTTCCTGCCATCCTTCCGCGCTGGGAACATTTCGGCGTGCATTGCCACATACCTCCATTTGTCCACTCCCTGTTTTATACACTGTAATGATTCCCGATTTTGATAATTTAAAAGTTGTATTTAGTAATTGCATACCTTTTACATGTAAATGTTTTCACGAAGATTTATATAATATAAGCCGTTTCTTGTTGTATGCAATACGGTGTGTCGATTTCCATGCATCATAAATTTTGTTGGCATTGTCTCGGCAACCTGTTGCGCAATTGAATTATTTTTGACTGATTTATCTAATAAATTAGACGTTGAAATTGACAAGATTGCGAATTATTGCAAATTCATAGAAGAATAACTTGTGAGTATTGGCTCATCGATAGATCAAGTCATTCGAAAAATGCTTGCCCTGAATATTCCCAATTGGATAAATGACGAATGACCATAGACCTACCAAACCAACAAGACGAACACAGCATTTAGCCACTGTTTGTGGCGGAGAACTAATACATATACAATTATGTATAAGGTATTTTGCACCTCGTAACAAATTAGTTCATTTATGACCAGAAGGATAAAATAAAGACAGCACAATCGGAAAGTATAATCTCGTGCACATTCGTTTAGTGTTTACTGGCGAATAATCAGCAGGAGCCGGTAAGACACTGCAGGTTTACACATTCGATTAGGAGATTGTACCGTTCTGTTTTTTCACATTCCTCACACAAATATTTAGTAGGTAAAGGGCGTAATACGGGTTCCGTTCATGCTGTCTTTGGTTTATCCTTCTGGTCATAATTTAACTAATTTGTTACTACGCGCGCAACGCCTAATACTTAATTTCATATATTTTAGTTTACATCACAAACAGTATCTAACTGTTATATATTTAATTGAATGATGTCATGATTACCGCAGAATGTGATAACTGATATCGATCGATGCCAGAATGTATGGATTTACTGCAGTACCAGGTGTTCAGAAACAGTGTTAGTACTATGTACCTTTTCATACTATAATGTTGGTATCGGGTACTGACACAATAGCCATAGTGTTGGTATCCTTTACAGACTCGGTATATATATTATAAAGAGTGAGTTAGCTTTGAAGTCGCATTGTCGAAGACTGTACATGACGTTATATTAGGTACTGCATGTTTACACTTTCGTATAGTAGATTTTACCGTCCTATTTTCCCACAAACCTCACCCACATATATAGTCGGTAAAGGGCGTAATACCGGCCCCTACTGATGCGTCGTCAGTAAGTACTTTTTCGTGACAGTCATGCTTTAAATAATTTGAGTTTGCAAAAAGATCCGTCAATTATATCATAGTTTTACTTCTATTGTATAGTTTTAAATACTAGCAAAATCATTTTGGGCTATAAACTATCAAATTCAGCGTAATATAAACACCTCACCCATTAAGTACATACATTTCTCAGTATAAAATAAGGATTTTATAGTGTAGAAAAGGCAATTCATCCAGTAGACCGGTTTCGTCCTTATTGGTAACTCATCACGTGCTGGTCAGAATTTGCCATGGATGGGGCTTGAACCTGGGCACATCTGTTTCGGAATCTAAGCACTAACCACTAAGTGACCTTGCCGCACACTGCATTCAATTTTCAGTTTTATAAAAACTAGTGTAACGCGGTTAGTTTTTTTCTTTTAGGTGGCCCTCATATGACATCCTTTTCGATCCAAAATTCCGACGAATCATCTTAAATATTTCATAATTGAACAAACATCACACTACATGGAAAAGTGGTACTAAAATGAATATTTATATAATCAAACGAACATTGGTTGCGCGGACGGTGATAACAATTTTTATGGTCGGAATCTGGTGTTCTAACCACTAAGCGACCCTGCCGCACACAACAGTCTATTTTCAGTTATGTTCTAACTAATGTAATTTAGTTTTTTTTCCTTTTGGATGGAGCTCATATGGCATCACCAATCTGTCATTACTGAACAGAAACCACACAACATGGGGAAGTAGTATTTAAATGAACATTTATATAATTAAACGAACATTGGTTGCGCGCACGGTGACAACAATTACTATAATCAAAGTTACGATTTGATATAAACACCTGACCCATTAATTACTTACATCTGTCAGTATAAACTAAGAATTGTATAGTGTAGAAAAGGCAATTCATCCAGTAGACCGGTTTCGTCCTTATTGGGAACTCATCACGTACTGGCCAGAATTTGCCGCGGACAGGGCTCGAACCTGGGCACGTCTGCTTCGGAATCTGGTGCTCTAACCACTGAGCCACCCTGCTGCACACTGCACACAATTTTCAGTTATATACTAACTAATATAACTTGGTTAGTCATTTTGCCTTTTAGGTGGAGCTCATATGGCATCCATTTAGACCCAAAGTTCCAACTAACCATCCCCAATCTGTCATTATTGAACAGATACCACACTACATGAGGAAGTGGTATTGAAATGAACATTTATATAATTAAGCGAATATTGGTTGCGCGGAAGGTGATAACAATTTCTATAATCAAGGTTTCGTTCTTGATGTAAACGCCTGACCCATTAAGTTCATAAATTTGTCAGTATAAACTAGGAATTTTATAGTGTAGAAGAGCCAATTTATCCAGTTCATTTCAATGCCACTTCTCCATGTAATGTGTTATCTGTTCAATAAAGACAGATTGGTGATGCTTATTTGGAACTATGAATTTAAATAAATGCCATATATGCTCCATCTAAAAGAAAAAATAGTACTCGAATTTAATTAGATATTATATAACCAAAAATTGTTAGTGGTGTGAGGCAGGATGATTCAGTGGTTAGAGCACGGGATTCCGAAGCAGATGTGCCCAAGTTTGAGCCCTGTCCACGGAAAATTCTGGTCAGTACGTGGTGAGTTCCTAATAAAGACTTAACCGGTCTACTGGATGAATTGCATTTTCTACACTATAAAATTCTTAGTTCCTACTGACAAAAGTTATGTACTTAATGGGTCAGGTGTTTGTATGAAAATCGTAACCGTGATTATAATAATTGTTATCACCGCCCGCGCAAACAATGTTCGTTTAAAATAAGCTTAGTTGCTGTCGCATTATCCACAAACCCGTCGAAAAAATGTCCCTTCAAAGCAATCGTTGATTGAGATACGCGAGATAGTAAATTCTTTAATTATATTGGTTACGTATAATAAATAAACGAACAGACAGACTTGTAGCATATCAATACATGAGCCTTTGGAAATGTACGAAGTTGTATCATAACAATGATGATATATAAAATTAATCCTGTATCGTAAAAGGTCAATTGGTCACTCATTTCTTGTACTGAAAAAATACAAATCCCATTTGCTAACACTTGTCAAGTATTATCGATGTAGTGTTTGCTTTAATTTCGTAATGCGGCGACAATTATTTGCTAGTGCAACCAACACACCTATTGTTGCATAAGTTAAAAAATACAATTAATGTGGCGACAGCTTCTAGATATTTTATTGTGAGTGCGCTTACATTTTTTTAGATAAACACCAATCGCATTTTATACAAACACCTGCAAAACAGCAAAAATAATAATCGCAATTTATGTCTTTCTTATTTCTTCAATGGTCATTATCCGAGCCCAGAGGTTTACCTAATAATGAGGATAAAACCACAGTATTTATGCATATATATATATATATATATATATATATATATATATATATATATATATATTTATATACGAGCTATCATAAAACAAAGGTGCCAATCTCATTTCTTACGGGCTTGCATACACTGTAATTGACTGAAAATTTATGCTGCACATTTTCTAAACTGTGAGATACAAAACCTTTTCACAACTTCCGCCACAGACGTAAAATTTATACAATTAACTTGTCATTCATTTTTTGGATACTGATAACAATTTTTATATTACTGGATCATTCGCGTAGTGTAGTAAATTTACGGTTTCTCAGTTACATGTCTTGCTCTCAAAAATTACAATGTAGGTCGCAACATGTTAATACACACGGTTGCAACCAGTTTTGCTGTTATGAGATTGGCTAATAAAATGAGTTTGATATTTGTCTCAAATCGTTAATTAATTCAATTAGGTATCGTAATCAAGGTTGCGATCTTTTTACATATAAACCTAACCCATTATGTCCACACATTTGTCAGTATAATTCATTTAATTCATTTGTTTAACAGATTTTACAAATTCGTTTGAAATTTAGCACAGCTGAATTCTTGTATACTGCAGTGTTCACTAAATCAATTCTCTAATGATAAAAATAGTAATAGTGCCCGAGGCCGTGCTACCTATAGTATCATTTAAGAATTAATAGTTCATGGAATAATTTATATAAGCACTTTTGGTATTACGCGAAGTAGGGTAAATTACTTTCGTTTAATGTGCTTAGAAATTATTTTGATTCATAAGTTACTTTTTTTAAATTATATTGTAGGCACGTATTTGAATGTCAAAATTATTATCATAGTAATGATACAAAATAAAAATCATTGATTTATTAATTCGTTTCTTATGCGAGCATATATACATCATTAGAAGCCGGTTTTACGACCTTTGACCACATTCCTCACTCAAATATATATTGACTGAAGGGCGTAATACCAGCTCTTACTGATGAGTCGCCAGAAAGTACGCGACTAATGTGCACAAGATCATACCTTCCGTTCTTGCTGTCTTTGGTTTATCCTTCTGGTCACAACTGAACTAAATTGTAGCTAGGTGTGCAAAACCTAATACATAATTGCATATATCGTAGTTCTCCGCCACAAACTGGATCCAAATTCAACCAGTGTACCGGTTTCTACCTCACTGGCAACTCACGAAGTACTGTTCAATTCAAATTTTTGCCGCGGATGGGGCTCGAATATGGCCCCGTTTGTTTCAGACTCGGGTAACAACTACTGCGTCACCCTGCAGCAAATTTTTCAAAACTGTAATGGAAATGTGTGTGGGTTCTAGATCCGTTCGCGGTTAAATCCTGGACTTATATTGACCAGTTTCCAATGTGAACGAAATCGGTCTTCTTGAAGAATAGTTTATGCCACCTTAAACAATACGTATTTCATACGGATATATATATATATATATATATGTATATATATATATATATATATATATATATATATATATATATATATAAGGGGCTGAATGTGTATGTCAAGATCGCGACCTCGATTTGTACAATATTTTCCATTACTTGTTATTTATGAAATTCGCTTCTCTTTATTCTCATTAAATCTTTCTTTTTCTAATAAATGTAAATTGTTTTCCTACACTAAGTCATCTTCCGTGAGAAAAACTGACTTACCATGGAGTCTGACAGAATTAGCGTGAACTTTGCACACATAATTGAACAGGCATTCTTCTGTTGCACTAATAGACATGTATTAACAACTTTTTTTATTGTTATTATATATATATATGTGTGTGTGTGTGTTTGTGTGTGTTTGTGTCGGAAAACAGAATAAACACTCATGAGAAGTTATATTCAAAATGAAAAACAAACAATTGTTTAAGACTAAGCACTATCTCCGCCTAATTTCTGATAAGCAAATTATGTCTTCTAAAACATGGCAACAGTCCTGCAGAATCAGTGAATTTGTGCAGGACTAGATTGGCCAATTTAATGGTGGTACTTGATTTTGGCTGCCCCGTTCCGAAATAGACTGCGCTGCTTGAGTCGAATATTGTGCAGACTAAAAGCCAATCTACCATTAGAGGGCTCAATTTCACAGAAACTTTTGAAGTAGTGTAGTCTCTAGACAGTGTGCTCTATCATATGTGCTGCACGTGAGGTTCCACAGTTAAGATTTAACGAGCGAAAATAAAACGCCAGATTTGTATGCTGCGCGATTGGTAGTTATTCCGAATAACAAACTAGGCAGTCGGTCTATCAGACTATTCTAAATTTCTTGTCTTTTCACTGCGTTAAAACGAAATGAAAACAGTCACCATTTTTAATGCAAAATATATTTTTCGCATAAGCAGTCCGTCAGGCAACCGTTCATTTCACCATGAAAATGGCCACCTTGCCATTGACTTAGTCGGCATGTTAAACGACAACATTGCCAATGGAATGTTTATTTATTTACTTGTTCATTACTCAGCTACATTCACCAGTATTGAAATTTTTCAATACAACTTTAAACCGAAAAAGGTTCCCGTTTTAATGAATCACATATTAAAGACATCGTTGTTTGCTCCTATAGATGCAGGGCAAAATAATAAGCAGGAATTTTAAATATAAACGGAAAAGTGCCGGCTAACTATGTATGCACATGAACACACACATTTTCATGCACACACACACACACACACACACACACATATATATATATATATATATATATATATATATATATCCATAAAACCGTTAAAGGGAAAAGCATATAATGCATAATTTATAAATTTCGTTTTCAGCCTTACCAGAATAGGACTTGCAGTTATGCGTTGCTCTTTTATTCCAAAGTACTCGAAGTTTATATCAAAGAGTTTAAATATTGTTTGTGACGGAGGCATATATGTGCGCTACAGCGTGTTACGTGTTGCGTATCTAGTAACATATTTGTTCAAATTTCACCAAAAGGGTAAACAAAAGTCAGCATAACCGAAAGTTATAATCTCATTTACACATACGTTTCGTGCTTCCCGGCGACTCATTAGTTGGAGACTGTATTGAGCCCTTGTATCTATTATATATTTGGTCAAGTAATGTGGGACAATTTAAAGATACAATCTCGTATACGAATTTGTATTCAGGTAGTAATGCGATTAATTTCATCTAAAGTCTTTTACTATGACTCTTGAAAGCCAACACACTATAGATAATATATAACAAACATGTAAAGGGTACTAACGCTATGGTTGCCAACACAATGGATTTCAAGTTATATTTCATTTCATCAAATTTGAGAGTTACAGCTACTTCTGAACACCTGTTACTCTTGAAAATCCAAACACTTTGGCTTTGACCGATATCAGTTATAGCATTTCGCGGTAATCATGACATCATTCAATTAAGTATATAACAGTTAAATACTGTTTGTTACGGAGAGCTAATATATATATATATATATATATATATATATATATATATATATATATATATATACTATGCGTATAAGTAATATTGCTTGTCATAATTAATCAGTTATGCAAAACTGTTATTTATTAATAAATATACTAAATGTTTGGGAAACTCCTATCCTCACACACAATTGTCAAATGCTAGTTGTTTTCAATCATTTTTGAATAATTCTTAAAGTCATGTTTGCCCGCTTCAGTTTAACACCACTTCTGTTGTACATAACCGATTGCGTAAAATAGCCTAACAACCGTCAGTCAAACTTAGTGACGCGCTGCAACCTACCACGAAGATCAATAGAGAACGACAATACTATTGGAAAATAACTGTCTCTATCATGTTAGCGATAGAAAGAAATCCTATTATCCGTTCAAAGATGGCATCCACATAATCTACTAGAGTCAAAGCCGTTAATCCCGTTGCATTTAATAAATGCTTTATTGCGAAATGTACATGGATTTTACGTTTCATACGAAAATTTGCAATCGGTACCACAAAGAAAATTTTTATGCTGGCATTCCTGACAGTTGCAATATTAATTCGAGATTGTTCGAGATGTATGACGTTCTGTAGTATTTCAAAACCTCAGATTAGATTACGGTAGTTTAATTAAGTTGTTCAAAGACTGCAAAAATTCAATGGGATTGGTGTTTATCTCAGGCTTGCACATTTAATTTGAAGAATTGTTACCCCCACCCGTGCAATAAATGATTGTTTAATTATATTACATTTTATGTGGCCAAAAGTTACAAAAAAGTTAATGTTCGTGTCTGTATAGAAATTGTGCAGCCAACATTTACTGTCAAGTTTTATGTATGCGAGACTACTGGAGGTAAGAGCCGCATACGTAAGTTTTCTTTCCATATATATGCGTTGCGGTGTGATCCTCGCTTGACAATTTGTCGTCACACTCCGATGATGATCATGGAAGGTCGAAACGCGTCAGTGCCTGCGACTGACGGTAGTTTTGTTATATTGTTCGACAACTGGCTAAATACAATGGAATTGGTGTTTACTTCAAGCTCGCAAACTTGATTTAAAGAATTTTGACCATCACCCGCGCAGTCAATGTTTTTTTTAAATTGTATTACTTATATTCATTGTATTTAGATTCAAATCTAAGATCTCCAAAATCATCTTATTACGACGAAAGTACACTTTAGCTGCGTAGGTTCGCGGAACATAGTATAGTTCTCATATGCTAGGCAACTGAATGTTGAAACTGCACTTTTTTTAATTAAGCCAAAATTTTTAAAAATATTATATTAAATTGGCACTTTTTGTCATGCGTGAGCATAAAATTATCAAAAAAAAAAAACGAATCGTGATTTAGCATCAGCTGTTACTGACTACTTGTTAAATTAATGAGTGCTTATTTATGAGAAATTCATCGCGATTAAATAAAGTAGCAGAAATTATTGTGATGAAATTTAAAAAAATTGTTTTTGCGCGGGTGGTAGTAAAAAATTTAAATTCAAGTTTGCGAGCTTGAAGTAAACACCGATCTCACTGTATTTAACCAGTCGTCGAACAACATAGCAAAACTACCGCCAGTCGCAACGCACTGACGCGTTTCGACCTTCCATGATCATCATCAGAGTACGACGGCAAACTGACTATCGAGGATGAAACCGAATTACATATATATGGAAAGCAAAATGAGATATGCGGCTCTAACATATAGTAGTCTCGCATAAATTTTACACAACTGGAAAAGTCAACTGCACGATTTCTATGCAGTCATGAACAATAACTTTTTGCAGATTTCGGCACACACACACACATACACACACACACACACACATATATATATATATATATATAATGCAATTAAACAATAATTGAATGCGCGGATGGCGGTAACCATTCATTAAATCAAGTTTGAAGTAAACACTGATACCATTGTTTTAACCAGTCGTCGAACAACATAACAAAACTACCGCCAGTCGCAACGCACTGACGCGTTTCTACCTTCCATGACGATCATCAGACTACGACGTCAAACTGACTATCGAGGATCAAACCGCATCGAATATATATGAAAATAAAAGTTAAATATGCGGCTCTCACCGCTGTCAGTCTTGCATACATTGAACTTGACTGTAAATGTCGGCTGCACAATTTCTATGCAGTCACGAACATTGACTGCAAAAGCTGCAAACATTTATTGTTCGTGACTGGTTTTATTACAATGCGATTGGTGTTTACTTCAAGCTCGCAAACTCGATTTAAAGAATTACTCTCGATTATCGCAACGCTACAGAAAAGGTAATCAAATTCGTTTGTACAGTTTACTGATTGGGAACATAAAATATCCAAGTTTGTAAACACATCAATCATTCCAAAGTAACAAAGAACGTCAAAGTCGAGTTCATTAATTTATTTATATCAAAACGAGGTATATTTTTAACTTTTATTTGCTACTTGTTGATGTACATACACTGACGAATGGTATATCAGCCAAAGATACATGTATACTCATATCCTGTATAAATTTAATTTTCTATCTAAATGTAAATATTTGCTATATCGTACATTTGCCTGTCTCTCGTTATTAAGATCATTATAACTTTATATATATATATATATATATATATATATATATATATACTCTCTATATATATATATATATATATATATAATTCGTGAGTTGGAACTGAAGAAAGACAACTGAAGAAGATTTCCCATAGTGATCCCCTGGCTGTATGATCAACATGATTTAAAGTGTAAATATTTTAAAATAATATATAAATAAGTTCTTAAAAGTGGTCAAAATGCTATTGGAGTTATTCAAATTTTATCCAATAACAAGGGAACAATATTTAAATCCTTATTTGTGGCAAATTTAAGAAATTTAGTAATACAAATCTTTGATGAATTCCTGATTTCGTGTTTATTTGACTCTAAACACAGGCAATTGAAATATCATTTTCACATATATCTTAATTTGAGTACACTTTCGAGGTTTTACAAAAGAACCCCAGGAATTTTTAAAAATTAATTGTGAATCAAAAATTAAGTTCGCCTTCCAGTAAGGTTTTTTTAATTTTCTCCAATATTCTAACTATAAGAACTATTTGAAATAGGCTTTTGTCATTGTGACCGCTTTAACAGATATTTATATATATATATATATATATATATATATATATATATATATATATATATATATATATATATAAGCAGGTTTTCCTAAACTTACCATTTAGAGGCCACGTACCAGCCTCAATAATTGCACGGCGGCTGAATAGAATAACTAAGGACAACTTTCCCAGTGTTAAAGTTAATATGACATTTAGTACACAGAGAATCATGAGGTTGGATGCCAAAGATCAATTACCAATTCTCTCCAAATCATTCATAGTCTACAAATTCTCATGTATGTGCGGTAGCACATATATCGGACGTACGAAGAAGCAATTGATAAGCAGAATCCAGCAACATTTGCCACAGAAATTGATTAACAAAGGCTTGGCACCGTCAGGAAAATCAGCTATTTCCGATCATATATTGGCAACGGGGCACCCTGTCAATTCGACCAATTTCACAATTCTACATAAAGCAAAATCAGAAAAATTATTATTTATCTATGAAGCCCTTTACATAAAACAACAAGCACCTGACCTTAATATTCAAAAGTTTCATCAACATGATATTCTTATCGACTGGCCAAGAATAACAAAATTCAACAACAATCTACTAGTATCCAGCCAAGAACAAACAGGCCCTCGACTAGAATCAACAAACATACAATCGGATTGGCAACAAACTGAAGTGGAAATAACAGAGGCGCATACGATGACAGAAGTCTCCAAACAATGTGAGCGTTTAACACTGCAATCCACACTGGCGCTGTTACCATGTGGAAACTAAAACTTTGCGCAACAAGGTGAAACGATCAACTATACTGGGAAAAATAGCACTTGTATAGGTAACAGTGAATAATGCGCACAAATGGTTAATTCTCAAGCTATCAAAACAATAATGACGAGATCTCAGACATCACTTTGCAATACTGCGAGAATGACCTTTACATGCAAACACGCATACACACAAACACAAACGCATACACACTCACCAACTAGCCAAAACAAGAAAAAGAAGTAAAAACGAGTCTGATTTGTTACTACTAGCATAATCAATTGAAAACCCAGAATGTATAAATATGTATGATTGTATAAGAGATGATTAGTATTCACGAAATAAATGGCCTTTATCCACTTTGTTATTTGTGCTTTTCCTAATTATAAGAATATATATAGATATATATATATATATATATATATATATATATATATATATATATATATATATATATAATGGCAATCACCCATGCGCACACAATACAAACGAAACCGGTTTATTTGCTAAATATCACTATCTTAATATTAGTAATGTTAGTTTTAGTGCGAAAATGATACTGTGTGTAATGAATTTTATGATGATAAGACCGAAAATGGGGTCTTGAAACATATATATATATATATACATATATATATATATATATATATATATATATATATATATATATATATATATATATATATATATATGGGCGATGTCTAGTGTAGCTCAGATATCAAAGGACAGACGAAATCTATTTTCTAATTATTGAGAAATCAAGGAGAAATGGCAAGTATATATATATATATATATATATATATATATATATATATATATATATATATATATACACCATATTTTTCTATCATTCTTTCTTGTTGAATACTCATGGTTATTGCGAGGTGCTGAAGCCTACAGATCCAAAATAACAAATGAACCGTAAAAATCGATGGACTGAATGTATCAGGCAATTAGGAACGTGGTCACAATATATCAAATATGCATCATGTAATCATGTCATCTCAACATTGTGAATCAGAGTGTGATAATAAAATTGCGCATGATTTGAAAAATTACCTGATTCTAGCATAATATAGTTTAATATTTATGAATAAAAATCTTATTAAAATGAATAAGAAGTCTAAACGTTTTAATTCTTGCAATATCAGATTATCCTGATAAATCATGCCCTTTATAAATAAACCAGAAATTGTTACTAAATGGCATCAAATTATAAGACATGTTATTTTTAACTTAACAAGTTAATGCGGACCTGTGGAATTATTATTTTAAATCTGCAACATGATTTTTCTTAAGAGACGTCAGAAACTTCGAATAGTTTCAACAAATGAAAAATGACTATTATTAAATACAGTGTAGCGGAAGTATCGTTGGTGTTCTTTATGTCCCTAGTTGACAATCTTAGCACCGTAAGAGAATGCAAATTTTAATTAAGGATAAAATGGAGAATAACTTCACAATAACAGTGCACGAGTTTGCCGAAAATCATTAAATAATGAAAATAAATTTTTTGTCCATTCATATCGTGACTCACATTCCAAGCATTTTCTGGGACAACTGATCATTTACTCTCAATCAAATGTCAACGACACACACTGGCCTATACCAATATTCACAAGGCTCGACATCCACTTGTGAAAACACTCAAGCGTTTTGCAGTTAAATATCGCTCTATACATTTCTCTGAGTGGCGCAGTTCTGCTTTGTTCTGTTTTCAAAACTTTTCACACTATTATATTACTATTGTAGTGATATTAGTCATAGTTAGGAAAGAATCAATATTACAGCCATACTAGTATTTTTCTCGGTGTAATTCAGCCAGTCGATGAATATGTCAGACTTGAACTTCAAAGTGAACAACTGGCCTACTTAGATTGAATAATTTATTTGTGAAATGGAGGTAAATTGATAATGCAACTAAGTTTAAAAAAATTGTTGTCTGTTAGACGCTTTCGACTAGGCTACGGGAATGGCAAAAATGAACATATCGATCAAGACCAGAGTGTACGGAATTACTAGAGTAACAGGTGTTCAGAAATAGGTGTAATTCTCAATTTAATTGAACTATAGCATAAATTGATATTCATCAGTCTGGTACCATGTACCGACTCGGCAACCGTAGTGATAGTACCATTTACATTTTTGGTACTACAATGGTGGTATTTTGTTACTGACACATTAGACATAGTGTTAGTAACATTTATAGACTCGGTATATATATTATATAGAGTGAGTTAGCGTTGAGGTCGCATTGTCGAGACTTTACATGTTAGCTACTCTACTGCAGGTTTACACATTCGTCTAGGAGATTGTATCGTCCAATTATCCCACATTCCTCACCCAAATATTTAGTGGTTAAAGGGCGTAATACCGGCTCCTACTGATGAGTCGCCAGTAAGCACGAAAAGAATGTGCTGCCTTTGGTTTATCCTTCTGGTCACAACTGAAATAATTTGTTACTAGGTTCGCAACACCTAATACATACTTGCAAATGGAACATTGCTCGATTATACAAAATGCTTTATGAACTCTGACACGTTACACTAGTTAAATATTTTTAGGTTTTGAAAAACTAGCATATATTCACCTATGTGCTAGGCACTGTATGCCTCGTAACATGTTAGCTTAAATAGCAACAAAATGACGTGCGAGTGTCAGTACGAACAAAATGTGCTGTCTCATGAGCACATGCGCTACGAGATAACCGGCGGCTTATCCGCATAAGGCGGCAATACGCCTCAAGCTCATTATGTAATTGGTTAATAAATGCAACTAGTCTGACCGGTGTAAACTGCTCATTTCGTGTCGAAGTGTATAGTGTGGTTTGCGGCGCAGTGTATTGGCTCCTACTGATGAATCATCAGTTAGCATAGAGCTCCTATAAATTGGCATATCCTTCTGATCCTTTCTGAACTAGGTTTCTGCTAGGTTCGCCATGTTTAACAAAATAACTGCAGTACATTAAAATGTTGGGTTAGAAAAATTGAAATTTTTTTCATTCGTTACGAGAATAACATAGGAGTGTGTCTAAAATTTAGTAGGTAAAGGTGCTTTTGTTAACTAACAATCGTGCCACATTGGTATTTGAACGCAACGAGGGTAATTTGAGCAAGTTCTGCATTTAAAAATAAGCGATTATTGGGGGAAATTTGTGAATGGAGTTAATGACTAAAGCCATTCTTATTGTGGATTTAAACATTGAAATCAAAAGCAATAACCTCATGCATATAGTTCATTCAATTGAATATCTTGGTAGATCTTAAAAAAAGCCTAGTAAAATTGCTGCGATGTATGCATATATATATATATATATATATATATATCAAATGATTTGATTATATATATATATATATATATATATATATACAAATGATTTGATAATATATATATATATATATATATATATATATATTTGTACCAAATGATTTGATAATATATATATATATATATATATATATATACCAAATGATTTGATAATATATTTATATATATATATATATATATATATACCAAATGATTTGATAATATATATTTAAATATATATATATATATATATATATATATATATATATATATACTAAATGATTTGATAATATATATATATATATTTATCTTTTTTTGCACATAAGAAGGGTACAATGAATTTTATTAAAGCTCGCATTTCAAAAGAATCTTTCAGAAAACTAGATGAACTAGTGACGTTAAAGTGTAGAGCGCAAAGAACGCAATTGTGGTTAAATCATTATTATCAGTGTATTAAACAATTACGGTTCCCAGGTGATTTGGTACGCAGTTTACGCAAGTCAAAACTACGAGTCAACCGAAGAAATCTTACAAGGTTGGCGTATTCTAAAATTGAGCAGTTGAAGGAAGATGAAGCAGTGCTACAGGCAAGAATTGGGTGTGTATCTTGTGTATTAGATGAACTAAGTCTTTTTGCAAGAATGAAATTTTTGATGTTTTTGCCGACAGTTATGAAGAAAGATAAAACAAGAATTTTGAACAAATTGGAAAAAGATGTAAAACCTGGAGTTTTGTGTGATTTAATACCGACCGATCTTGATAAGCGTGTGCTTAACTTATCAAAAGTGCCAATCGATCAGCTAACAATGGAGGCACTATCGATGGGCCGAAATTATGGAATACATCCTTCTAATAAATGCGATGTTGATTTTGAGGCAGCATTTGAATTGTTATTTGAACAAACAGCTGACTTGGAGCCTACCAGTATTGATTATAAAAATTGGTTCAAGGCTACACTAGTTGATCAGGCTTCACACTTGAAATCGTCTAAATGTGCAGAGCAGCATGCGTTGACAAAGCAGCATCTAAATGCACTTAGAAATATCAGCAGAAACGCAGACATCAAAATACTACGCGCTGATAAAGGAAAGAGCGCAGTTATAATGGACAAATCTGAATACGTACAAAAGATGGAAAACGTGTTAAATGACAATACAAAATTCACACGTCTAGACGATAAATCAGATGAAATAGACAAGGTGGAGCGCAAAGTAATTAATGAAATTAAGATTTTGACAGATGCCGGTTTTATTGATGAGGCCACTGCACAGAAGCTCAAGCCAGTTGGATCATCTACACCAATAATGTACGGATTACCAAAAACACACAAAAGAGGTTGTCCTATGAGGCCAATTTTATCAATGGTAAATTCTCCGTTTCATGCACTAGCTAAATGGCTAGTTCGTTTACTTGAACCATTACGTAAACTACTAGGTAATCATTCGGTTGCCGATTCGTTTGAGTTTGTAAACAAAATTCAAGATATAAATGTTAAAAACAAGATTATGGTATCTTTTGATGTTACGTCTCTGTTTACAAATGTTCCAATTGATGAAACCATTGACATTATAGTCAAAGCGGTAGAACACGATATATTACCATCGCCGGTGCCAGGTCAAACTCTACGCAAGCTTATCTTATTATGCACGAAAGACGTACGATTTCGTTTTAATGGAAACATCTACAAACAGACTGATGGTGTCGCAATGGGAAGCCCCTTATCTCCAGTGTTGGCTGAGATTTTTCTAGGGCACCTAGAAAATACATCATTAAAGAGTGACATAAGTAAATGTGCTCAATATATACGGTACGTGGATGATATATTTCTTGTACTTAAAAACAGGTCGCAATCACGAACATTGCTTCAAAGTTTCAACAAAGCACATAAGAATATCGGTTTCACGTCAGAGCACGAGAAAGATGACTGTCTGCCTTTCCTAGATGTACTATTAAAGAAAGAAACTAATGGTAAATTAAACAGAACAATTTACCATAAACCAACATGGTCTGCACAGTATTTACATTACAGCAGTTTTGTGCCATTTCAATATAAATTATCAACAGTTCGTGGTTGCTTTTCAAGAATTGACAGGTTGGTTAGTCAAGATTCTAAAGAAAATGAATATAATAAAGCAATTAACGATTTAATGTCTAATGGCTATCCCAGACAATTAATTGAATCAATTATTAAAAGGGGAGTTAACCAGAAACAGACGTACTATGGGCCAGAGAAGAAAACCGTCTACCTAAACATCCCATTTAAGGGGGATGCAGTTTCCCGAATGGCACAAAAGAAAGTTGAAGCAGCATTGACACGCACATTTAATGCAGCCAAACTACGAGTGTTATTTAGGGTAACACACTTGCCTTTACCAGCAATCAAAGAGAAACAGCCGTTAATGTCGATATCAAATATTATTTACCAATATACATGCGCAAGTTGTCGATCAACTTACGTAGGCCGATCGACCAGACGGTTAATTACTCGAATGAGAGAACATTGCAACTTGAACGCCTGTTTTAAATCAAATGGTGAATACACGTCTGCTATTGCGCAACACATCATCGAAACAACGCACGTATGTTCTCCAGACGTAGCATTCAAAGTAATTACTAAATGCAAAAACAAAAGGGAGCTAGCCACATACGAAGCCTTATGGATAAACAAATTGCAGCCGGATTTATGTAAGCAGAAGAAGCACGTACAAGCATTGAGCTTGAACTGGATGTGACGCACGCAATTTGATTGGTTTCTATTTTTCACACTCGCTTTGTTCACATATTTCTATCTTGTTTTGCTTTCCAATTTATATATAAATATATATATATATATACCAAATGATTTGATAATATATATATATATATATATATATATGTACATAGTTTTAGAATAGCTTAATTAGCATTTTTGTAAGACCACATAATATATTTATAAATTTTTATAAGGGAGCATTCATTTTTTTGTAAAATGAAGTATATATAATGCAAAATTTGGGGAAACTTGCGCTTTCGCGTTATACGAGGCGTCTTTCTGTTTTTGATATACTTCCAGTAATGACAAAATAATTATCAGATATTTTTGCAATACAAAGAATACCGCGCGTTGTCTTATTTTTCGAAAAGCAGATTTAAAATTGTACACGCTATAAAAATAAACGAGATAATAAATAAATTGGTTACATGCAATAACATAAAAATAATGGATACTTAAATTTAAATGTATACATAAAATGCCAAATTAAAACAAATTTTAGTAAAAAAGATTGTGCGTGTATTCCAACTAGCAGCATCAAAACAAGGTTTTACGTTGATATATAGATTTTCACTCATTATAGTTTTCATTGTCCAAAATGGACATGTCGAACGAACATAGCATATTTATTTTTTGACTCATGAATAAAAATGTATGTGTAGTTGTGTTCATATTCATGCGACAAATATATATATTGTCTTATACACGTTACATTATTTTTTCTTTGCCAACATAGCTGTCGACAACTACTCTTTATAGCCTGCGTTGCAGTTACGCCCTTTTATCGATGATTTCATTTTTGGCAGTTCAAATCGGAAAAAAAATTTCCAATCCAATTTCCATTAGTTTAGCCATATTTGGTTCAAACAAATAAGCGAGAGAATACCCGTAAATATAAGATAATCGAAATTGGTAAAAACGGATTAATTAAATAATTTCAAAACTATTAAGAACAGATAACGAAGACTAAGTTGTGTTAACGAACAAGAAATAATAAAATATTGACTATATTCTATTAAATAAAACTTTCTAATATTAATGAATAAATATACAATAAAACATATACATGCTATATATGCTATATACATATTTATCGTTACAAGTTTCACCATTTTTTAAATATGAAAACACAACACGTATTCCATGGAATAACATTTATTAATAAATATTATTTCTACCAGTATCTACAGCCATTATATAACAGTTAAATACTGTTTCTTGCGAAGAACTAATACATATGCAAGTATGTATTAGGTGTTGCGAACCTAGTAACAAATTAGTTCAGTTGTGACCAGAAGGATAAACCAAAGGCAGCATGAACAGAAAATAAACAGCCATTATTCTGGATTCGTTAATATATTCGTTCATCCAATCCCAACTTTACATTTGTCGTAACCAATCCTCTCTTCGCTATGTCTCTCTTTGTTTTACGCAATTTAGACCACTCATTTTTTGTAACGTCATGCGGTGTGTCATCACTTTCAGTGTGAGTGCGTCCGTAATTGACGGGCGTGTATTTTGCGGAACGTAGGCTATTTTTGAAGGCCTGTCAGTTATGTCTTTGTTCCAGTCTAATTTAATTTCCTTTTGAATTACTTTCTGCACGTTTAAGCAGGGCTTCAGCTTATTAATTGCAATAGCTTCAAAAGCCAGAAGGATTTTTTTCCGTTTTTGCCTTGTACAGCACTGAAATCTTGTTATTACTAACAACAAAACCTGTGTGTGGTACATTTTCGCAAATTGCTGACTTTTGTGCAGGAGCTGCACACCTCTTTAGTAGTTTTTCAGGGGGATGCTGATTTATTCTAGTTTCAAGCATCCTTTTTTATCTGCCGATGTACTGAACGTTGCAGGTACATTGAAATTTGTATACAGACAAAGGTGTTGACATCACAGAGGGGCGATCTTTTTCATTTGTTCGCATCAGTTTTGTCGTGTTGGACACCACTCTCACATGTATTGATGGAAACTGTGCTTTAGCCGCTCTAACTACTTTTATCGAAAGGGAACACTAAGCGCTAATCTCTGAGGTGTTTTGTTTTTCTCCAAATTGGTCTCGTTGTTGTTGCGTTGCCTCAGGTTGCATTCGATGAACCAGTCCGGAAAGCTATTACTTCTCAACACATAGCGAAGAGGGGATTGGTTACAACAAATGTACAGTTTGGATTGGATGAACGAATATATTAACGAATCCAGAATAGTGGCTGTAGATACTGGTAGAAATAAGATTTATTAATAAATGTTATTCCATGGAATAAATTTTGTGTTTTCATATATATATATAATATTTGTTACGGTGAGCTAATATATGTGCAATTTTGTATTTGGTATTGCGTACATAGTAACAAATTATCCTAAATTGTGTTAGAAGTATAAACCAAAGTAAGCACAAATAAAAACATTATCTCGCGAACACTTGCTTTTCGTGCTTACTGGTGACTCAAGCCGATTCTACATCCTATTTTAAACAAATTGTTATTTAATAAAATGTAATTAAGTTCCACAAATTAGAAGCAATCGTAAGAATACCATTAACGAATAACGCTAATATTAGAATGAAAATGTGTGTACATGGTTACATAAACGCTCAGATAAAAAATATATTTCAAATACCCATATTCTGCAATCATTTTTTAGTGATATCCAAAGATTTATGTGTGTACCTTTCCTAACACATTTTTCTACTATTATTTCACAATATTAATTATAAAACGGAATACACCAAATCTATTGTAACAATCATTATAAACTAACAAAAAATATTAATCAATTCCCTGTATAATTTAGACAGAAATGCGACTCACTCTTAATAGTCCCACAACCGTTGTACTTTACCAGAAAACCGATTGGATATTTTCTATGAATTCAGGAAATGTTGTGCAACTTACGCCACACATAGTTCCGGAAATTAATTAAGCAACCTATTCAGGTAGTCAAAACGCTTATTGGATAAGTGTAAAGTCGTGCATTGAAGTCAAATAGAAACATACCACTCTAAAAGCTTCTTCAGTGACGTAACGCTCCAGGTACTTATTTCAAGATTGCAACTTTGAATAAGGTAATTTTTATCACCCCGCCAGTGCAACCAATGCTCGTTTAATTATATAACCTTCAGCAATGCAGCATCAAAGCCAACACACTAAATATGGTATTAAACTACGCACATGTATGTATATTGTATGAACACAATGATTTTCATGATATAGAGACTGCATCTGGTGCCACCGTTATGAATTTCGATATATTCTAATTACTCATGCAGATCGCTACACACTGATCTCGGTTGGCATCATTTATAACATCTCGTAGGACTTCCTATATTATTCAACTAAATAAATAATGGTTACATTTTCTTTGCTGTACTAATATAATATATTATACTTTATAGCTAATTACAATGTGTGCTAGACTGTTAGAAGTGGAGACATTCTGTGTTCTAATGATAAGCATTGAGTATCCAAATGAGTCAGCTAATGTTACTGACGGTAGTATGAGTATGATTTAAGATTGGTGGAAACCTGGAATTCTTTTAATAACAAGCCAGTAAGTTATATTCGAATAACAAGTTTTAAAACGTTTTGGATTTCTGTTTATTTACGTTAATAATATTAATAATCTAAACTATTGTACTGAAACTCCTTTAATTTCCTTTAGCTACATGTGGCCGAATTGAATTTTTTAAAATTTTTGGCAAGGAGGCGTACCTCAATTGCAATGATTGAATATATAACTGTTATGACAACCAATAACCTGGATCAAATAAATTTACTTTAAATAAGTTAATAAAGTAATCTTCAGCATACGATTTTCAAATGAGCTTAGTAAAATTTTCATTAATTGTGCCGCTTTATGAAACAATATTGTTTATTTTCGAAATTGTGCTGATGTTATCATTTACAATAATATCATTTCAATTGTGCCAATTCAGGAACCGTTAGTTCAAGTCAAATTGTCTGTCAAACAGAGCATACAACTGAATGGGCGCACATCTCAACTGAAAGGCATCATCATACCAGGTTCACTGAAATGTTCTGGTTCTGGCGAAAATAATTTTGAATCGGATACCTTATGGGAATCGGCCACGGTAAACGAAAAGGCATGCAGAGAGTCTACACATGGCGTTTTCTCCCTCACGGATACGGTGTTGAACAGGTGAGTTATTCTCTACGTTCGCGTAGTTTATTGTATACGTCAGTTATAGACAGACACACACACACATGCGAGATGCGCACCTATTTAGCGAAACTTCGGTTACCTCATATGGGACTAACCAGTCGGAAGTATAAATTAATTGGCAAAGGGAAATATCGCACTTGCTTTATTAGCATGTTTCTGAGATTTGTGATGAATTTGCACTTAAGAAGGACAATAAAATGGTAGCGATCTCGATATAAGCACCTGAACCATTAATTACTTACATATATCAGTATAAACTACGAATTGTGTAGTGTAAAAAAGCAATTCATTCAGTAGACCGGTATCGTCTTTATTGGGAACTCATCACGTACTGGCTAGAATTTGGTGGCTCAGTGGTTAAAGCACCAGATTCCGAAGCAGAAGGGCCCAGGTTCGAGCCCTGTCGTGGCAAATACTATACAATTCTTAGTTTATACTTACATATGTAAGTAATTAATGGGTCAGGTGTTTATATCAAGACCGCAACCTTGATTATAATAATTGTTATCACCACCCGCGCAACCAATGTTCGTTTAATCATATAAATGTTCATTTCAATACCACTTCCCCATGTAATGTGGTGTCTGTTCAGTAATGACAGATTGGGCATGGTTTGTTGGAACTTTGGGTCTAAATGGATGCCATATGAGCTCCACCTAAAGGAAAAATTGACTAACCAAGTTACATTAGTTAGTATATAACTGAAAATTGTGTGTAGTGTAGTGTGCGGCAGGATAGCTCAGTGGTTAGAGCACCAGATTCCGAAGCAGACGTGCCCAGGTTCGTATCCTGTCCGCGGCAAATTCTGGCCAGTACTTGATGAGTTCCCAATAAGGACGAAACCGGTCTACTGGATGAATTGCCTTTTCTGCACTACACAATTCTTAGTTTTTATTGACATATGTAAGTACTTAATGGGTCTGGTGCTTATATCAGATCGCACACTTGCTTATAGTAACTGTTATCACAGCCCGAGCATCCAATGTTCATTTAATAGTTAAGATATCCAAAATATTTCCTACGAACGAAATAACTGGAAAATAACCTGCATTAGTCACAATACAGATCATGTAATAAAGATTACGCGCACATTTTATTCTTTTTATTTTTCCTTAAAAATGACGAACTTGCATAAATGTACAGTGGCAGGGATGTGAAAATAACGATTTATGTGTTTATATTAGGCTGTTAATAGGCACGAAAATTCGGGTTAGGTATATTGGAATCAGAGAACGACTTAATAACTAAGAAAATGTAAAAAATTGTGACTAAATTATTTATATTTACATTTCATTAATTCCCATATGGCTTAAAACTGTTGCCCCGCTTAGAGACACCAATTCAACATTTCTTCGTCATAAGGAATTTTTGTAAATGTGGAATGCTGCAAATTGTATAATTAATTTGTGATGAGACAAGTAGAAATGTTCTGGTGTAAATAAGAAGATTAAATAAATAAAGTGTACAAATAAGTTAAAAAATTAATCCAATTGAAGTCGATAGGATGCTCAGGAAGACAAGGAAAGAGGAAACTGGTTTTGGGAAGGATGGTGTTGGAGATATAAAGAAATACTAAATTTCTTTTCCAGGTATATGCCTTGTGGCTTGATCGCCGATAGTAAGTTTGGTATCGCAATTTGATGATAAACATAGAAGATAGAAACGCGTCAGTGCGTGCGACTGGCGGTAGTTTTGCTATGTTGTTCGACGACTGGCTAAATACAATGGGATTGGTGTTTACTTCAAGCTTGCTAATATAGTTTAAGGAATTGTTACCACCACCCGCACAATCTATGATTGCTTAATTGAATTGTTTATATATATATATATATATATATATATATAAATATATATAAATATATATATATATATATATATATATATATATATATATATATATATATATATATATATATATATATCTGTGGCGAAAGCTGCAAACAGTTAATGTTCCTGACTGCATAGAAATTGTGCAGCCGACATTTCCAGTCGAGTACAATGTATGCGAGGCTACTAGAGGTGACAGCCGCATATCTAATTTTTCTTTTCATATATCTCTATATATATGCAATGCGGCTTGATCCTCGCTAGTCAGTTTGCTGTCGTACTCTGATGATGATCATGGAAGGTCGAAACGCGTCAGTGCGTTGCGGCTGGCTGTAGTTTTGCTATGTTGTTAGACGACTGGTTAAAAACAATGGGATTGGTGTTTACTTTAAACTGTCAAACTCGGCCAGTTAATTGTGCACCACTCAATCTCGCGCAATTATTGATTGTTTAATTATCTACTAAAGTAGTTAAATAGGCTAATATCAAATACTATTTGAGGGAGTTGAAGGGCTGCGATCATACAGGAGTATGTAGAAACACATAACATAAAGTATGTAGAATTTGGAAGATAAAATATAAAAATAAGTGAATGCGTAACAGAGAGTAATTATATTTGTGAGAGATAAAATAAGAGAGAGAATTTGATGCAGAGTAAAATGTAAGATAATAATAATAAGATAAGGTATGCTGAGAATCGAATGAGCTTACGAATAGAAACAATACAAGATGAACAGGATATGTAAGCGAGATGTATTCCAGACATGTAAACCTGAAAACACAAAAAAATGTAAACATATATAGCAAGCGATTTGAGAAATGCGTCAATTGAGATGGAAGTGAATTTTTATGTGTGAGAAAGCAACACCGAAGCTTTAAAAAAGATAACTTGACGATAATTTTAAAATAGGAAATATGCACCAATAGCTGTTTTCACAAACGTATATCATTTCGGCGCCTTTGTTCAAATATGTGGCCCTCGAAAATATGTTGTTATTCAATAGCTTCAGCTTATTGTATGTGTACACATTTTCTTCAAATATTTACCATTTGTTTCTTTTCATAACGAGTTTAATGTTATGGCCTAATTGTTTTTCCTAAAAACAACACCATTGGAAGTAATTATGTCAGTCGATTTTAGATACGCGATACTGATAAAGCCCTAGAAATGTTTTCTAATTTGAATATAAATTAATGGAAATCTCTTTTCAAAATACCGTTTGAAATTGAAGAATGCTCTTAAATATATCGAATTCCTATAATTTGAAATTGGTTTAAACTCGTAGCTACATGAAACTTAAATGTTAGCAGGTATTCACAAATTACCCTGGTTTTTGTGAGAAATATCCATAAGAATTATCTTACATTAAGCCAATAATTTAAAAGAAATACTTCTGTATCTTTGACAAGAGAAGTCAATCCTGCTCATGTATCAAAATATAGAATGATTCAAAAGCTTTTCCTATCAGAATTTTTGTTTCTAATTTAAAAAAAAATTATTCGGTGTGTTTAAATACTTTTTTAAGCTATGAAAATTAGAAAATTTTATACAAAAAATTTGAAATCAGCGGTCTTCCAATTTCGTTTACATCCATTGAATAAATATTTACTATTAAAATCTAAAACACGTTTTTTTATTTCATTGCATATTTCGTTTAATTTTAATAAAATTTGTAATGAGACTGAGAACTTTGTGGTATATTTTATTATCAAAATCGAATAAAAGTGAAGGGCTATTATATTTGGTATCATTGATTTCCCCAATTTCACTTTCAATTATCAGTATATAGGACTAAATGGATATAGGAAACGCGCCATGAATTGATGAATTTTCAATTGAAATACTTAGATTCTTATTTAACTTGACAATGATTGTTAATTTCTTTGGTAAATTATTTATTTGGTATATTTACTAATGTTGCGTCCTTGAATGCCCCAAGTTAATTCATTAAAAATTAATGATAATCATACATTTCACATTATTTTTTATTCATTGATCTGAAACAAAGTAAAGCATTATCGAAATAATAAACAAAATGTTTAAATATTTTAATTGTAAATCTTGCCTATCTTTCGAATTGAAATTTTATTTTAATACAATTTTTGAAATATTATGACCTTCAGATTTTAAAAGCATAATATTCCAATCTGGAAACAAATAACAGTCAGCAAGTTTTTAAAATTGTACCCATATATAAATATAAGAAAATTATGCTTGTCTGCAAACTGCTTGAGAATATAAAACAGTCAATGATTACGCGGTTGATGGAAACGAATCTTTAAATCAAATATGCAAGCCTGAACTAAACACGAAACCCAGTTTATTTAATAAGTCGTCTATGCACGTAGCAAAACTACCGTCAGCCACACATACTGGCGCGTTTTTATTTTAAATGATCATCATTAGAAGACGACGGCAAAACTGACTAGCGAGAATTAGACAAAAATGCATGTATATGGAAAGCAATATTAATTATGCGGATCTCACCTCCAATTTTTCTATTCTATATATATAAATATATATATATATATATATATATATATATATATATATATATATATATATATATATTACCATTTAATCTTCGCTAGTCAGCTTGCCGTCGTACACTGATGATGATCATGGAATGTCTAAACGCGTCAGTTTGTGTGATTGGCGGTAGTTTCGCTATATTGTCAGACGTTTAGTTAAATACAGTGGGATTGGTTTTTACTTCAAGCTTGCCTACTGTATTTAAGGAATTGTTTGAAAAAATGACTTTCTTTTATACGATGTTTAATTGGAATTTGTGAAAATAAAAATAAAATATAATTAAAAAATAGAAATAGTTAGTAGGAATGTTATTGATTCTCTGACAATTTTTTTATCAAAAACCAAAGCACAGAAAAACAGATTGGCGGTACACAAGTTAGCGCGCGTGAGAAAAATCGAATACTAATTTTATCTATGCATAATACCAGAAGTTTGCCGTCAGTTTCACGTATTGACGCGTATCAGTCTTCGTTGAAAAACATTTATTTCAAGTTTGCGCGGTTATATTGAACACTTATATAATTGTATCTGAACTAACGTATAACACGAAATAACTTCAATGTGTGATGCTTTGCAAAATAAAATTAATGGAACTCAACTTTAATAGTCAAACATACATTGACTCGACGGCGGAAATTCACTGATGTAATTTTAGGTGTTTTACTCGATGGTTTATCGATTATTTAAATTAGGTCTACGACATTTACTGTGATGTGACTGAAAGTTGTTTTTAGTTGTGCGACTGGCTAAAAATAGGATTGGTGTTTATTAAATTCCGCAAATGTTAGATAAATAATTATTATTGCAACCCACGCCATTATTGAATTATTCCCAGCCTAAACTAACGGAAAACTGTTAATAATTATATCAATCCCGAAGAAAAGTCATACGTAAAATAGAACGCGAAAACGCCTACGCAGTTGAAAACAAAATTCGTTCTTTTATTTAACTTTTTGACTGCAGACGTAGCCGTTTTAAGCTTGAATGTTGTGTGTTGCTCGTTGTGTGTTTGCGCATTTGTGTATGTGTATGCGTGCTGAGTACAGGATTTAAGGCATTCTATGAATGTAATTTTTGTTTTTCTTTGTTTGTTTGTTTGTTTACCTATACTGGTTAAAACAGGTGTCACAAAAGTATGTATTAGGTGTTGCGAACCTAGTAAGAAATTAGTTCAGTTGTGACCAGAAGGATAAACCAAAGGCAGCATGAACGGAAAGTATAATCTAATGCACATTCGTTTCGTGCTTACTGGCGACTCATCAGTAGGAGCCGGTATTACGCCCTTTAACCACTATATATTTGGTCGAAGAATGTGGGATAATAGGATGGTACAATCTCCTAGACGAATGTGTAAACCTGCAATAGTGAAGCTAACCTCATCTAAAGTCAACGACAATGCGACTTCAACGCTAACTCACACTATATAATATATATACCGAGTGTGTAAAGGATACTAACACTATGGCTATTGTGTTAGTAACCGATGCCAACATTATTGTACCGAAAAGATACATGGTACTAACACTATGGTTTCCGAGTCGGTACATGGTACCAACCTGATGGGTAACAATTTATGCTATAGTTCACCGAAATTGAGAATTACAACAATTTCTGAACACCTGTTACCACAGTAAATCCATACACTCTGGCCTTGATCGATATCAGTTCTCACATTTCGCGGTAAGCATGACATCATTCAATTCAATATATAAACCTTCAAATAATATTTCACTAAGTTTATAAAACGGACATAGAGATATATGTTGGATATATGAAAAAATGTAAAATTACAATAGCGATGGCTCCATGGATAGATGAACAAATTCTGAAGCTGATTTGCCTAAGTTCGAAGCCTGTCGGCGGCAAATTCTGGACATTATGTGATGAATTCACTATAAGGACGAACCGGTCTATTGGCTGAACTGCCTTATCTACACTATATATTTCTTAGTTTATAATGACAAATTTATGTACATAAATGGTCAGGTATTAATAACAAGATTGCGAATTTGGTTAACAGTAATATCCCTAATCTGTCATTATAGTACATATATCACGTTACATGGGGAAGTGCTTCTGAAATGAACATTTATATAATTAAACGAACATTGGTTGCGCGGGCGGTGATTAAAATTAATTTTAATCAAGGTTGCGATTTTCATATAAACACCTGACACATTATGTTCATATATTTATCAGTATAACACAAGAATTAGATTTTTTGGAAGAAGCCATTTATCCAGTAGACCAGTTTCGTCTTTATTCGGAACTCCTCGTGTACTGGCCAGGACGTGACGAAATCACAATAAAGACAAAACCGATCTGCTGGATGAATTGCCTTTTCTAAAGTATACTATACCTAATTTATGCTGATAAATGTATACACATAATAGGCCAGGTGTTTATGTCAAAATCATAACCTGGACCAATTTAACTAGGACATGTGAAATTCCGCCAGCCATTAATAAGTGCCTTTATCGCCTATTAAAAATTTCATTTACAAAATATTACTTTGAAATAATTCGTTTTATAATTCAATTTGGATTGACTCGAACATATTAAGCTTTACAAAGTTATTGATTCCTTTCAAATTCAAAATAAGCGAGACCACTAGAGGTGACAACTTGATATCTAAATTTGTTTACTGTATCTATACATTGCTGTTTGATCCTCGCTAGTCGGTTTGTCGTTTTGCATTGATGATGCGATGGGTTAAATACAATGGGATTTATTTATATGTCAAGCTAATAATGTTGTTATAAAGAAACGTCAAGCCTTATTTTAGAAACTGAACTGCAAGTAAAAATGTGACTGCTATCATTTTGAGCTATTAATTAAACCAGCTGATTACATTTCTTTAAATCAAGTTTGCGAGCTTGAAGTAAACACCAATCCCATTGTATTTAACCAGTCTGGAAATTTCGGCTGCAAAATTTCTATGCAGTCACGAATATTAACTGTTTGCAGATTTCGCCACATATACATATATAGGCAATACAATTTAAACAATAATTGATTGCGCAGGTGGTGGTAACAATTCTTTAAATCAAGTTTGTGAGCTTGAAGTAGACACCAATCCCATTGTCTTTAACCAGTCGCCGAACAACATAACAAAACTACCGCCAGCCTCAACGCACTGACGCGTTTCGACCTTCCATGATCATCATCAGAGTACGACGGCAAACTGACTATCGAGGATCAAACTGCATTCAATATATGGCGGTAGTTTTGTTATGTTGTTCGACGACTGGTTAAATACAATGGGATTGGTGTTTACTTCAAGCTCGCAAACTTGATCTAAAGAATTGTTACCACCACCCGCGCAATCAATTATTGTTTAAATTGTATTGCCTATATATGTATATGTGGCGAAAGCTGCAAACAGTTAATGTTCGTGACTGCATAGAAATTGTGCAGCCGACATTTCCAGTCAAGTTCAATGTATGCGAGACTGCTAGAGGTGAGAGCCGCATATCTAAATTTGATTTCCATATATATTGAATGCGGTTTGATCCTCAATAGTCAGTTTGCCGTCGTACTCTGATGATGATCATGGAAGGTCGAAACGCGTCAGTGCGTTGCGGCTGGCGGTAGTTTTGTTATGTTGTTCGACGACTGGTTAAATACAATGGGATTGGTGTTTACTTCAAGCTCGCAAACTTGATTTAAAGAATTGTTACCACCACCCGCGCAATCAATTATTGTTTAAATTGTATTGCCTATATATGTATATGTGGCGAAAACTGCAAACAGTTAATGTTCGTGACTGCATAGAAATTGTGCAGCCGACATTTCCGGTCAAGTTCAATGTATGCGAGACTGCTAGAGGTGAGAGCCGCATATCTAAATTTGATTTCCATATATATGCAATGCGGTTTGATCCTCGATAGTCAGTTTGCCGTCGTACTCTGATGATGATCATGGAAGGTCGAAACGCGTCAGTGCGTTGCGGCTGGCGGTAGTTTTGTTATGTTGTTCGATGACTGGTTAAATACAATGGGATTGGTGTTTACTTCAAGCTCGCAAACTTGATTTAAAGAATTGTTACCACCACCCGCGCAATCAATTATTGTTTAAGTTGATTACATGTTTTACATTCTTTATTTTCGAATAACAGTAGGAATATATTTGGAATCAAATTCCAGATATAACTTGGGATTTAATTGCACAGTTAGCCATGTAATCTCGAAAGAATACATCTGTAGAATGGAACTAATAATGATATCTTGCCAGTGGCAATTTTTAAATTTTGGGCATGAAAGAAAAATAAATTTTTATAATTTTCAAAATTTAAACATTTTTAGTACAATTTGGAGCCATATCGTGCCGTTAAACTGGATGCATTCATCAAGTCAACCCGTAAATCGACCAATGCCTGAGCAGGTAAAACATATTTCGTATACGAATCCACGAAAATTTGGAAGCCTGCAGGCTAGTGTTATGACAACTCAGAATGACACTAGTGGTTATGTTGTTAAATCAGCTGGCCAATTTGAGCGTCACTATTATTTGAATGATGAAATGAAGGAATGTGCCAATCCAAAAGGAGACAGTCTGAGTGGCAACCATCGTTTGGGAATTTCCTTGAAGATAACGTGTCCCTGCACGATATTCCAGGTGCGTGTATATGATGATGTTGTAAAAGTATATTTATACTCTATAATAGCAATATTTCAAATAAAAAGCCGGTTTAGTGATATAAATAAATCTTTGATAAAAATTGTTATAATTTTTTACCGGCATTTGACTCTGCTGTCAATGAATAGAGTGCGAATTTAGAGCATAATGTACAATGAAAATGTAAGCTAAGTTGACTTCAGGCAATACAATGAAACGGTTTTTGGTAGCCAAGCAAACATTTGCTTCAGATTTTTTATCGGCATAATTTTTAACTTATACATTTCAAGTAATAGATTGAGTGCTATTAACACTGATAATTCCACAGTACATAATAAACAAATAATTTATCAAATGAAATGGCTTTAAATCATCGATTTATTCCTTAATTGACTAATGCGGTACAATTGATAACACTCTTAGGTCGGTAAAATCGTGATTATTTTACACTTGCCGGTGCACAGCGTGGTTGATCCTCACTGGTCCCGCCATTCTTGAGCTTTCCACATGTGCACTGTCCTTTGAAAATGCTGTAGTACTTGGTATTACAGCATTTTCGGTAGACAGCGATATATTTATGATGTCACGTTTGTGACTTTGAGACTAAATCCAATTCTATTTACCTGTGGTTTGGAACTGCATCGTTTTCGGTGGATAGTACACGTGTGGGAGGCTTAAGAATGACGAGACGAATAAGATTCAAACAATAAAGAATAAAACCACGTTGTGCGCATAGCATTGTAGGGGAATCAGGAATTTGCCAACCTAAAAGTGCTATCAATTTTTTCGCAATAGTCGCTTGAGGAAACAAATAGAAGGGTAACAGCACCGCGCAATGTTAAGTGTCACTTAAATCATAATTTTATGCCAACACCATTAAGTTCCTCTTGAACGTATATGCGGGCACCAATCACATATGTTTTTGTGCGAATTGATTGCTGGAAAGTTATTATGCCATTAAATTACAATATTTTCCGTAAGGCGCAGCATGTTATAAGGCGGGAAAAATGCAACGTACAATATTTTTTGAAATTTGATTTCGGAGTGCCAGCTTCATATTTTCCAATGCCGCGTTTTGCGTACGCGGGTAATAGCTTTGCACCGACAGTTTCACAGAGATCCGATTGATCACAATTTCCAATTTCGTTTTGTCTTCGATCGGGCTGAGTTTGTATTCGTCCCAATGGAAATGCGGGGCAAAAAAAACGTACAATATTATAAGGCGCACTTTGAACATATTACCAGTAACATTTTTATTGGGATGTTACTTTGCTGCATAAAATTACCACAACTAATTATATTACTTTGAAGCGTTCAATTACGTGTACATCGGAGGCAGTAAAAATGATTGATATATCGGTTCAGTACGTAATACTGATGCATAAAGTAACAAGATGAAATCGTTAATTTTCGTTTGTCGTTAAAGCAGACAAAATGCAATGCCAAGGGTTCTTTAAGATAAATGCTAATGAAGTTTTAAAAAGAATTAAATTACAGAAGAACAAAATATTACCAGGTGATGTTTCAGTTATTTACAATATTTCATTCAATAATTCTCACACAACAGGTTTTTACAAACAAAGGCCGCACCGGATTATAAACAGCATTGCCGATTTTTAACGGAAATTAAGTTAGTTAGGTGCGCCTTATAGTCTGCAAAGCACAGTAGTCTAATTGTGCTAAACTATAAATATTTGCGCTGAGCTGTTTTCTAATTTGAAAAAGATATTTGTAGCACAGATAAATTCATCATTGAGCGTTGTTCAATATAATCTAATTAAGTAAGATTAAATGAAAATTGTTTGCGCCGGCAGTGATAATAATTACTTTTTAATCAAGTTTGCGATCCAGGTATAAGCAACTGATCCATTTTGTAGATACATTTGTCGGCATAAACCATGCATTGTTTAGTGTAGAAATGGCAATTCGTCCAGACACAATTACTATAATCAAGGTTGCGGTCTTGATATAAACACCTGACCCATTAATTACTTACATATGTCAGTATAAACTAAGAATTGTATAGTGTAGAAAAGGCAATTCATCCAGTAGACCGGTTTCGTCCTTATTGGGAACTCATCACGTACTGGCCAGAATTTGCCGCGGACAGGACTCGAACCTGGGCACGTCTGCTTCGGAATCTGGTGCTCTAACCACTGAGCCATCCTGCCGCACACTACACTACACACAATTTTCAGTTATATACTAACTAATGTAACTTGGTTAGTCAATATTTTTCCTTTAGGTGGAGCTCATATGGCATCCATTTAGACCCAAAGTTCCAACTAACCATGCCCAATCTGTCATTACTGAACAGACACCACATTACATGGGGAAGTGGTATTGAAATGAACATTTATATAATTAAACGAACATTGGTTGCGCGGGTGGTGATAACAATTATTATAATCAAGGTTGCGGTCTTGATATAAACACCTGACCCATTAATTACTTACATATGTCAGTATAAACTAAGAATTGTATAGTGTAGAAAAGGCAATTCATCCAGTAGACCGGTTTCGTCCTTATTGGGAACTCATCAAGTACTGGCCAGAATTTGCCGCGGACAGGACTACGAACCTGGGCACGTCTGCTTCGGAATCTGGTGCTCTAACCACTGAGCTATCCTGCCGCACACTACACTACACACAATTTTCAGTTATATACTAACTAATGTAACTTGGTTAGTCAATTTTTCCTTTAGGTGGAGCTCATATGACATCCATTTAGACCCAAAGTTCCAACTAACCATGCCCAATCTGTCATTACTGAACAGACACCACATTACATGGGGAAGTGGTATTGAAATGAACATTTATATAATTAAACGAACATTGGTTGCGCGGGTGGTGATAACAATTATTATAATCAAGGTTGCGGTCTTGATATAAACACCTGACCCATTAATTACTTACATATGTCAGTATAAACTAAGAATTGTATAGTGTAGAATATAAAATTCATCCAGTAGACCGGTTTCGTCCTTATTGGGAACTCATCACGTACTGATACACTAACGAACAGGAGGTGGAAACCTAACATACTGTAGCACAATTAAAATTTTAAAAAATTAAAGCAAATTCAAAGTAATAATTTGGATATTAGAAGAATATAGTCATTATACAACAGCTCTGAACTATTGGTATGAACTCTGTGTCAATAATTTCGAAGAAGTCAGTGATTTATTGAATATGACAAGCGCAAAAGCTAAAGCCGACTTCTCCTATCAATTTCACTTATGGCGAGATGTGAGTATCGCATCCAGACGTGAAGTTTGTGTGTACAGTGCATCTGAATGTACACTTTTTTGTACATTAGTTAGATTTAGATTGTTAAAGTTTTATGCATTAGACAAAAGAAATTTTCTAGGTGAGTCAGTCTTCTTAATCGGTTAGCCTTTTTTCAGAGAAGTTCACTGCAAGGTGTGGACGTGGTAAGGCGAAAATCTTTTGGGAGCTATAAAGTTAATGTCGCCTTGTCTTATAGCTTACTTTGTCTACTTTCTCTTTGTTATAAAGGCACGTCTTTCCATCCAGACTATGTCCACGTCATTTAAAAAAAACAAGTTATCATTCCTTCTTAACAAATAACGCGTCAGTTTTAGATACAGATGTATTGCTGATAGAGAGGATGATGACAATTATGACGACAATGGTGATTTCCTGCTATTCGATCGATTTAGCGTTTTTTGTTTCAGTCCGCGTCACATACATTCCATAATAAAACAGTTTGTTGGCTAGATAAAGGACAGCATACCTCAAAATTCATGAATTTAACTTGCTGTCTTCTCTTTCCGTAATCGACACGGAGCAGTTAAGGAAACACATTTAAATACCTATAACGTATCCCCGACTAAACTTCGTGGGTGGTAGATTTGCACTATGTGTTCCACAAAGACCAGATTGATCCTCATTTCCAAGTACGCGTTGAGTTTGTCTTCGTGATGGCTGACTGCTGATTCGTGCCCTCACTCCAAAGGCGCCCGTTGCGTTTGTACTAACCACTGATGTCTGGCCACATTTTGGTACCTCATTTCCAGTACCAACAGCACGCTTCCAATAATCAAATTTGGTTAAATCTGGTGGTGTGAGCATTGTACTGTGTGTTATTAGAATCCTGATGATGGTACTGGAAATGAGGTACCGAAACGTCGCCAGACAACCAAGATTAGATCGTACCTCATTTCCAGTGGTTAGTACGAATGGTGTGGAAGCCTTCGGAGTGAGGGGACGAATCAGCACCCAGCCACCACGAAGACGAACTCAACGCGTACTTGGAAATGAGGATCAATCGAATCATTGCGGAACTGAGAGTGCAAATCGACCACCCACGAAAGAAAATCGTTGATACGTTAAATGTGATGATCGCACTGCGCAACCATGAACAACATCACATTCCTCAGGTGGGCGGGGCATGCTTTTTATGCCCACTTTAATATATACTCATGAGTGTATAGCATCTAAGCTGATTTCAGGTAAGACACGGCTAACTCCTATGTGCACATTTGTTAGTTCGCTGAAATTCATGATCATGTATCAATAGAATATTTATATTGGTTTATAATTCAATGTACGTTCTATTATTTTAAAGGTTTTTTTTCTTCCTACTATGGCGTATTGAATTTCAGTTGGTAACTATACTGACAATAAATTAGTGTCAATTTTCATAACATTGAAATATCTGTAAAGAAAATCTTATTTCCTTCTGAATGGCATCGTTTTTGTACAAATTATGAAAATCGCGAAAAAACGCATATCTATTAGCAATTTCTTCCTCTTTATGTGAAACACGCAAAGTACATAATATATTTGGCATTAAAAATAGCGTAAAGTACAGGAGTATTGACCATATAATAATAGTTAAGCGTATACTTGTTATTAATGAAGTTGTTATTTCTGTTTTCTTTATCGCTTATTCTGTGTTTAATTTAACTGAGTAACCCACGTCCATGTGGGAAAGTTTATTAGCCTTAACGAGTGTGTAATGATAAGAAATTGCAATTGACAAATTGACACCAACTGTTCTAACACATCATCGTATTATTACGGGTAAGGAAGGCAAAGAACGCCTACTAATTTATCATGTGTGGATGGGCGAAAGAGAGGGTGTGCGTGTATGTGCCTAAACGTTTCCATGTTAACGTGAAGCTGCGAATGCGTTAGATTCGGTAGAGTTTCTTCTGCTATTTTTGTTTCAAATTCTGTTGATAGCAGACGTGTAAAACTATTGTGGCATTTTCAAATGTTATTTTGAAATTATATAAACATGAAAGCATATAGGGCAACCAGCGTTTGAACAGGGTTAAAGGAACAGAGAAAATCGTTTGAATACGAATTGTTTTCAAATCATCATTCTAAGTCAACTAAATATAGCATCGCCATTAATGGGCATTTTTAGACTTAAATCGCGCATCTTCAACGTATTTCAATCTTTGCGTGCTTGAAGTAAACACCAATCCCATTGTATTTAACCAGTCGTCGAACAACATAACAAAACTACCGCCAGCCGCAACGCACTTTGTTATGTTGTTCGACGACTGGGATTGGTGTTTACTTCAAGCTCGCAAACTTGATTTAAAGAATTGTTACCACCACCTGCGCAAACAATTATTGTTAAATTGTATTTTAATCAGTTTCGCATGTATCTCGATTAAGCAAACCAATGGCAACAACAACAGCAGTAGTAACAACAGCAAAATGAAAATAAAATCAATCAATTTATTTAAATGAAGTTTGATGGATACCAGTCCTATTGTGTGTGTTTAGGCAATCGCAAAACGTAGACTAAATCCCTCTACAAATTGTCTCAAGAAATGAGATCCAGTTTGACAAATGTATATATATATATATATATATATATATATATATATATATATATATATATATATATATATATATATACATATATGTGTCCGAGCAGTCGTAGATTATAAATCATATGTGTTTGGAAACGTCGCTACAAGTCCACTGGATGAATTTATTTTGCTGCATAATTAAATGCTTAGTTTATTCAAAAATGAAAATATATTATACGATTGATGTTTATCTCAATTTCGCCACATTGATTTGACTAGTTGGTTACACCCACAGCACAATAAATCTACAATTAAAACGCACTTCCCAAACTGGCATTGCGCCTGTTCTGTCTTGACAGATTGTGGGACGTTAGGTGGAACTTTACGTAGAAATAGATTCCGTATAGGGTCCACTTGAATGAAAGTCTAACCAAAAATATATGTCGCTACATAAATAATCTTCAAGTTATTCATGTCTGGTTACGTCAATATTAAATATAAATAAATCTTAATGGTTAAATTTGTGCAAATTTCTCATTTAAGAAGCCATATTAGATGGACACGTCCTCCGCGAATTAAAAATATTTTAAAATACATATATATATATATAGTGAGTTGGCTTTGAATTGGCACTGTCGAAGACTTTAAGTGAAGTTACTTCCATGACTGCAGGTTTACACATTCGTATAGGAGATGGTAACATTCCATTGTCCTACATTCCTCAACCAGATATGTAGTGGGTGTAGAGCATAATACCGGCCTCTACTGATAAATCACCATTAAGCACATGAGATTATACGTTCCGATCATGCTGAATTTAGGTTAAATTTGTGGTCATATTTTAACGAATTTGTTACTAGATGCGCAACACCTAATACATAATTGCTAATATTTTTAAACCGTTTATTCCGAACAATATTCTTCCTTTCCATCATCTTTTTTCGTTAAATTTAAAAATTCTCCCTTTGTTTATAAGCCAGTTTCAAATAAATGAATGATTTTGTGCGGTGTAACTTTAATGAATTCGGACTCTTCAATTGTTACCAGAATAATTTTTTTCATGCATATAATCTGGAATATACAACTATCAACAAATAGCACACGCTGACTTTTTTGTATGACAGTTAATAATTGCGCTTAATTATTGTTCTAAACCGTTGTTTGTTTCCGCAACACCATATTTGAAAACCGCTTTATGTAAGTTAGAATTCTACTCGTAGTTTTTGTTGTCTGAGCACCAGTTGTGTTTGCGAATATTTAAAAATATATCGGCAGAATTATCTAAGCTATAATCACTAATTCCTGTGCTTACTTGACGAATGCCAAATAATTCTACGAATATAAAACCTAAAATGAATTCACGCATATTAATTTAAAGAAAAATATTTAATATACATAAAGCTATTTCTTTGAATAATACAAAAAGACATGAAAGAATGATTCGTTTCACGTGAGCCATGGATAAATTGAAGATGTAAGTGAAATATACTTAATTCGATTGTTTTTTAGAAGTAGATAGATCGGACGCATGTTCTTGGCGCTTTCACTATATGTTACTCATTATTTTGTTATGCTAATGCATGAATGCACAGATATATTACCATGAGTGTGTATGTACTGAATTACAGTATAATGGAAGGAGTTTATTATGTATATGGTGTCATTGCAATATGCAATTCATCAAGTCGTCAGGTTTCGCCCATAGTAAACACATATAATGTAATCGCTAGAAATTCAGCAGCCGGAATATGAACTCGGACTCATTTGATTCAGAGCTTTGCGATTTATCTTTTACGCCACAGAAGCCTCAGAGCGCATGAAAGTTTCAGTTTCGCACAAATATATATATATATATATATATATATATATATATATATATATATATATATTGTGGTTTGTATTACATTCACATGATTCGTAAATGCGATCACCTCGAAACTAAGAGGTGATGTTGTTTCCAAATAAGGAAGTCAACAGGCTAGTTGATAAATTGCGCTGGCTATTTTATGCAGTGCTCAGCGTATACAGAAAACTTATTTATTTGCATACAAAGTTAATTTTATTTTTGGAATAAAATCCTCATGGAATCAGATTAAAACGCAATACATAAGCAAGACTATTCTTTTTTGTTTTTTAAGCAAAGGTGTATAACTGGCCTCAAACTCTGTGGACACGAATGGTACAAGCGACCTATTCATCTTCAAAGCTATTACTTAAACATTATTTGGAAACACCTTATTTGTTAGCTAGGACTGCTGGCAGTGATGTAACCAACGATTTACAAAAATTTATCCATACAGTTAGAAATAAACAGCCTAGAATCCCAATCTGGCATGTAATTCTATATGTTTTACTCCATAGTCTTGGCCAGATTTTATCTTACACTTCACACACGTGTGTTAAATTAAGCAAAATAGGACAAAATATCCAATCTCTACCGTCCATTTTAATATTGAAGTAAGTCTTGATTAACATTTGAAATACTGATGGTGAATTCTAAATGGCATTAATCATATTTTGATACATTATAAACTGATAACATTGCGCTAAATAGCAAATGCAATTCATTTACTTCGCCAAGCTTTTGACATTTTTGGAATTACAACTTTGCTCGTTACCAAGTATCTTGAAGTTTTTAGAACCCAAAACCATTTAGTTATGAGAAATTTGACAAATTGAGCAAAACACATATGTTGTGTAAGGCTTATCTATCGTAATAAGTATGGTTACCTACTTAGTTAGCAAACATAATAAAAGTAGTCCCGATCAGAAATTTTGCACAAAATTACGACATTTGATATGTCTATACTGATTTCGCTTATCAGTAATTGCCAGAAGGATAAACCAAATTCGGCATGAACGAAATGTATAATATCATGTACACATGCGTTTCGTAATTACTGGCGAGTGACCATTTGGAAACAGTTCTACGCCCGAGACCAAATATATGTTTGGACAAGAAATGTGAGACAATATGACGGACACAGTTTAATAAAACTTAAATTTGAAAAAAATCCAATACGTATAACGTGTGATTCCTTTATAAGCGGGAAAGCTGGCTTATTATCTTATGTTAATTTAAGAGGGGTATTCACAGTACATTTTTTGTTAAAAGGGTTCTGACAAAGAATAATTTAAATAGCTTAAAATGATTTGCCTACACGTGATTGTTCAATTTTTATTGTATAAATTGAAAGGCAAAACAAGATAGAAAAATGTAAACATGGAGAGTGTGTGAAATAAGGGAACAACCAATCAATTAGTTAAGTTGTGACCAGAAGGATAAACCACAGGCAGCATGAACGGAAAGTATAATCTCATGCACATTCGTTTCGTGCTTACTGGCGACTCATCAGTAGGAGCCGGTATTACGCCTCTTAACCACTATATATACATACTTGCATATATATTAGCTCTTCGCAACAAACAGTATTTAACCAATCAATTGCTTGCGTCACCTCCAGTTCAAGCTCAATGCCTGAACATGCTTCTTCTGCTTGCATAAATCCGGCTGCAATTTAGATACTGATTGCGGTGGGGAACTAATATGTTATTACATTTAGTAATTATTTTAAATGCTGCGTCTACTATAAATATGTTTGCCCTGTATCCTTATCAATTTAACTGAACATCGTCAGGCATATATTGAAACTGATATATATATATATATATATATATATATATATATATATATATACATATATAAATCTTATTTTAACCAGTATCTACAGCCATAATTCTGGATTCGTGAATGTATTCGTTCATCCAATTCCAACTGTAAATTTGTCGTAACCAATCCCCTGTTATATATATATATATATATATATATATATATATATATATATATATATATATATATATATATATATATATATAAATTCATTATAATTTTATTGCCTTCGAATTTTACACAGTATTCCTTTATTAGGAAGTGAAAACTTATTTAATAACAAAGTGGATAATGGCAGTTGTATTTCAAAAACACACAATCCTCATTTGAAATCATCCCTTTCTTAAAATCAAGTTTGCGAGCTTGAAGTAAACAGCAATCCCATTGTATTTAACCAGTCGTCGAACAACAGCAAAACTACCGAAGGTGGCACGCACTGACGCGTTTAGACCTTCCATGATCATCCTCAGAGTACCTCGGCAAGCTGACTAACGAGGATCAATCCGCCAATTGGAATGCAAACGTAGACATGCGGCTCTCACTTCTAGTAGCCTCGCATACATTGTATTTGCCTTGAAATGTCGGCTGCACACTTTATCCTTTTTGTGCTCAACAAGGTGTGATCATGTTCACTTTTTTGGTTGTTGCCCGCATGATTTTTTTCTTAAAAGTTCAAGTTAAGCGGAATGAATAAGAGCTTCAAGAGTGAGATCTGAAATTATCCATTTCACAGAAGATATATTGCCTTTTAATTTATGGTTATTTGAAGTACCAACTAATAATCTACGGCTTTGTTCTTTTATGTGGTTTAATCCTTAAATTTACCTGAATACCATGTGTACGCTGACAAATGCCAAAATTCAATTTTTTAAAAGAAAAATAATGTTACGAGAGCGCGTGCCATCTACTTCCAGTTAAATGGAGCGCTATATGTTTTTGTGTCCTGTATGAAATGTTTTTCAATCGGTCAGTTTTCATTTCGTTAACTTTTTATTGTTTATTTTTAGGCCTGGGCTGATATTGCTAGACTCACTCCTACATCGTTTTGTCCAATGATGCCGGATCAAGTTTGTCCATTGAGTCAACGTTGCTTCATTGGAAAGTAAGTCAATACGTTCAAAATAAAATTTACTTCATTTTCGGTTGCGTGAATTCATAGGATATTTCATTGATTTCATGCGGGAAAATGAATCAAAGTCTCTTTTTGTAGAAAGCCTACAGTTGAAATAGGTCAGGAGGAATCGCAGAGCGTTTTAAAAATCACGATCTACAAAACTGTAGTTTATTTTAACAACATCATTGCAGATTTCGTACTTTCTCAGTGTTGGTTCACATTTAATCGAACAAACAGAAATGACAGGATTATCACTTAGTAAAAAAATAATATTTCCGTCAGCTACGATACGTAATATGAGATCTGTGTACAATGATAAGCAAATGGTGACCTTGTATCAGCAGGCGTGGAATAGAAACAGTTCATTGGTTATAGCTATCATCAAATAATCTATCTATATAATTAAACAATAATTGATTGCGCGGGTGGTGATAACAATTCTTTAAATCAAGTTTGCAAGCTTGAATTAAACACCAATCCCATTGTATTTAACCAGTCGTCGAACAACATAACAAAGCTACCGCCAGTCGCAACGCACTGACGCGTTTCGATCTTCCATGATCATCATCAGAGTACGACGGCAAACTGACTAGCGAGGATCAAACCGCATTGCATATATATGGAATGCAAAATTAGATATGCGGCTCTCACCTCTAGTAGTCTTGCATAAATTGTACGTGACTTGAAATGTCGGCTGCACAATTTCTATGCAGTCACGAACAGGAGCTGTTTGTAGCTTTTGCCAAACACATATACATCGAAAATATAATTAAGCTATAATTGATTGCGCGGGTGGTGGTAAAATTTCTTTAAATCAAGATTGGAGCTTGAGGCAAACACCATATCCATTTGCAAGTATGTATTAGGTTTTGCGAACCTATTAACAAATTAGTTCAGTTGTGACCAGACGGATAAACCAAAGGCAGCATGAACGGAAAGTATAATCTCATGCACATTCGTTTCGTGCTTACTGGCGACTATCAGTAGGAGCCGGTATACGCCCTTTAACCACTATATATTTGGTAGAAGAATGTGGAATAATAGGACGGTACAATCTCCTAGACGAATGTGTAAACCGTAATAGGCAGTTAACATAATCTAAATCGACAATACGATTAATGCTAACCACACTATAGAATATATATAAGTCGTAGGATACTAACACTAGTTGGTTAGTAACTGATCGATGAGGCCGGTACATGGTCATGATTCCAACCTGATGGATATAAATTTATGTTAAGTTCACCCAAATTGAGAAGGCCAGAGTGTATGCTTTAACTGGAGTAACAGGTGTTCGGAAATTGTTGTAATTCTCAATTTGGGTGAACTTTAGCATAAATTTATATCCATCAGGTTGGTATCATGTACCGACTCGGAAACCATAGTGTTAGTATCCGGTACTCATCGATTTCAAAAAGGTATCAGTTACTAACACAATAGCCATAGTGTTAGTATCCTTACAGACTC
>JAQBSW010000580.1:0-188845 GCA_029291075.1 Eudiplozoon nipponicum
CATTGCATCTTAAAATTCTATTGCTTTGCCACAGGCATGAATATTTCATTTGCAAAAAGGGTCACACTATTCTCGACACATCTTTAACAGTGTTTCTTCATGAAACAAATATTAATGCTGCGCAATCATATTTTAATAAATTGATCGTTGTGCTTAAGTTGTAATCTGGGTATTTAGACTTAGTTTGATCCTAAGGCTTGTGATTATATCTTCAACGGTATACGAAATTATTTCACTAAAGGAAATAGACAGGAGCAATCCTTTTTTATTTAAATGGCAGATTGGACCATTATTGCTAATCAATTTGCTAATGCTTATTTTGTGAATGATATTCATTTTGAAGTCATAATGTTGCTCGAAGTATCCTTTTCCAAGACCTAAATGTAAAACTTCTCCCGATTAATTTTAACAAACACAAAGCTTGAATAAATTTAATTTTACTAACTTAATTTAGCTTGAAATGGTTTTGCCTGATTTACTGCTAAACTTAGCGTCGAATCTTAAATCATTTCTTCTTAATATTTAGCAAATATTTTCTGCTATCCTAGAAGTGTTTCAGACGAAATTTCATTGCATATAAAATTAATTCCAAATATAAACTTTTGCTTATTTAGTATTCCAAGTTGAATATCTGTAACAAAATGCAATTAAGTGTGCGATAAACTATTAACTTAATCTTGGCGTGTCCATTGGTGCAAAATTTCTAAATTTTCTTGCCAGGCATGGCTAAAGCAAATTCAGCATTATGAAATCTAAAATTGGTTTAAAGATAAATGACAGGGTTTCCATATTCTATTTATTACAGAATTTAATATAGAAGACTGTTTATTGGTTGGTGGAGTTAGTGCTTTTAAATGTGTATTCAATTTTTAACTTAAGTTTTTCAAATCCAAAGAAGTTAATAGGTTTGTCATAAAACACATTCTCTCCTTTAAGTTTTTTTGGTATCTACTGCACCAACCCTCATCGAGCTTTATGATACGGATTATAATTTAGCTCTAAGCTACATTTGTGAATTTACTAATTAGCAACATTTGAAAAACGACAGATTAATTTCTATTCAACAATAATACGTTAGAGTCGTAAAGCTGTTGCTAGAAACGAAGAACTTTAAAGTACGAAAACTTTAAATAAGTTTATCTTTCCCGTATATTTCCCGAGCTGTCATACTTAAATTTAAAAAAAAATTAGAGTAACCCATGTGACATGAGCTAATAATTTGTTTTAGACATATTATCAACAAGTATTTACTATAAGTATCTTTTTAAATTCCAGTGGAGGTTGTGACAACTGAGATAGCGATAGATGATTGCTTTAAATAGGAATTATACTTCAAACATTCCTATACCTATTTTTGAAATTGATGACTAGAAGAATCTTTTTGCAAGATATTCTTCGGTTTGTTTTTTTTAAAAATAACATACATTAATGTGAGCTTGCGTTGAACACATTTCTGTTAAAATTTAAATATGATGGGAAGTTACCAGCTTTAAGGACTGTCTGATAAATAAAATTTAGTTTGTTTAAAATAAATTATGTGTTTAAGATTATTTTGATTCTGAATATTTCTACATAAAATTCTCCATAGTTTATGCATTAAAACGAGCAACATTTTACTGAGTGCGTGTAAAGAAATGGTTGTATTTAGATTGCATCTGTTAAAAATATTTAACTCTAAATTTTGTTTATGGTGAGCACCTTTTTTCTTTACACGTCCACCATGTTAAAACCTTTTCCAAGCAACAGTAAATCGTTTTCGCTTAAATTATTTCGCAGACCCACGCCATAGACTTGAAAAAAGTTATATTTTAGCGCAATTTGGTGATAAAAGATTGCATGATTCCTGTCTTGGTTCACACAATTTATTATTTTCTTTTTCCAACTTGTCGCCCCTGTAGCTCAGTGGCTAGAGCACTGGTCTAGTAAACCAGGGGTCATGAGTTCGATTCTTATTACATTCTATTATCTGTTTGTAATTGAACTATCCAAAATGTGTAATACTAGTGAGAATATCAGTGACAACCTAATTAACAGCTCATAGGGAAAGCTAAAATTTGCACCTAATTCCTAGTCAATTAATTTTCAACGCTGATCCTCTGAACCACTTTCAAAGAAGCTAGCAGTATTTGCATGGAATAGGTGGAACAATAGCATATAAATAATTTTGGGATAGGTTTTTTTAAATCGTTAACGTTTAAAAGGAGACAAAAATAAATACGAAGCATTTACTGCTTAATTATTAAAGATCTGCTTTAAATAATTCACCAGGCTTAAAGTAGAACATTTATTTAATCATAGTTTGCTTAATGTGTCAAGTAAATGCTAATCAGTTACTGGTTTAAATCTTGGTTTGGCATAAAGTCAGCAACATTTGACAATAAAAAAGAATATGCATTTATACCAGGAGAAATGTGTTTTCGTGATTGTTTTGCAAATTATTTTACAAAGTACCGACTTATTTCGACAAATAAGCAGCTCCAAAAATCTATAGCAATATAAAGGTGACGCCAGTAAGGCTCAAATAATTGTAAAACCTGGAAAAATATTAATATATATAGTAATAGTCGCTCGGTTTTCACTTTGCCTTTGGAAATGTCTGACAGTTAAATAAGTTGAACAAATCACTCAAATGATGACGCATTTTATTTTGTACAAAACTTAAATTATATAGATAGTTAAATTAAGAAAATTTTCTAACAATTGTGCAAGATGTATCAACAAATTTCTCTTTAAATCAGTAATGAATTATATAAAATTTAACAGATTTTATACGGTTTGAAATAGTTAAATTATGATAAATTATAAATGTATGCTTGTGAATATATTAATACACAAAACATACACACAACCTTATATATATATATATATATATATATATATATCTATATATATATATATATATATATATATGATCGTAACATTTATGGTATTATTCTAGGAATCAGACCTCTGAATAACGGAGTGTGTTTATTGTGGTGTTTAAATAAAAAAAAAATTTGTCAGTTATATATGAATTTGTATTTCATTTTTATTTATTAAGAACAGTGGATATTCAAGCAATGGGGTTTCTTTGTTCACCAGGTATCAACGAAGGCTGTGCAAGTTGTAGTATAAATCGATTCCCTAACTGTGCCAGTCTGAGCTTGGTTGTCATTTAAATTTTGTCATCTGTGTGTCTGCCTAGACATCATATTATCTGTCCGTTTGAATAATTAAAAATGCTGATATACCGAGTGTAAGATTATTATTGATTGAGAGATTGAGTAATCGCAAGCCGAATTCTGTTTTATGTTGGTGAAAGATTTGGGTATTTAAATTCTTCATTTTTTGTCTGAAAAAATGACTTAGTATTTGTATATTTATTTTTCCGTATTAGTTAATGATTTGCGACAGAGAAGCACCTAGAATTCTAAAAACAATTAGAAGGGATCAGATATTGAGTAAAATTCCATCTAACTTGAAAATCCTCGTTCCTAACTTTGTTGTTGTTCTATTCTAATTCCCATGGAAGATCGTATCACGTCAGTAATTTTGACTCAGTGTAGTTTTGCTATGTTGTGCGTTAGATTCAACAATATGGAATTGATGCTTATCTGCATTCACAAACTATAATGGAATAAATGTTTTATTTTAAGCGCGTAAAAAATAACTGGTCAACTGCACAGGTAAATAAATTGCCAGACATTTGCTAGTTAATTTGGTTTTGAAATTTTTTTTACCTTCAAACTAATTTTATGTTAAATTTTCCATGCGATCGCAGAAAGGAAACGTATTTATTATGGTAATTGATAAATACAAATTTAAGCGACAACAATTTTCTTTTTCAATGTGGGGGTGTTGTCAAAATTGTGTTTGCGCGCCGGGAAATACAAATTTGAAAAGAAATTCATCAATTCATTTACGACGACAATCGTCTTTTTGCATTACGCAATAAAATCAACGAAGTGTTTACATTAAAATTTATTTAATCTTATTACTTCTAAGAGTTAAAAAAAGCAAAAAATAACTTAAACAAAAACGCTCTAGCATGTTACATGAAAGCATTTCACATTTAGTAAGTTTAATGTTTTAACTAACATTTGAAACACGCGGGCGTGAATTGAGTCGCTACAAAATAAAATGGACCCTATATCTTGATAGAATAAAATTCACTGATGTGACGGCCTTTTATGTTAGCATTGTTACGTAATTATCCGCCTGTCAACTTTTGCCACTCGGCCGTGCTACGCTTTTGATCATGCCATTTGTTTGCAGCTTGCGTAGTACAATCTTTGTTGAGTTAGTCCATCAGTATCCCAAAACGTTGCTAGGCATATTCGCTTCTATTCGATTTTTCAAATGTATATGCAGGCTGTTACTATTTAAAAATAATCGGCTAGATCACAAATTCCCGTAAATTATGAATCGCGCAGCCAAAACACTTTAAATCAAGCGATTACTCAATAGAAGCTCTCTGCCAAATTACCAAAATCAATTTATAGTGACGTGTGAATATCTGTTATTGCAATGCAGTGCAACAAGTTTATGGAATTTGCAATTCGTGATTCATTCCTTCAGTAGAACACGCAGAATTAAGCTCTTATTTAAATTCTTTTCATGGATTGCATCAGTATGCTCGTTTCACACGAAAAGTAAAGTAAACATCTTCCGACACCGGAGTTCTAATTAGTATTGTAAAACAGAACTTGAAACAATCTACTCAACAAGTTTATCATCTGGCCATAGATTCAAGAGAAATATTAAAATAAGTTAATGTCCAAATGGACCATATCATATATTTGCTTCTCACCTGCTATACGACTAGACAATCCAATTAACAATTACTATAATCAAGGTTGCGATCTTGATATTGAAATTGGGGACAAATACGTACTGTAGGGTGGCTTAGTGTTTCTTCAAAAATGAAAGAAAACAAATATTTTGTGCCTTGATGGTATTGAGAGCTAATGCTAAAATGATCCCAACAATAACCATACGCAAGTGGTCACAATTTGTCCGTAAATAACCAATAAATATACTTTATGATTCAATATTTACTTTATGTTTTCATAAACATCCTCTTGTTGTAACATAGGGATTTTTGAAGGAATAACATCAAATGTTGATAAAAGTCCAAAATATTTTGTGAGCCACAGGTTTAAAAACAGCATAATATATGTTTTCGGCTAAATAATCAGCCTGATGTATAATCTTAATACTAATATTAATTAATGTTTTTTTAAATGGCTAAACTTTAATTGAAAATATAACTCTTCATCTGTTCCTTTTTTTAAAAGGAAATATAATCGTTGTAATTTCACAAATTAATACTTCGACATGTTAAAATAAATTGAAAATTTATATACGCTGGACCAATTAGAACACTCGCTTCCGTAGACCAGTCACGTATGACTTCAGATTTATATAACAGCGAAGCAATTACCGTGCAACACCCTCAGGTCGGCTCGCTACCTGCGATTGCTGGCACCTTCTCTGCTGCACTTACTATCTACGTCTTCTTTCTTTTTTACGTTTACTACGCACTGTCATTTACATTGCTAGTCGTCAGTAACGCCAAATTTCTTGTTGCTGCTTCTTCAGTCATACGTAATCGATCATTAATTTATCGGATTTATACATTTGACAGCCATCTGTGTTTTGCTGCAGATCTTCAGCAAGAATAGTTGCGGCTTCTAACTGCATATCCTAGAGCTTGCTTTAAAACTTATCTTTGTTCACGTGCATCTATTCAAAGGATCACCAGCTCACGAAACGGGCAGAAAAATAAAGTTTCGTAAAGGATTCTGAATATACAAATACCACTACGACTTATAAAACCTCAAGGAATTTGCCAATGAATGTCTCCCTGTCCCTATTTAGGGTTACCAACAGTATTCCTCCGAGATCCACTCTTGTATTATTAGTAACGTCGCACGGCTCTCTAGCCGGATCGTTACACTGTTATAAATACTCTAAAATAGCCTTTGTTATAAAGAGATATTTAAAATTTACCCTATCTCAAATTAGGCGACCAAAAATCTACCTTTTAAACGAGAAAGTTTAATATCGATATAAATAACATGACTATCCAAAGCGAGGAGAAGTAACAAAATCATGCAATATTTGTTTGTTCTGCTTTTCTCTTGACGTGAAAAGTTTAAACGTAAAGCACGGTGATTTTTAAAAGCAATTTTTGACGGCTGTTGAAATATGATGCGATATCCTTTCAAATTCCGCAGCACTCTTTTTTAAAATGGACATCAAACTTTTGTCTCAAAAGCTATTGATTAATTAGTCAGATGATAGTAATAGATAGATTAATGGCACATTATCGAATAGCCAGTAAATTGTCGGTGTTGCGAACTATAAGTTACAGAAATCAGTAATAGAGTGTGTTCTATCAATTTTATTAACACAGTATACCATTTCCTACGTTGCAAACTCGAGATAGAAGTAAAGGATAAGTACGATAGATTAGTATTGTAAAATTCTACCCAAACGGTTCGAAATTATATACGCCACAACCTAATAGTGAAATAAAATACTAAGCCTACCGTTTACACTTATAACTTAGCAACCAATTTCCAAATGAAAGGTAATTTAAATAGAACAGAATGCCATCACAAATCGTATGAGGGAAAATGTTCGGTGCCAAGATACCCTATGTTTATAAGGTGGCCTGTTCTTTTGAAACGGAATTGGAAATTGATTTGCTTATCATTTATACAAGTTCGAGAAACGAGATTCTTAATTTTTCCAGCTCAAAAATTTAATTTTAAAATAAAGCGTGTAATTTTGTTAAAAAAATCACTTATATAATTTTTCGTTTTTAATTTTACTTCATTCATCCAACCGCTTGTATGGTTTCTCGCATGCAAATTTGTTCCTTACAATTACACTCAAATTAACAACCACTCACCCAAGTCCTTTTCTATTTCATTGGGAAATATTTAGGGTAAGTGTTAAAAAACTATTCAGAAAAAGAGTGTCTTCATAAATGTTTGCTTTAAGTTGGCTTGTTTTAACAACCCACTATTTTTGTCAAGACCGCAAATAGAACAACTTATTAAAGTCGTCTAATATATTTAACATTGAGGCGCGTGATTCAGAGTGATTTTCACTTATAATAACTGTGGGTAATAAAGAAAAACAGGAAAAATGTACGGAAATAAGCGGCAATTCTTTTCATAAATCTGTTATGTTAAATGTCGTAATTCAAAAGAAAGCGGATGTTTGATTAGTGATATCGTGAATGGGGCATTGTTATTTGCATTAACTGGTCAAATGTAAACATGCATTTAATTAATTGAAAAGTTTAAAGGTTTTTCAGAAATTTAAATCTTAATATATAATAGGAAAACTGAGATTCCTTAGTAAATACTATTTAGAGTTTTTCGCAAATATTATGATTATTGATATAATGATACTAACCATCATATTTTGCAAATATCAATGTAAAATTTCCATTATTATTAGATATTTCTAATGATATATTTTGGCATCAAAACAATCTTTCAAAATATTTGTTGAATAGGTGCACAATCTAAAACCTATAGAATATTTTACTCATTAATATATGGCATATCTTTGACAAATAGGAAAAAGACTTGGGTGAATCATTTTTAACATTATGAAAATTTCTCTTTATTGCCTCTTCAGAAAATGTAACAAAGTGAATTTATAAAAACTGCGAGCCCTGTGAAAAATTGCTTGGCAATGGGTTTTTTATTTTACAAAAAACAAGAAATATACTGCCCCAATTCGCAAACCTTATCGTCTATTAATAAGTTGATAGATCAAAAGTTTCAGAAAAAATGAGGACACTGGCATATAAAACAATTTAATTCCTCTCATACCTAACATAAATTTTATGACATGACTTTCATTTGCATAAAATTATTCTCCTATGCCTTAAGCAAAAAATGCGTAAACAAATTAATGACAATGAAATAAGAAAGCTCAGATAATCATACTTAGCTGATAAGATTCATTTACACTAATAACGTCTTTAAAAAAATATCAAACCGTAAATATTTATCTATAATCTAAACTGGTAAAGATAGTTTTTACCGCAGAAACAATTTTTGCAATGCTAAAACAATTCTCTCATAATTATTTTAAATAAGTTGGTAGATTTTACATTTACATATAAATTTTTTTATGTTAATTGAGAACTAAATCATGAATGATAGTATAAATTTATTATGAAGCAGGTATTTATAACACAGTTAAAGTATGTCCGTTTTTATTTCGCCGGAAATCAACTCGACAGCTATTACTGGTACCAATTATAATAATTTGTTTTGGAAATCAAAAGGGATAAAGCTAGATGAAACACATATTATACTGCATCAGGTAGCTAGCAATGTTGATGATGAGTGACGGGCAAACGCGTGTTATGCACAAAATTAGCTACCCATTTATATTTAAATTATGTAAGAATTTATATTGTTTTTTCGCTGAAAATCAAGCTTACTGAATAAAATAGCCTCAGCAATGCCTCATTTTCTCGTTTTTAGCTTTCAATAAAACTTGGCAATCCGTCTGCTTTGCAATGTGATTTTGTTAAACAATACATTCAGCTATTGCGCAAGCATTTTCTCCTATGCCAGCAGAAAGTAGTCTAAAATACCTTTGAATTCGCATATTTGGTAATTGGCTAATTTTGTGTTCAATGTGCATTGAGCAAATAGGGCATTTATACAATGTTGGACTGTTCCATTGTGGTTACATTTACGTTTAGCAAGTGGTTCGTGGTATAAACAAACATCAGTTTTGTATTAGGCATTCAAGCGATGACTTCTTTTTTAATTCTTACGTTGAATATGTCGGAAATTGCGTCGCTTCTAAAATGTAACTTGACATAAATTGTCATTTGGCTGAGTACGGTTTCAGTTATTTTTTGCCGTTGTTCATCTTTCATGCATGCTTCAACAAATTGTAAATACGGACTGTTCGGAAACTTCCAAGAATTTAAAGTTTGCGCTAAACAAATGAATAAAGATCCAACGATGCGAATTCTAACGAAATCAATAACATCAAACGTTGCTTTAAGTAAACAGTATGAATTGATGGACGAGCAACCATAATTTTCGACATGCCAGAATTACATAAAATAAATGTGTTATTTTTAATTCAGCCATTATTATGAATTTATTTTTTTGTGGATGTATACAATTATTATTAAGCAAGTGTATAAAAAACGTTTGGACTACGCACAACAGTAACGGCAGAAAACGATTCCGTAATAGCTGAATGCATTGCTTATAAAAATCACACTCCAAATCCAGCAGATTTTCACGTATTCAACAAAGATAATGTCGAAACGTATTACGACATCTGAATCTGTTGTACGCAACGTTCTTAAGCCTCGGGTAAATAAAGAGAATAACTTTCTACAAGTTTAAAAAAACTAGAAAATTGATTATGTGTGCTTGTGTGTACACGCGTTTCTCAGAATTTATGTTTCCCGTATTGGACTATATGAATTACCATAGTGTACAGTCGATTTGAGTTCTGGCAATAGGTTAATGGACTTTATTTTAAAAGATTTTTACATACCTGCTTCATAATAAATATATGCTTCCACACATGATTTATTTATATATATTGACAAAATTAAACACAATGATATTGGAATGAGCGATATGGCGCAATTATATCCCTTCATATCAATGGTCAGCATTTTAGAGCAGAAATTGGCGATTTAACTAGAAGCACTTCTACAACCAGTACCAAGTTAAATGTCAAACAATTGTTTCCGCGATAATTTTGACTTTGTGAAAAAAAAATTTTTAATGTCAAGAATAGAAACCGATTTGGTACGATGCATAAAATATATTAGAAGCATCTCTTTTGAGAAGAGCACCGTTTTACTCTCTGTGCGTTCATCAATAGCAGCCATCCATCATTTTCTATGCCAAAAAGTCATCGAAGCTAAACGAACGATGGTTGCGTGGGCGGTGATAGCATATATTATAAATAAGGTTGTGTACTTAGTACAAACACCAGACTCATTAAATACATACATCGGTCAGGATAAGCTAAGAATTTTATACGAAAATATATTTCCTTCGTGCATAATAAGATAATCTTGTGTAGAGTATGACCTGAACCTCAGATGGTAATGTGTTTTAGTCTACCGCTTGAACTGTAACGTCAGTGGTTTCTTCAATTGGAAACTTTTTAAGCAAAAAAGTATAATAAAAAAAACATAATCTTGCTATTAGCATTTTAATCTGAATTTCGATAGAAAAATCAAATGTATCAACAACTGAATTGTTACCCAGTGGTTTGCGCAATGGTTCTACCACACAGACTAACTATTTACCAATTGAATGGAACAGAGAAGTGAACATCGATGCAATGGTTCTCATAAAAAAAAGGTTTTTCTATGTTTTCTGATGTCATTAAATTGATGGTGTACTTATTCCAACTGATTTGAGCTTGTGTGCAACGACCACATCAATTATACCGTCATCGTTTACGATTTTAATTGCATTTATTACTCTGCGCTCAACTTTGTCTAATTCATCTGATTTCTCCTCCAGACTCGTGAATATTGTATTTTATTAGTGAAATCTGTGCATAATAACAACGCGCATGCATTTATCAGCGGATAGTATTTCAATATGCGCATTTCTGTCGATATAATTAACCGCATGTAAGTGCTGATTGGTCAGTGCATTTCAGGGATTTCAAATGTGACGCATGTTGAACTAAATTAGATTATTACCCGCTTATATGATCTAAGTCGGCTGTTTATACAAATAGTAATTCAAATTCTGCCACAAAATAAATCTATCAAAAATATATATCGATCGGCTAACAATGGAGGCACTAACGATGGACCGAAATGATGGAGGGCACCATTCAGTTAAAAGCTATATCGATTTTAAGGCTGAATGTGAACTGCAATTTGAACAAGCAACCAACTTGGAACCTACAATCAGTGATTATAAAAACTGGTAGGTCAGACTTCACATCAGAGAACGTTCAAATGCACAGAACAGCATACATTGAAAAGCAACATTTAAATGCGCTTAAAGAAATCGGTAGAAATGCAGAAATCAAAATACTACGCGATGATAAATGAAAGAATTTTGTTATTATGGGCAAATCTGACATAATTCAAAATTCGGAGAACATTTTGAATGACAATACAAAATTGTTAGTCTGTTTATTAGAACCATTGCGCAAACTACTAGATAATTATGCAATTGCCGATTGCTATGATTTCTTCACAAAATTCTAAACATAAATGTCAAAAACATGATTACCTTGTATTTTATGTTACGTCATTGTTTACAAATGTTCCTAATGAAAAAGCTAAATTCGACGAATAAAACCCATGAAGTAATTTTTAAATATTTTCTTCAACATTTTCATTGAGAATTCCAATTAGGTCACTTAAATACCGAAACTGCGCATAAGATACAGTACGGTGCTACATTATCTCGACAGTGAAAACACGCATACGCAATAAATTATACTCACATGCGGGTTAAAATGTCATTATTTTAAATATTAAAACTGTAACATTCTCTAAAAACATAAAGTGAAAAATAATTCCTTCCTATTTTAATGCAAAAACAATAAATTTGCATACATCTCATTAAAAATAAAATTATAAGTGAATTATTATTTTTACTGTATATTTGCGCTATATATGTTGGTTATTTCTCGAATAAAACCGACATGGTTACTTAAAATAATATTAACGAAGAAAAAAGTGATGTTGATGAAAATGGTAGAACAAGAAAATATTTTCAGAATAATCTTTTAAACAACAACACAATTTGTCAAAAATCTGGGCAAAATGTGATTTAAAATAAGTTTATAATATGTCTATTGGAATAATATTTAGCCAATCTAGTGTTGATCAACTGGGTAATGATCATAAGAGTCAAACATTGAAAAGATTTTTTATTATATAAATTTACTTTATTGGAGCATTAGTTTGCGTATTTTAACATACGTATTATTAATAACAAGGATTTTCAATAAAGCCTATTCTGGAAAAAATCTTTATACGATATTTTTAAGCCAAAACATTTTCTTATCTTAATGCCTCAAAAATATTTCAATTAGTCATGGCGGAATTGGAAGAACTATTCACTAATAGTTATGATTTAATTATTGTGCTGATAATAGAAAATTAAATCACATAAACCAGAAAAATATGCTAAAAACAGTTTGAAAGGAAATTGCTTACTACTTCGTAATTCTGACTCTTTTTGAGCTAACTTGCTATGAGGTTCGCAATAACTAATTCATAATTGCATACATTTTAGTTAAATTAAATGAAGATTAAACAATTATTTTTTGATAATTATCGTTAGAAGCCGTATAAGATAAATCACTTTACCATTTGGTCCGCAGTATATTTGTGGTTGTTATTATTTATTGTTTATCCATTGTCATTGAGTACTTCCAAATAAAATATTGACCAGTAAGCTGACAAATAAACCGGTAAAGAACATAATTTAAATTTATATAGAAGAATACACTATTGTGATGAAATTCTAACTCAACTATCAATATTTCATACTGGAAAAATTGTTATATTCTCCATTCTAACTAGCGAAATCAGCAGATACATGAGTCTTTTTAGAGTAGCTCAATAAAGATTATTTGCTTTTTATTATTTCATACTGGTTTTCTTTAATGGTATCAACTAATATGAGAAAAAATTTGTTGAATTAAATTCTATTAAAGGTATGCACACGCACTTTTATCAATGGTGACTGGATTAGTAAAATTACGACATTGTGAGGCTTTAACTCATGAAGGACTCCAAATTGACCGCTAATTTTGATTAAATTTTTTTGTGTAGCAGTAGCCATCTTCGTGGCCGAGAACGATCCAACTGTCCTCTTTAGGGCTGAAGTAAATTCACCGGGAAGTCCTCGCAGAAGTGCACGAATGAAAATGAAACAGTCAACGCAATGCTAGAATCAGTTTACAAGCAGCGCAAAAAATATGAAATAAAAAAATTGTATTTAATATTACTAAATGGGCAAACACCTAAAATAATTGATTAAAAATTAAGCACTTGTGTTTGATTTGAACAAAATGGAAAACTTAGTAGGACTATTGTATGAATAAATAAACACATTGACTGTGGAATTAGGTATAATTAATTCTGGGCTGTAAGACATAATTATAATAAAATCTGATGGAATCCGCATAAAAGACTCAACGGATATATGTGAAGTCAACAATCGGGACCGCGCCCAAGAAGGATCAGACAGATATATGTCGTAGTTTTCATCTGAATCGACGGGTATTTTCTGACCGTTATCAGAATTTGAGCTTATTCTTGCACCCATGGATATTAAAAAGCCATATTTATGGTTCGAAAAATTTGAAACTTCTATTCGAGCGCAAAAAATTTCATTAAAGCTCCCATTGGCATGTGTCCGTCCAGGAATTAGTTGACCGGTCAGTTTCGGTCCAATTAAATTTTTCTGTCTACCTGACATTAAGAAGATTAAAGAACAGTATGGAATCACTTCCGAGCCAGGCCGAAAGAGGTATTTTCAGAATTTTATAGACTCAAATCACTACTAGGTGAAATGCCCCTAGATACCATAGCAAGCATCAAGCAGTGGTACTCCAAACCAATGTAGTCTGTGACCGAGTTGCAATCGCATCAGATCATCATGTTTATGCTGCTGGATCCTACGTGATTTGGCGCAATATCGAGCACGCAGTGAGGTCTGGAAGAAAGAAATCAGGATCCACAATATTCGGTTATGATGACCGCTACATTGGCTGTTGCGAAACCACGCATGAGTCCCATTACAACATTCGACTTAGCGACATATCTAATTGGAATTCTTCACGGAATAATCAGCGAGTCCATGACGGACGGCGGCAGCCAATGTTGTGGAAACCACACCACAATATAAAGACAACAGCTACGCTGAATAAATCGATTAAGGAACAGCAAAATCAGTATAGATCATCTAGAGAATGATAAATTAAATGGGAAAATCGGGTCCACCATTTCACCAATAATGATATTCGAGATCATTAATAAAATTTAAAACTTTGGAAGCTCAGATTTGTTTCTCAGGATAAGAAGAACAGCAGAAAACCCTAAAAATGTTCAGAATCAGATGGACTTTGAAGAAAAAGGAATATGGAAATTGTTACCACACGAAAGGATTTTTATTAACGTTAAATATTTACAACTCTTCAACCGACAGCTAGTAATAATCAAATTGGATGCAAGGTCCAATGAGTCGGTATTAACAATAACTTGGCCGTTAAATAATGTTAAATGTACGAGAGAAAATTTGTATCCGGCATCGGACACGTCGATGGTGGCTGCGGGTGAATGAGACACTAGATAATTAATAAATTAAAATATCTTCTATATGTCTTTTTTGTAGCAAATAATCAAACGCACCAATTTGAAATTAATTTCATTAGAAAATGAATTAAGTCGATCGGTTTTCAGAATAAATGTATATGCTTCTCGAAGACAAAAAACACGAATTCCATAAACTCGTTATGCATCTATAAGGTGCACGAGGGGACCAATTGTCTGCCCTGGTAGAAGAGAAAGTTTCAAAGCCAATGCAACATTATATTCCAAATCCATGATTGCAGCTAATGCCCAGGGCCAATGGTCAATCGCTTTAAACTATGGCTAGAATTAAATGAATGTTGCAAACCACCAAAAGCAAATGCTACTCCTTTAAAGAAATCAACAGCAGCGACTCGGACAACACAATAAATTATATTGGCCGGAGTTCTTGAGCCATCCGAATCTCTTTTTTCGAGTTCCCATGGTTTACGTTACGAAAAGGGATGTCCTTATCTGTCCGGCGACTGGTTACCGGAAATTAAAATATAAAGGTTCATTTCAATATCTCTTTCCCATGTAATGTGGTTTCTGTTCATTAATGACAGTTTGGGGATGGTTAATTGGATCTCTGCATCTAAATGGATGCCATATGAGCTCCACCTAAATGAAAAATACTAACCAAGTTACATTATTCACTATATGAATAAAATTTTTGTGTAGCGTGCGGCTCAGTTCTTAGAGCACAAGATTCAGATTTAGACGTCCCCAGGTTCGAGCCCTGTACGCGACAAATTCTGGCCAGTACTTAATGAGTTCCCAGTAAGGACGTAATCGGTATTCTGGATGAATTGGCAAATTTATGTACTTAATTGGTCAGGTGTTTATATCAATTTCGAAAACTTGGTTAAAGTAATTAAACTGGGTGACAAAACCTGATTCGTATCGAACGTCGGCTCTGCGTTATCTGATCCTTCGGCTAGCGGGAAGCAAATAGTTTTCTGTCCTTAAAATTAAATAGGGATTTTGGCAAATTGGCGTTCGACCAGCAGAGCAGTGAAAGTACCATTAGGTGAATTCCAATTCACTCGGGTACCATTTAGTCCGAAAAAAGCAATGAGAGTGTTCCAAATAATGACGGCTGTAGAAGATGTTGTCCATAGTCGCAGATTGGCGATTACATTTTAATTCATATATACTATGGCAAGTGCTTTTCCTGAGACATTAAGACCCAGCGGAGTTATGTATGGCATTCGATTCCAATATACAGCCAACCAAAGACTATCCGGTGCCCACGAAGGAAAGGTTTTGCGCCTGTTTATTGGTATGGAGAATTTCTATAGAATATATCCCCCAGGGATGGAGGTTACGCAAAAAATTCTTGCCTAAGTTATCTAGTGACAAGATGCCGCTTCATTGGACAGAGGAGGCTAACATGATTCTATCCTATGTATTCGTAAATTAATACACGCAATTATTTTGACCTTCCTGGTAGGTAGTATACCAATTGTTACAGACTCCTCGGATATTGACATAGAAGCAGTGTTACGATCGGATAGACGTCCGGCGCAATATATAAATCGCACGCTCACTATGGCGGAGCAAAACTATACCTTCACCAAAAATGAATTACTGGTTGTACAATGGTCACTACAAAACTTCATTTATTTTATCATCCGTAGACATATAGACGTGTTTATCAATAATAAAGCTCAAGTTCATATGCGATCACTGAGTATTGAGAAGAAAAATGTACACTGAGCAATGAAGAGCTCGAAGGATACGATGCAAAAATTCATCATAGAGCCGATATCAAGATTGCGACAGCCAATGCGCTCATCAGAATTTCTACTGTGCAAATTTTGCCACATATCAGTCGTTAAAGAACAGGAAAATGATGCCACATGCCAAAAAATAGGCAATCTGTTAAAAAACGACACAGTGGTGGCTGCGTCATATAAAGCGTTGTGACTGCAAAATGGGCAAATTTTACGAATTGAAAGGATAGCTTTATGGCATGAAACGTTGGGACATCCCGGCGCCTGGCTCCTCATTGAGACACTGCAGTTGCGATTGCTTTGGCCTGGCACGTCCAATGTAATTCATAGCTAATTCAACAGTGCGATACATGTCAACGTTGTAAACTATAAAAAAGAAAATAGGTCACTCCGATTGCTTTCAATGCTATTGCCACGAACTAATTTCTACATATTAACATGTAGGTCCACTGCCGGTGGCTCCTGGTGGGTTAGCCTGTGGTTTCTATGTTCGATAAGTTTTACGGATGAGTCGACTTTGTACTACTGACGAAAATTACAACTGAGAAAATGATAAAGTGCCTAAAAGAGCAATGGCTCAGACGATTTTGTGCACCACAAGTTATTGTTACCTACCAAAGTAAACCGTTTGAGCCAAGAGAATTTAATCAGTTATCCAAGGACTTCGGCATAAAACATTCTCGCACGGCTACTTACCACCCGGGGACCAAAGCGACGGCAGAACGAGCACATCAGAAGATGAATTGGGTATTGAGATGTTGGCGCCACGAGACCTGGGGATACTGGAGAGACAGATTAAATTTTGTCGAGCGGCCACGCGATTTGCAATATCAGCAGTTACAGGATTTGCTCAGATAACCATTGTATATGGAGGGCATACTAAAATGCCAGATGAAACCGTAATCCCAGTATCCCATGGTCGCTGCAACATAGCGATTATTCTTTAGCGCCTTAAAAGCTAACTGAATATGTGGGCGCCACACAGCGACAAGCACAGTCAAAACAACCTACACGAACGAGTCTAAGACTCAGCAAAATTGTCACGGTCGCAAAGGCCGATCCCATTGCACTACAGGCTGTCAATAATGATCCGTATCGCGTAGAAAGCGTAGACGAATAGCACAATACAGTTTTGGTTAACATGCCCGATGGACCACAAGCTGATGATATTGTAGTAGGTTGTGAAGGCCGACTCATCCGAGGGGGGGGGCGGTATGAAGAGTTAGTAATAGCCAACTTTAAGGCCGAGAACGCTCCAATTGTAATATCTAGAGTTGAAATGAATACAACAGAACGTCCTTTCAAAAGTGCAAGTACTACGATAAAGCAGACAGCAGAAGTGAGTACAAGATACTAAATATTTGCGGTTGTTTTACTAGATGGACGCGAGTTCTACGAGAAAACACCTATAATTAAATGATTAAAATAAAACATTGGTACTTATTTTAACAAAATGGCTTCTGACGGATTGTTGACCTTAGTAACTGTATTGTCTGCATAAATGAACTCTATGATTTCGAAGGAAAGGATAATTGAGTCTCGGATGGATGATGCAAATATAATTAAATTTGTGAGAATCCGCGGGTTAAAAAATATTTAGAAAGATAAGCAGTAGGCATTTAGGCATTCGGTTGAAGTAATTTTATACCGAAAGTATTATTCCTATCACACTTTAGCGCCGTAATTTATTTACGATCTCAATATGAAAATCGGCACGATTCAATTTTTATTCACTACAAAACCCACATTTCGTTAGAATAGGATAATAAATCATGTATTTAATTATTTGAAATGCTGCGAAGCTACACTAAGTTTCAAATTTGCACTTTTATATACGGGACTAACATGCTTTTGATTGAAAAGTTATTTTACACTCATTAATCATGTATATTTTAGCCAACCATTTAGCAGATCATCAATTAGTACTGTTTTAAATCTGAGCATAACAAGAGTTAGTCTGTTAGCTTAGGATACGCTAATTTTATTGTGCTTCAAGAACTGTCACGTCGTAATTCTATTAAAAGATGAACCAGTCTTGTGTAGCTAAATATGGTTTACTTTTTAATCTGATTTGAGATATAAATCGTGTATTGAAGCATAAATTTGTTAGGAATCATATCTACACTAAATTTTTAAAGATGGCTAGTGTTTTCTTTACCTAAGATAATGACCCATCTTCAATATCTAGTGCTTTATCCAATCTACTCTCAAAAGAAAATTGCGTCTTTATGGTGTTATGACTATTTACATTATAATACATTTATTTTTCAATATACAAGTTATTTCTTAAATAAATAAATGAATGAAAATTGGGGAAATTACATGTACATATATAGTTTAATTACATTTAATAAATTGTAAAAATATAGTATTTGTAATTTCTTCTGGACTGTGACAGAAATTTAATGCTTTTTGATTAAAAAAATCAAACCATTGATGCGTTTCATTATTTTCATATTGCAAGCTGTTATTTTACTTAGGAGTATGATTTCTATAATCAATGGTTTCAAACTTGCGCACCTTTATTTTAGTTAGAAAAGATCAATCACTTAATAAAATTTTATGAAGCAAATAAAATTTGTATTGTTTCTCGCAACAGGAATTTTAATATTCCGCAAAATTAAAACGCAAAATACAACTTCGTCTTTTTAAGAGAATATTGAAGTTATTATAGGTACATGAACTAATTTGATTGAATCAATAAAGATTATCAACTGTATTCAAGTATGTATTAGGTTTTGCGAACCTAGTAACAAATTAGTTCAGTTGTGACCAGAAGGATAAACCAAAGGCAGCATGAACGGAAAGTACAATCTCATGCACATTCGTTTCTTGCTTACTGGCGATTCATCAGTAGGAGCCGGTATTACGCCCTTTAACCACTATATATTCGGTAGAAGAATGTGGAATAATAGGACAGTACAATCTCCTAGACGAATGTGTAAACCTTTAATAGTGAAGCTAACATAATCTAAAGTCAACGACAATGCGACTTCAATGCTAACTCACACTATATAATATATACCGAGTCTGTAAAGGATACTAACACTATGGCTATTGTGTTAGTAACTGATACCTTTTTGAAATCGATGAGTACCGGATACTAACACTATGGTTTCCGAGTCGGTACATGATACCAACCTAATGGATATAAATTTATGCTAAAGTTCACCCAAATTGAGAATTACAACAATTTCCGAACACCTGTTACTCCAGTTAAACCATACACTCTGGCCTTCATCGATATCAGTTATCCCATTTCGCGGTAAACCTGACATCATTCAATTCAATATATTACAGTTACATACTGTTTGTTGCGAAGACCTAATATATATGCAAGTATATATTAGGTTTCGCGAACCTAGTAACAAATTAGTTCAGTTGTGACCAGAAGGATAAACCAAAGGCAGCATGAACGGAAAGTATAATCTCATGCAACTGTATTATTAATTTTATATATTCATCATAAAATTTTCTATTAGAGTATCCACTTATTAGTTGAGATTATCAACCACAAATAGATTTAATTATTTTTTACTTAAGGAATTATTAAATGGACCGTATGTTAAGAACACATTTATATCATTATAATGTTATATATATTAGAATAGAATAGAATATCTTTATTTGGATTCCAACTATACATGTTCCATTAAATAAATAATAATATTAGCAAATATCTAATAGATTAAAGACATGACATCACATAAATATGTCCATTAAGTCTCATAAAAATAATTAAGTCTCAATTATTTTGTTATAAGATTTATCACCAGCTGGACATCCTGTGATAATATCAAAGCGTATGCTATATCCAATTTTAATACAATTATTTTGATCATGGATAAAAAATCTTTTTAAAAAATCGCATTTATAATTTTAATTTAAATTCTGAGTAATATCAAAAAGTTTTCTCATAATAATTCTACAATTCTTAATAATTTACAGAAATACCTGCAGCAATCTCTCTATTACAACCTTATATCTGCTGTAATGCTCTCGTCGGAAAATTTGGCATTTAGCTACTTGAAATATTGCAAATGTTATGTGATGCTGAAAGAGACATTTTATTACACTCTTTGGAATTAAATCGAAAATTTCATAAAATCTCTCAGTTCTTGGATTCGGAAAACAAAATTCTGACAGATATAGACCGTTTAGATCACGTTCAGATTTAGTGTTTCCTGGTCAGATAAAGGCCTCTTCAACGTTAAAATTTTCATTTACTCGTAGTTTCAGCCTCCAATATAATCGATAGACTTGTTTTCACATTTCGTACATTGATCCTTGCGGCGCGATGTTCAAGTTTCTCCAATATTCTGTAATACGTGCGAGTATAGGGCTTTATAAATTTGTCGGCTAAGATCGAGAACGTTATCACTGGCAGAATGTCGTGCATACTTAATCTCAACAGGAAAAGAGCATGTGTGCTATTCAATAAATAAGATTCATTTTCCGTCAGACTGTTCATGTGTCGACTAACAGAAATTCAGCCTAATCATGAATTTTGTTTAAAATAATTTTAGAACATAACAATTCTGACGTAAGCAGATGGAGTGTACTATCAGGAAATCATTAAAGCTAAGTATCGATCACACCAACAAATAAAGATGTATGTCCATAAGCATAGCCAATATTACGATATACGTATCTTTTAGGGCGGCACCGTGAATGATAACGAGGAGACACGCAGTTGGCTAGGCTCTAACAAGCCTAATAATTATTTAAATTAAGTTTGCGAGCTTGAAGTAAACACCAATTCAATTGTATTTAACCAGTCATCGAACAACATACCAAAACTACCGCGAGTCGCAACGCACTGATGCGTTTCGACCTCCTATGATCATCATCAGATTATGACGACAAACCGACTAGCGACGATCAAACCTCATTAAATATATATATGGAAAGAAAAATTAGATATGCGGCACACAGCTCTAGTAGCATATCTAATTTTGCTTTCCATGTATATATGCAATGCGGTTTGATTCCTGCTTGTCGGTTTGCCGTCGTACTCTGATGATCATCATGAAAGGTCGAAACGCGTCAGTATGTTGCGACTGGCGGTAGTTTTGTTATGTTGTTCGACGACTGGTTAAATGCAATTGGATTGGTGTTTACTTCAAGCTCGTAAACTTGATTTAAAGAATTGATACCACCACCCGCGCAATAAATTATTGTTTAAGGATAATAATTATTTTTGCAGAATGTCGCTGTACGTCCGAACATACGCTCAGAAAAACCAATAACAACCGGTAAAAAGAGACTGAATTTCTCGTAAAGAATAGCTTAATAGAGTTTTGAGCAAGAAAAGCAAGTCAATCAGATTAAAACGAAAGGTTTTGCAAGTTAAACTCTAAACTAATTAAAATTTATAAAATAACTCTAAAATATATTCCGCTTTGTTATAAACTTATGTTAAAATTCTTACGCCAAAATTCAATTATATTTCTCTATAATTTGGAGTTAAGCATATTGTTCTTCAAATAACGCCAATCATTCATTTGAATTGATAGATTAAATTCCATCATATTATTAATTTTTATGTTAAAGTTAACTTTATTTCAGACGTAGTTATTGTAATATTTGTAAATATAAAATTTAATTTATATGAAATATAATTTATTTTTTTGATATATGAATATTTTGCCTCCAATTAAGTTCTTCCACGATCTAATTTTTTTAAATTTTTCAGCAGAATCTGATACTCCATTGTATTTATTTTTTTTATTTTCGGCAGGAATATCAAAATTATTATAAGAAATATCTACGTCGCATGTTTAAACCACTTTTCACACAGACATTTGTATATATCACAGATTCAAACATAACTGGTGTCTTGTTAGGCAATTTATGATAAAATAGCATATATTTGTGAATTTTACAATTAACAATTCCAACTTTATAAAATTAGACGAAGTATGGTTGCGCGGGCGAGGATAACAATTGCTTTTAATCAATTTCGCGATCTTTGTATAACCAACTGACCGATTATGTAAAAAAAAATTTCAGCAATTCATCCTGTAGGTAAGTTTCGCCCTCAATGGGAACTCATCATGTACTGTCTAGAATTTGCCCTGAGCTGAGCTCAAACCTTTTCCACACTATACAATACTTTGTTTATACTGCCAAATGTTTGTACATAATGGGTCAGGTATTTATATCAATATAATAACCTTGATTATAAGTAAATTTTATCACCGCCCGAGCAACTAATGTTCTTTTAATTATATAAATGTTCATTTAATTAACACTTCCCCATGTAACGTGGAATCTGTTCTATAAGGACAAATTGTGATTGGTTAGATGAAATTTAGGGAATAAAGCGATGCTATATAGTCTCCAGCTAAAGGAGAAGCTAACAAGGAAACATTAGTTAGTATAGAACTGAAAATTGTGATTAGAGTGCGGCGGAGTGGCTCAGTGATAAGAGCATCTGATTCCGAAGTAGACATGCTTAGGTTGGAGACCTGTCACCGACAAATTCTGTACAGTACGCAGTGAGTTTCCAATAAGGACGAAACCGGTTTACCGGATAAATTGCCATTTAGAGTCGAGACCCTTCAGCAAGAAGTACTGGACAGTACGTGATAAGTTTCCAATAAGGACGAAACCGACCTACTGGAGATATTGCCTTTTCTACAATACACAAAACTTAGTTTATATGGACAAATGGATGTACATAATGGGTCATGTGGTCGTATCAAGTTCGCAAATTTTAATAAAAGTATTTCCAAAGTTACTTCGAAATGGTTAAATACTGTTTGTTGCGGAGAACTAATATATATGCAAATAGTCATACTTCATTTTGTTCGACGTAATAGCTGCAAGTCACACCATCCCAGTTTGCGACTACATACAGCGCGTTCTCATATTAATAGATTTGTTTCATTTTTATCATTATTGGCAAATCTCGTCTTCGGCGAATAAATACTAATTACATTGAACAAATAGTAAGCAGTCTATCGTGATGTATTTCTAAAACACACACACGAATATTTACCATATATTTCTCAGCTGAACTAGACATAATTTAATATTTTGTGCCACACAGTCGCCTCCAAATAAATAGAAAGCCTTTATGGTAAAAGGTTAACACCATGTGATTCTCATCCCTTTATTATAATAAAGATTTAAAACATGATTATCTAATAAATTATCCGTCATATTCATCAATAATTTATTCACGTTTGAAGATAGTGCTTTTCCCATTCATCTTGAATATTTTAGTTTATTTTTCAATTACATAAATGTTTTATCAAACAAACAGGATTTGACCAAATTTAAATATTGTTTGTAACTAGTTGCGGCCTCCAACTAATGAACAACCAACGAATAAAACAAGCATGTACAGATAGCGTATGTTATTGCTTTTCTAATGACTATTGCATATGCCAACAGTTTAACAAGAAAAAAACATGCTAATTAAAACGAAATGTCTATGCATACATCTATTAATCAAGTTTTTCACATACATAGACCTCTACTCGTTCATTTATTTATGTATGAATTTATTGTTTTACATGTTCGCTGTGTTGATTTTAAACTATTCATTCATTACAAATTTATTTCATTGACTTACTTGTTCTTGACCTAAATATAGGTTCATGTTTAATATAGTCCCGTTTGAAAAGGATGCGCAACCAGTAATTAGACATGTATGCGACAAAAGCCTGTTTCGTTTTTCTCCGTCAAGTTCCATAAATGCATGGTTCAACAAAAATGTGCTAATTAGTACGAAATTTCTTGGCATACATTGAAAACGTATGTTGGTCATCTTCATAAACTTACGCTCAATCACTTATTTATGCACGCATTTGTAAGTTAACTTATTTATCCTGCAGTATTTTAATTATTAGTTCATTATATAATGTCATACACAAAAACTTTCTTGAGCAAAATATGCATCATTTTGTAACACAAATCCGTATTAAACTGAAGAGCAACCAATTACTACAAAGTTTATGTAATTATGGCATATTAAAGATTTTCTAAAAAGTATGCTACATTTTAAAGGTTCAACAAAGGAAAGTATGTTAAACCGTACATTATGCCTATACATGTATCTAACAAGTAAGACGTCCTCTAAATTGGCCAAAAGTTATTTATTTATTCATTGACGTATTTATTACTTTAGTCACTCATTGTTTAGTTATTTTGTCTATTCATCCATTACTTAATTATGTCATTAACTTAAAATTACCTGACCAAAGTGGAAGTTTGTTTGTAAAATTTTGCCAACTTAAACTGACAAAAAATATACGAGTTACAGTTGTTTGTTTCATTAGAATTATACATGAATTCGCTATATCCACATTTGTCAACACGAATCTACATTTTGAAAGGTAGAAATTTTGACTCGGCCAATAAAAAACTGCGTTGGACATTTATTTTCGCTTACATCCTCAATAAAATTTACATTGACATATTTCATTCCATTGATTCATCGCCCGTCATTCTTTGTTTTCGCTTACTAGAACATTATGTGATTAACTTAAACTTATTTAAAACTAAATCATTATTTTCACATTCTCTTATATTTTATTACCATTTGGATTATTTAAATGTAAATAATTTTAGTCTAATCTTTCAGTTTTATCTTTTCATATTTTGGTTCTCCTTCCAAGAGAAAACGCCAAATAAATTACCATATGATTTCTCTTAGTTTTTATTTTGAATAAAACCATTGCTTAGCAATTACCAATACCTTCTTTTTTAAATTTCATTCGATAAATGAAAACGAGATTTTTCTAACGTGATTAATCCGCTATGTCAAGTAGTCTGATTTAAATTTAATGCTTCACTGGTACACTAAAATACTTTACTTTACTTACTTTACTGCGGCTGACTCCGTTTGGAGGATAAGCCGGCTCCATTGATTTCATGGAGTTTCTTGGGAATTTGGTACAAGTGGTGTCCCCTCACCACTCGGCTTTTTTGATCGAGGACGCACCTCTAGCCTTTGCAAGGCAGCAGTAAGTTGCATGGTTGCCGGTGGCTGTTGAGAGCTCATTCGCCATTCGGAAGTACGGGGTACTGTCCAGGAGTCCCTGTAATCCTGTGGCTGTTGAACCCCTTTGTGGCGGGGAACTCACGCCGAGTCATGGTGCCGTCGTCGGGCTCATGTGGTATTTTATAGGAGATCCGATTGCCGGTCGGAGATCCACCACGCCCTGGTGACACCACCGCCATAGCCCCGTTAGCCCATGTACGATCGGCCATCGAGACATGGTTGACACCGTCTTACCACGTTGAGGAGGGGATGGACTTTACGACGGGGTACACTAAAATACGACTGATTGGTTTAATTAAATAAAGTGAATGTTTCAATTAATTTATGAATCTCAGAATTGCACATTAGACGTTGATTTTGTCCATCATTTTTCAATTTACATTTTAATTTTTATTATAAATTTTTAACTGTTGTCTAGCTGTGTTTTATTTCCGGTTTTCAAGTTGTGGTCAATGTTTTCACGTAAATTGACACTTCAAATTAAATTTAGTTAATTTTCATTCAAAATTTCACCTTCCTTTATTTTATATTTTACTGCAAGCATAAATAATTTGTAAATCCCTAGTTTTCCATTTATAAAATCTTCAATATTTGATTAAAAATTTTCAACTGCATCATTTTATTTCCTTCTTTTTTTCTAACTATTAAATTTCGGTGCATGTTCGTTCGGTATTTAGGCTAACGAGTTTTGTATTTGTATATGTTTTATTTACATTAATTTTTACATTAATTATTTCAATTGTTTTAATTTTGAAATCTTCTAATGTAAAATGCTAATTTCATTCATCAAGCGCCTTTGATAAAATATGACTATTTATAGGAAAACTATGATATAGCCATTATTTGTTTACAAATATTTTGTTTCTTAATACTTGAAAGAATAGCGCATTCAAAAAATGATGTATACATATTTTATAAGTCAAAAAGTATGCAAATATATGTTTAAAATCTTTGCACTATTATTGTGACTTAATATAGATATTAATAACACGATGAAGCATACCTTTAATTATTCGATCATTGGTATTTTTAATGGTTTGGTTAGATGGTCTTTGTCATTTAATTATGCTGCAATATATATAATGAAACTATTTTCTTTCATAGATTGCATTTGCCAAAATATGCAAATTGTGCTATAATCAAGGTTGCGAACTTAATATAAACACCTGACCCATTATGTATATACATTTGTCAGTATAAACTAAGAATTGTATAATGTAGAAAAGGCAATTCATCCAGTAGATAGGTTTCTGCCCAGAATTTGCCGCGGACAGGGCTCGAACTTGAACACGTCTGCTTCGGAATCTGGTGATCTAACTAATGTAACTCGGTTAGTCTTTTTTTAGGTAGAACTCATATGACATCCATTTATACACAAAGTTCCAACTAACCATCCCCAATGTTACTAGGTTCGTAAAACCTAATACATACTTGCATCCCCAATCTGTCATTACTGAACAGACACCACAGTAGGTGGATGACTTGTCTTCTTTATACTATACAATTCTTAGTTTATACTGAAAAATATATTTACTTAACAGCTCAGGTGTTCATATCTCGTTCGAAACCTTGATTATAGTAAATTTTATCTCCGCCCGTGCAACCAATGCTCGTTTAACAATAAAAATGCTAATTTCATTACCACTTCTCCTTCTAGTATGGTGTTTATACAGTAATGGCAGATATTGGATGGTTATATAATTAAACGAACATTGGTTGCGCGGGTGGTGATAAGAATTATTATAATCAAGGTTGCGTTCTTGATATAAACACCTGACCCATTAATTACTTACATATGTCAGTATAAACAAAAAATTGTATAGTGTAGAAGAGGCAATTCATCCAGTAGACCGGTTTCGTCCTTATTGGGAACACATCATGTACTGGCCAGAATTTTCCGCGGACAGGACTCGAACCTGGGCACATCTGCTTCGGAAACTGATGCTCTAACCACTCAGCTATCCTGCGGCAGGAAATGCTTGGATAAGATTTATTTTTGCGTCAGATGTTTCTGGGTTTTTAATTGATTAAGCTGGTGGCAACAAATTTGACTCGCTTTTACATATATTTTTTGTTTTTGCTGATTGGTAAGTGTGTATGCGTTTGTGTTTGTGTGTGTGCCTGTTTGCATATAAGATCATTCTCACTCAATTGCAATGAGATGTCTGAGATCTGGTTATTATTGTTTTGATGGCTTGAGAATTAACCATTTGTGGGCGTTGTTCGCAGTTACGTGCACAAGTGATATTTTTCCGAGTTTAGTGTTTCGTTTCACTTTGTTGCGCAATTTCGTGTTCTTCACTTGGTTACAGGGCAGATGCGGAGTGCACAGTTGAACGCTCATATTGTGCAGAAATTTCTGTCACCGTATGTGCATCTGTTTTTGCCTCTTCAGTTTGTTGCCAATCTGATTGAATGTTTGTTAAGTCAAGTCTAGGACATGTTCGGTCTAGCCTGGATACTAGTAAATTGTTGTTGAAATTCGTTATTATTGGCTAGTCGAATAGATATCATGTTGCTGAAACTTTTTAATATTTATGCCAGGTGCTTGTTATTTTATATAAAGGGCTTCATAAATAAATAATAATTTTTCTGATTTTGCTTTATGTAGAATTCTGAAATTGGTCGAATTGACTGCGTAACCCGTTGCCAATATATGATCGGAAATAGATGATTTTCCTGACGGTGCCAAGCCTTTTTTAATCAGTTTCTGTGGTACATGTTGCTGGATTCTGTTTATCAACAAACACTTAATCGGATTGGCAAAAATGTGGAATAATAGGACGGTACATTCTCCTAAACAAATGTGTAAACCTGCAATAGTGAAGCTAACATCACATAAAGTCTACGACAATGCGACTTCAACGTTAACTCACACTATATAATATATATACCGAGCCTGTAAAGGATAATAACACTATGGCTATTGAGTTAGTAACCGATACCAACATTATTGTACCGAAAAGGTACATGGTACTAACACTATGGTTTCCGAGTCGGTACATGATACCAACCTGATGGATATCAATTTATGCTATAGTTCACCGAAATTGAGAATTACAAAAATTTCTGAACACCTGTTAATCCAGTAAATCCATACACTCTGGCCTTGATCGATATCAGTTATCACATTTCACGGTAATCATGACATCATTTAATTCAATATATAACAGTTAAATACTGTTTGTTGCGGAGAACTAATATATATGCAAGTATGAATTAGGTGTTACGAACCTAGTAACAAATTCGTTCAGTTGTGACCAGAAGGATAAACCAAAGGCAGCATGAACGGAAAGTATAACTTCATGCACATTCGTTTCCTGCTTACTGGCGACTCATCAGTAGGAGCCGGTATTACGCCCTTTAACCACTATATATTTGGTAGAAGAATGTGGAATAATGGGACGGTACAATCTCCTAGACGAATGTGTAAACCTGTAATAGTGAAGCTAACATAATCTGAAGTCAACGACAATACGACTTCAATGCTACCTCACACTAAATAATATATATACCGAGTCTGTAAAGGATACTAACACTATGGCTATTGTGTTAGTAGCTGATACCTATTTTGAAATCGATGAGTACCGGATACTAAAACTATGGTTTCCGAGTCGGTACATGATAGCAACCTGATGGATATAAATTTATGCTAAAGTTCACCCAAATTGAGAATTACAACAATTTCCGAACACCTGTTACTCCAGTTAAACCATACACTCTGGCCTTCATCGATATCAGTTATCATATTTCGCGGTAAGCATGACATCATTCAATTCAATATATTACAGTTAAATACTGTTTGTTGCGAAGAACTAATATATATGCAAGTATGTATTAGGTTTTGCGAACCTAGTAACAAATTAGTTCAGTTGTGACCAGAAGGATAAACCAAAGGCAGCATGAACGGAAAGTATAATCTCATGCACATTCGTTTCGTGCTTACTGGCGACTCATCAGTAGGAGCCGGTATTACGCCCTTTAACCACTATATATTCGGTAGAAGAATGTGGAATAATAGGACGGTACAATCTCCTAGACGAATGTGTAAACCTGTAATAGTGAAGCTAACATAATCTAAAGTCAACGACAATGCGACTTCAATGCTAACTCACACTATATAATATACATACCGAGTCTGTAAAGGATGCTCAACACTATGGCTATTGTGTTAGTAACTGATACCTTTTTCAAATCGATCAGTACCGGATACTAACACTATGGTTTCCGAGTCGGTACATGATACCAACCTGATGGATATAAATTTATGCTAAAGTTCACCCAAATTGAGAATTACAACAATTTCCGAACACCTGTTACTCCAGTTAAACCATACACTCTGGCCTTCATCGATATCAGTTATCACATTTCGCGGTAAGCATGACATCATTCAATTCAATATATTACAGTTAAATACTGTTTGTTGCGAAGAACTAATATATATGCAAGTATGTATTAGGTTTTGCGAACCTAGTAACAAATTAGTTCAGTTGTGACCAGAAGGATAAACCAAAGGCAGCATGAACGGAAAGTATAATCTCATGCACATTCGTTTCGTGCTTACTGGCGACTCATCAGTAGGAGCCGGTATTACGCCCTTTAACCACTATATATTTGGTAGAAGAATGTGGAATAATAGGACGGTACAATCTCCTAGACGAATGTGTAAACCTGTAATAGTGAAGCTAACATAATCTGAAGTCAACGACAATACGACTTCAATGCTAACTCACACTATATAATATATATACCGAGTCTGTAAAGGATACTAACACTATGGCTATTGTGTTAGTAACTGATACCTTTTTTGAAATCGATGAGTACCGGATACTAACACTATGGTTTCCGAGTCGGTACATGATACCAACCTGATGGATATAAATTTATGCTAAAGTTCACCCAAATTGAGAATTACAACAATTTCCGAACACCTGTTACTCCAGTTAAATCCATACACTCTGGCCTTCATCGATATCAGTTATCACATTTCGCGGTAAGCATGACATCATTCAATTCAATATATTACAGTTAAATACTGTTTGTTGCGAAGAACTAATATATATGCAAGTATGTATTAGGTTTTGCGAACCTAGTAACAAATTAGTTCAGTTGTGACCAGAAGGATAAACCAAAGGCAGCATGAACGGAAAGTATAATCTCATGCACATTCGTTTCGTGCTTACTGGCGACTCATCAGTAGGAGCCGGTATTACGCCCTTTAACCACTATATATTTGGTAGAAGAATGTGGAATAATAGGACGGTACAATCTCCTGGACGAATGTGTAAACCTGTAATAGTGAAGCTAACATCATCTAAAGTCAACGACAATGCGACTTCAATGCTAACTCACACTATATAATATATATACCGAGTCTGTAAAGGATACTAACACTATGGCTATTGTGTTAGTAACTGATACCTTTTTGAAATCGATGAGTACCGGATACTAACACTATGGTTTCCGAGTCGGTACATGATACCAACCTGATGGATATAAATTTATGCTAAAGTTCACCTAAATTGAGAATTACAACAATTTCCGAACACCTGTTACTCCAGTTAAATCAATACACTCTGGCCTTCATCGATATCAGTTATCACATTTCGCGGTAAGCATGACATCATTCAATTCAATATATTACAGTTAAATACTGTTTGTTGCGAAGAACTAATATATATGCAAGTATGTATTAGGTGTTGCGAACCTAGTAACAAATTAGTTCAGTTGTGACCAGAAGGATAAACCAAAGGCAGCATGAACGGAAAGTATAATCTCATGCACATTCGTTTCGTGCTTACTGGCGACTCATCAGTAGGAGCCGGTATTACGCCCTTTAACCACTATGTATTTCGTCGAAGAATGTGGAATAATAGGACGGTACAACAAACAGTATTTAACTGTAATGATTTCATGCTAACCGCGAAATGTGATAACTGATATCGATCAAGGCCAGAGTGTAGGGATTTACTGGAGTAACAGGTGTTCATAAATTGTTGTAACTCTCAATTTCGGTGAACTATAGCATAAATTGATATCCATCAGGTTGGTATCATGTACCGACTCGGTAACCATAGTGTTAGTATCATGTACCTTTTCGGTACAATAATGTTGGTATCGGTTACTAACTCAATAGCCATAGTGTTATTATCCTTTACAGGCTCGGTATATATATTATATAGTGTGAGTTAACGTTGAAGTCGCACTGTCGTAGACTATATATGATGTTAGCTTCACCATTGGAGTTTTATACATTCGTCTAGGAATTCGTAACGTCCTATTATTCCACATTCTTTGACCAAATAAATAGTGGTTAAAGGGCGTAATACCGGCTCCTAGTGATGAGTCGCCAGTAAGCACGAAACGAATGTATGATTATACTTTCCGTTCATGCCGCCTTTGGTTTATCCTTCTGGTCCCAAATGAACTGATTTGTTACTAGTTTCGCAACACCCAATACATATTTGCATATATATTAGCTCTTCGCAACAAACAGTAATTAACTGCCTTTGGTTTATCCTTCTGGTCACAATTGAACTAATTTTTTACTAGGTTAGCAACACCTTATACATACTTGAATATGAGCATTCAACTCTGCAATTCGCACTTGCGCTGTTACCATGTGAAGAATGCAAATTTGCGCAACAAGGTGATACGATAAACTACACTCGGAAAAATATCACTTGTACACGTAACTACGAACAACGCGCACAAATGGTTAATTCTCAAGCCATCAATACAATAATGACCAGATCTCAGACATCTCATTGCAATTGAGCGAGAATGATCTTACATGCAAACAGGCACACACACAAACACAAACGCATACACACTTACCAATCAGCAAAAACAAAAAATATATGTAAAAGCGAGTCAAATTTGTTGCCACCAGCTTAATCAATTGAAAATCCAGAATGTATATAAATGAAAGATTGTAGAGTGATGTTTAGTAATCTCTATAAATAAATGGTCTTTATCCACTTTGTTGTGTGTTTCTTCCACAGTAGAAATATACAATATATATATATATACATATATATATATATATATATATATATATATATATGCTCTTATATATATATATATATATATATAGGCCTACAAACGAATGTTACTTTTTCAGACAGCTTTTTAAAACTCAAAATTCCTGGCGTTCTTTTGCGTAAAATCGAAATTATTTAGGTTTTACATATACCAGATAGGACTTCCCCGCTTGGACCTTTTCAGTGCAGAAAAATCTGACGCAAAAATAAATCTTATCCAAGCATGTCTTACAGATATGTTTACAAGCAAATATCGAAAGTCTGAAGCATTTATATGATGTAAGGAAGCATAATTCTATTTAGATTGCTAAAACGTTATGGAAAGAGAAATTGACTTCTTAACACATTTAGGCAGCATATTATTGATAAACATTTGCATAATTAAACGAACAATGATTGCGCGGGCGGTGATAACAATTTAGCTTTTCAAGGTTACGATCTTTGTATAAAAACCTCACCTATTTTGACTTGTCCAAAATCTGAAATTAAATGTTTTGTATATGTGTTTTTCCAATGAATGAATAAAAGTTTACTGATGTTCTACTATATATATATATATATATATATATATATATATATATATCATATGTGTGGATAGTTTTAATATTTAAATGTATCTGTGAATGTCACTTGTTTGCTATTCGATCATTTAAATAATTAAACGAAAATTTGTTGCGCGGGCGGTGATAACGATTATTGTAATCAAGGTTGCGGTACTGATATAATCACCTGACCCATTAATTACTTACATATCTCAGTATAAACTAAGAATTGTATAGTGTCGAACGGGCAATTAAATATTTATAAATCTATTTACTATAATCAAGGTTGCAAACTAGATATACACACAGTCCATTAAGTACATGCATATGACAGTATAAAATAAGAATTGTATAGTGTAGAAAAGGAAATTCATCCAGTTCACCGGTTTCGTCCTTCTGGTTATTCGATCATTAGTCTGGTTTCTGCTATTTTGTTCTTGTTTTGTCAGATTCTTAACATAAGTATTCAGAAATAAATTTTCCTGCATCTATTCAACATTTGTGTATTGCTTGCTATGTATTCTCACGTATATATTGGTTGTTTTGGAAAATTAATATTTATTTTATTGTAAATTATTTTGTACGCACCTAGAAACCAATTAGATTAAATAGGATCAGAAGGATAAACCAAATTCAGAATGAACAAAATATATATTCTCAAATGCACGTGCGTCTCGTTACTTCTGGCTACACATCAGTAAAAGCCGATACTACGCCCTATATCCATCATATTTTTGTTAATAAATGTGGGACAGTTGGAAGGTACAATCGGTATTGGAGTAAGCTTCTTATAAAGTATTCGGAAATGCGACCACAAGGCTGTTCAATATTGGTAATAGACACCGAGCTTATAGAAGTTACGAACATTATGATTTTTATTAAATACCAATTTTGCACATGATGTCGATATAATGGAATTCGAGAACGACTAAATGTCGAAAGAATTAAATATTTAGAATATACCTAAGCACCTGCCATTCCAGTAAATCCACATACATTGGCGTTGATCGGTAACAGTTATTCAATTTCGCGGTAACCATGAATTCAGAAAATTAATTACATAACAGATATATATTTTTTGTTTGTTAAGAATTAGTATAAATACACTTGTGTATTAGGCATTTTGCACCTAATACAATATTAGGCGAAATTCAGCATGATCGAATAGTATAACCTTATTTACACATGTGTTTATTGCCTATTGGCGACTCATTAGTAGTAGCTGTTACTACGCCCTATAACCTCCATATAATTTATCAATAAATTTTAGACAGACAAACGGTATAATATTTACTACCGAGCCTGTAGAGGCATATATTTTAGTTCTCCGCAACAATAATATAAAATCATTTCATATTTAATCAAAAAGTGTCGTGATTACCGCAATTTTTTTTAATTTGATGGTGATCAAGTCTGAAGTATATGGATTTCCTGGAGTAACTGGTGTTGAGAACTAGTTGTATTTATCAATTTTAGCAAAATTTATCATATACTGAAATCATTGTATGAGTACTATACCCAGGCTTGGCATTTTGAATACGATTATGTCGGTACGTATTACATATTTGCTTTAAATTATATATAGTGTAATGGTTTTAAAGTCGCATTGTCAAGTATTTTATATGAAGTTAGCTGGCACTGGGCCAATGAGAGCTCGAAATCTGTAAGCTAATCGCGTGTGACCTGCATTTGCGTATTAGCGTAATTTATTTCTTATGCATGAGCACCTGAACTGCTCGCTTCCTTCGATTTCTGTCGCCTTTGTGGTGAACTGACTATCGACGCCTGTTGTCTTATCTGCGTTTTTACTCAGGCAGTGCCACAATTATAGCGAGCCATCAATCGCACTTTTATTCTTGTTGCTGTGCGTCCAGGTAGATTTCATGGATTCGTATAGTAATCGAATTTCTACGTTTGCGAGTTATCTTTTTGTTGCCGCAGACAATCAGCAAGACTCATCAAAGCATTCGACCAACAATTGACACTTCCTGCTTCGTCTAATCTACTAGTTTACATGAATCTATCCAAGGATTACTAAACTACGAACAAGACACACATAGCAAGTAACTAGGAGGACTTTTCAACAACCGCCTCTGCTCTGGTCCTATAATTAATTATGGACTTTGGCTGGTGAATGTCTCCGTGTCTCGTTTAAGTATTACCAACAGTACTGCATGCCCTGTTCACCGTTAGTAACGTTGCGCGGCACTCTAGCTGGAGTATTACATTAGCGTTCATATCTGTTATTTATGTTATTTTTTAAAAAATATTTCTGTTCGTTTGTCTAAGTTAATCACATTTTTACACACAAATTTGCTTCGTGTGCACATGTGTTTAGGTTGGGCTTTGTTCGAGGGTTCTTTTTTGCATTTTGTCTAGCTTTAGCTCTATTAAGCCACAAATTGAGATCAGTATTTGAATACGTCTTTGAACAAAGTTCTACGTAATTGAAAACGTTGTTTTGGTTCAAAATATTTGGATTTTGCTATAGATGAACAATGCTCAAATTGACATCATCGTAAAATGAACAATTTAAGAATTAGTGAAAAACTTACCTTTTATCGCCTTCACTTTTTATATTTGGTTGAACAGAAACTGTATACGAAACATTTGTTATATTCAAATAATTTAGTATTTGCATTTATTCGAGAAGCAGCATTCGGCTACAAAAATTGACGCCTTCGACAAGGACTTTTGGATTTTCCTACAATTTCTCTTTTTTCGGTGGAGTGTGTGTAATGCTGTTCTTTAATATTATATTGTTTAAATAAGAAAATTAATCTTCCTACATAAAAATATAATTGCTTTACCGATGCCTATATATATATATATATATATATATATATTATCGCTTTTCTTTAATAAATATGGAAATCATTTTTGTCAATAAAATAGTCACTGATTTTGTGTATTTAACCTTCGTGTGAATTTTGAGTACTTAAGATTTCGTGAGAATTCTTATGTTAATATGTCTCAATTTTCAAGTGTTATTATTTTGGGCAAAAAAGATAGTTTAGTAAGTTATTATTTCACATTTTTGGCAGAGTTTAAGAATATTCGGTCTCATGTGACTAGTTTACTGTCATACTGCACAGCATTAATTCAGAACCATAACATGAATTGTGCCGACCTGCTGTCCCATCGTCCGCACTGCTCCCGTCAGTTATCGCGATTTCATGCGATCTCCAATCATCATTAATCTGTGCACAGCGTCCCAGGTCCCCATCACATCGTCAACAACACAATGTACATAGATCGTCATTTAGAAAACCCATCCGTCGTCCACAGTCATTCAGTTGCCATTCAAATACCAGTCCAGTACACAGTGCTGAAAGCATTGTACATAAGTACACAGAACTCAAAATTCCAAGAGAATTTGTCAAGATGGTACAGAGTGTCGATTTTGACTGTGACCTAAAGGAAGCTGACCTACGATCAAAGCCCAGATACACAGACAGAACTGTAAAGATGAAGGAAGTCAGGCGCGTATTAGTTCTGTTCCTAAAAAAACGCGTTGTTAGTGATTGTTCTAGATCTGCTTTCGTCGATATACATTGGTATAGATACTGCTGTTCCAATAAAATTAGTATCACTCAATTTCCCAGTATCATGCATCACATATGTACACCAAAAGATCACCAACAACCAGTCAAGCGAAACACTCGGCTTCATGATCCTCAACCTTAGCAAATCAAATTCGTATTTTTCCGTGTATGTTGGTCTTCATGACCGTGCCATATTGCATATGAGGCCTAGACATAATAGAGATATATGTATTGATAATTGATACAGCAAAAGTTACCTTGCTAGACATAGTTACGAATGTAATTGAACGGACCTTAGTTGGCAGTGACGATCGCCAAGTTTGTTCACTCAAAATCAATGACTCGTACAAACCCGCTCATCTACGAGTACGTTAAACTGTAAACAGTTTCCAAAATTATGCAGTATTTTCTTTGATAAGTAAACGTGTCAAAAAAACAGAGTGTCCGTGGCGAGCGGCGGCAATTTTTAATTTGCCAACATTCACAATACTTTAATAAGCCAGCACAGTTTGACGCAGATCACTATAAAATAATCTATTGTATAGTATTCACTGAATTATTTTTCAAAAAAATGGTAATTTCGTGTTGGCGAAAGATTTCACCGCAATACCATCATAGACAGCCGAAATACGGTACAGAATCAACAGCCTAACGATGCACTCGATTATGGATCTACGAGAGAAGATCTGCATAACACTACTTAGAATCAGATTCCACGCGAGAGAAAAAAATTTATAAAACCTTGCCGCATGTAAGCATTTCTATAAAAGGTACACTTTTCGCTATATTCAAAAGAATGCGATTAATTAACCAATTACGCATTGGAGTCGATGTTTTGTTCTAGCCAACGTCTTAGCATAAAAAACGATACGACCTACGTGAGCAGAGTTATGTAAGGATACTGAAAGAGCAATGACGGCTACAGGTGAATTGTGTGTTAAAATTATAATCACTGACGATATTTACCAAAAGTATTTCGTTTTAAATAATTAAATCAAGTTTGCGATATTGATATAAATACCTGACCCATTATATAAATATATTTGTCAGTATAAACTAAGGCAATTTATCTAGTAGACCGCTTTCGGCCTTATTGGGAACTCACCACGTAATGTCGAGAATTTTCTGCGGACAGGTAACAAACGAGTTATTGACGGCAGTTTTGGTATGTTTTTCGACGACTAGTTAAATACAATGGATTGGTGTTTACTTCAACCGCGCAAACTTCATTTAAAGAAATGTTACCAACACCCGCGCAATCAATGACTGTTTAATTATATTATCTATATATATGTAGGGAAAGCTAAAAAACGTTAATGTTCGTGACTGCATAGAAATTACGCAGCCGACATTTTCAGATCATGAATGTAGTTTTGGTATGAATTTCAAAAACTGGTTAAATAAAATGGAACTGCTGTTTATTTTAAGCTCGCAAACTTGATTTAAAGAATTGTTACCACCATCCGTGCAATCTATAATTGATTAATTGCGCTTTCCAAGTTGATTTATATTAAATTGTTCTATTTAATTTACTATAAGCATTTTTCTTTATAAGCAAATCCGAGAAAGGCAAACAATTGCCTTTTTCTTGCTCTGACGTAAATTTGTTATTTTTGGCGGTTTATTGGAGCTTTGTATCCGTGTTAGTAATTACGACCTATTTTTTAGAACAAGGAAAATGTCATCAACACATCACACGTTTTAAAGATGTGTTCTCAGGGTAACCGAAGAAAATCTCTGCTAACACTGGAGACACTGGTCTCCCCATTGCCATGATATCAACCTGTTTATGGAAGCTTCTGTTAAAACCAAACTTTAATTTTCTGTGCATTGAAATATATGCTTGTATATAATATGACCTGGTATCCGAGAGGATACAAGGTTTTGGTCTACCATTTGAATTATTATGTCAATGCAAATTAGTAGACAAGGACGTAAAAGCAAAAGTAAAAATAATCTTCATTAGGAGATTTATATTGTGAATTTTATTATTTAATTTAAACAAATCAGCACAAAAATCATCATCTAGTAGTTTTTGCAATGGTTCCAATATATGGACTAACTATTCTGCCAATGCATGAAATGAAGAATTGACCGTTGATAATATTGTACTCAGGATAAATTTGAAGTGCCTTTAGTAGTTCGTACATTGCTGGAGTAGATTGTCGATAATGCCTCCATTGGTGAGTAATCAATTTGTGTTTGTGCTAGATTAAACACATGTCTATCTATGTCGGTCGGTATTAAATCACACAAAATCCATGTTTTAAATAAATTTGAAATTACTTCGATAATCTTGCTTTGTCTTACTTTAAAATCGCTGGTAAAACCTTTCAGAAATCGCATTCTTGCAAAAAGACTTATCTCATCTAATGTAGAAGATATACTTCCGATTACAACCCGCGAAACGCATTCATTGTCTTTTAACAGTTCAATTCTGGTATACGCTAATCTTGTAAGATTTATTAAAATGATCCTTAGTTAAGCGGTTGTATCTCTTTCATGGATGGTAAAGCCACGTTTGTTACAATGAATAACACGCGGAGGTTAGCTGCATTAAATGTGCCTGTTCAAGCCGCTTCTAATTTCTTCTGTGTTGCATTGGCAACAGTGTCACCTTGAATCGAATGGTCCAAATGATTTCGCCTTTTAACAATTAACGCAATAAATGGTACATAACATTATTTATGGATTATATTATTTCGTAATTTCACCAATTCGTCGTATTATAAACCAAGATCAAATAAACTTGTCGCGAACTAATCTATAGTTAATTTTCAAGAAATTGATATAGTGCAGGTTGGTTTATTGTGAAATTTTGCTTTTAATTTACCATTAAACATTTTCTTGATTAGCACACCAAAGAACAGTAGACAAGTGTCTTCCTCAGGGAGTAACGTTAAACTTTTATCTCTATGCGTTTTATTGGTATTTTAAAGCACTGTTATTTTAAATTATACAAAAAATGCTATAAGTTATACTCAAGACCAGGTTAATCTTCTATCGCTGGATAGTATTATGAGTATTCTGTCGTGTTTAATCATCTGCATTTTGTGTTTACTTTCACTATATCTTGTCTGCCGTGCCAAATGTTCTTGATTTTTGCTGTTTCTTACTTTTAACGATGCAATGAACCAGGATTGCATTATTAATCACTCACCTAAATGTGCAAATACAGGCATGATTCAAGATAACTTTGATGACATTTGCACAGCTATTTCAACTTGCCTATGCAGTCGAATGCTTGTTGATGAAGTTTTATCGCACGAGATTATGTGGCTGGATAATAAAATATTACCGTTGGTGTTGGTGATTCGTGGTCATTTAAATTTAATATCGGTGTTCATGCATAAATATTAACGATAGCTTTTTTAGCTGAGCGTGTATACATTGCTTGATATTGAACATTAATATTGTTGGTCACTTTTCGTCTAACTCTTATTAGTTTTATGGATTTGAATCATACAATAGCATGTTGCCCCAAATATAACTTGGAGTGTATTCGAAATGAAGCACAACAAAACGTTACATCTGATTAATAAAAACGTTCCTTGCCTTCTTGTCACATAGCAATAGGAGCTGACGACACGTCTTAAACCCACATATATTTGTTTAAAAAAGGACAGCTGGACCGAACAATCGCCTATACGTCGATATATTAAAGCGGTAGAAGTATTAACATGACTTTGTGTCTCAAGCATTGAGACTTAAAATCCAATTCACTTTTTGCCAAGTCCGCTAGAAGCACTTATACCCCGACTTTGCAAATAGACATAATTTTTTTTTAACATTGAAAAGAACTAGACGATTGTTGATTACGCAGGCGGTGGTAAAAACTATTTAAATCAAGATTGCGAGCTTGATAGTAACACGAATTTTATTTTGTATATATTTGCCAGTATAAACTAAGCATCGCATTGTGTAATTCTTTCTGAGGCAAATTCTCGACAGTACTTGAATTGCACTTTCTACATTATTCAACGCGTTGTGTATACCTATAAATGTTTCTAAAATGGGATTGGTGCTTATATCAAGCTCGCAAACTTCATTTAAATAAGTGAGAATAACAACCAGTCGAAACACCTGCTACAGTAATAAAAAGATTTATATTGTGGCCCTGATAAACACCAGGTGATACATTTTCATATTAATCGTAAAATTATTTAGTGAGGCATATTATAGATATATAAATTTTGTTGTGGATATTCACTCTAAAAGAAAGTAACCGTCACAAAGAATATATAACGATTATATGCATCATTGAAAGGTTTCAAATGCACTGTTAGAGAGTAGTAATAAATTGTTAAGACCTAACTCCGGCATCTCACTTTAATGAGAACAATAATTTAATTTTCATTTGTTTGTAATTGTTAATTTCGTCTAAACTTTCGCCATTGCATTTACCGAAAGCTACCATTCTTCTGAACTTTTTTAACATGTTTTTCTGCGATAAATTGAATAGTAGACGTAAATGCAGCATTGCCTAAATTTAAGAGATTTAAAATACATTTTGTTTTGTAACGACACAAATCAATGGCCGACATATTGCGTTAATTAAATTCAAATTTATTTACGTTGCACCAATGAGAAAAAAGCGAAACTTGCCGTTTTAACCAATAGTGTGCAAGTAGGCATGGCATGCTATTTAAGCACGGCAATTTACCATGCAAGTCAGTTGTGGCATTTGCATTCTACCTGCTTCACGCGTGTGCGTTCTGTCGGCTGTCAATACCTACGCTGGTGATTTGATAGTTTCACCAACAACTAACTACATCCGTGACTCATCTTGTTGCGGTATACCGGAGAGACGAGCCAATTAAGTGCAGAACCTGCAGGACGCTATCCACATCGTGATTACAGCTCAACCACGGGAGCGACAACTCAACCAGAGTCCACCCAAGGCTCTAGGACATCTTCACACTCTGAAGACTTCAAGAGAACGCATTACCAGGCCCTCTTAAGGGCCCCCCTATCAGTAACTAATCTCTATCCATAGCACCTTAACCGAGTTTGTAACGTCGTACGGCATTTACTTGAAGCCGGGGCGTTTACAGTTTATTATTTACTAGCCATTCAAACTTTTACACTCACTATTATTGATCCTAAGGGTAGCGTCAGCTTTGATTTAGCAGCCTAGTTGTTGACTTATAAACTACAACAAAGATCAATCAAAAACATTTAAACTCTCCAACGTGACTCGAAGAAATGTTCATTGCCTTTAAGATGGTTAATCAACTCATTTTAATGAATCTTGTGCAGGCAATAAACGCACGCAGAATTTGTCAAATCACCCGTCTTAAAAGCAATTACATGTTACGAGTGAAATATATAAAATATCAAATGTCTGACTGAGACCATTGATAACTAGTAGTTAAAGTCAAAAATAAAGAAGTTGAGTTTACCATTCCAACCACTAATGTGTACGGTATCAACAGCCTATACGATGATAATTTTGCCTTTCGAAAAATATTCAATTATCGCTAAAAGAAATACTTTGATCCAATGAAGACGAGATTTTAATGCGAAGACTATTTTTTCGTTTAAATAAAATTGAAGATCTATTAAACAATAAGCCATATGCTCTATTTTATTAGTAAACAATTATATAAAGAACAGAGCTCTAAAAGAATTATATTTCAATTTCATATTTTTTTAAATTTTCTTACTGATAAAACATTATTTACAACTACTTATTTGACTGTTTATCTTTTTGTATATTATACAATTTAGCATTAAATTAACTGAATTGTTTAATTGGGTGGCGATCTAATCGTTGTAGAAACTGTTTTATGAATAGTTTATAATTAAAGCGCATTTATTTTAAAGTGTAAGGTTCTCTAGCATTTAGCCAATTTTAAAATCACACAAAATTATAACAGCAGTAAAAGCTAATAAATTTGTGACACCAATAATTCAGCTGATATTTTGAAATTTTGGAAATTTTTTTTCGAACTGGCCTAAAAACTGATACTTTAGACTAATTGTTTCAATCGATGAGGACATGAAACCACCACTCTTTCATTTCTGGATATAATTTAAGTGTTTTTCAGAAAGCAAAATGAGAGTTTTAAAACATTTTATCAGCTCAAATCACAACGATATATGTACGGTTCGTTAGCAGAATTTAAAATACGCCTATTTTTCATTAAATAAATGGTACTTCAAAAGTTTATTGCATCAATTGATGAGATTAATGAAAGAGTACTAAAATCTAATTAGTCTAGATTTCAGAATGAATAGCATGGAAAGTTTTGGCATATTTATAATATCGAAGCCTGACGTTGGAGGCCAAATATATATAGAACTTACTCGTGTCTCGAATCCATAACAGATTAGTATAAATAATACTTGACCGACAGTAATTTTACATCAATACAAACAAATTTTTAAAAATCGCGTCTATCTCAAATATGCAAACATAAAACCGAGTTATTTTTTGGTTAATTTCAAAAATGTCATTATACAGAGCGAATGCTGCTAAGAAGTATGTTTATGGCCGCTGGGAAACAGCGCAGACGACACTCCAATAAGAGCCGCAATTCTTCTTTATTTATCATTTACACATATTCTGATTTTGTCTTTCTTGGTAAGTTTTGTGATGACGACTATAAAAGATGGAAACTGTTGCGACCATCGGTTGGTTTTTTTTTAAATCAAGATTGCGAGCTTGAAGTAAACACCAATGCCATTGTATTTAACCAGTCGTCGAACAACATACCAAACTACCACCAGCCGCAACGCACTGACGCGTTTCGACCTTCCTTGATCATCATCAGAGTACGGCGGCAAACTGTTTATCGAGGATCAAACCGCAGTGAATATACATGCGAATCAAATTTAGATATGCGGCTCTCACTTCTAGCAGTCTCGCATACATTGAACTTGACTGGAAATGTCGGCTGTAAAATTTCTATGCAATCACGAATATAAACTGTTTGTAGCTTTCGTCACATATACATATATAGGAAATAAAATTTAACAATAATTGTTTGCGCGAGTGGTGGTAACAATTCTTTAAATCAAGTTTGCGAGCATGAAGTAAACACAGATCTCATTGTATTTAACCAGTCGTCGAACAATAAATTAAACTACCGCCAGCTGCAACGCACTGACGCGTTTCGACCTTCCTTGATCATCATCAGAGTACGACGGCAAACTGTTTATCGAGGATCAAACCGCAGTGAATATACATGCGAATCAAATTTAGATATGCGGCTCTCACCTCTAGCAGTCTCTCATACATTGAACTTGACTGGTAATGTCGGCTGTAAAATTTCTATGCAATCACGAATAAAAACTGTTTGTAGCTTTCGTCACATATACATATATAGGCAATAAAATTTAACAATAATTGTTTGCGCGAGTGGTGGTAACAATTCTTTAAATCAAGTTTGCGAGCATGAAGTAAACACAGATCTCATTGTATTTAACCAGTCGTCGTACAATATACTAAACTACCGCCAGCTGCAACGCACTGACGCGTTTCGACCTTCCTTGATCATCATCAGAGTACGACGGAAAACTGACTATCGAGGATCAAACCGCAGTGAATATACATGGAAATCAAATTTAGATATGCGGCTCTCACCTCTAGCAGTCTCGTATACATTGAACTTGACTGGAAATATCGGCTGCACAATTTCTATGCGGTCACGAACATAAACTGTTTGTAGCTTTCGCCAAATATACATATATAGGCAATACTATTTAAAAATAATTGTTTGCTCGGGTGGTGGTAACAATTCTTTAAATCAAGTTTGCGAGCTTGAAGTAAACACCAATTCCATTGTATTTAACAAGTCGTCGAACAACATAACAAAACTACCGCCAGCCGCAACGCACTGACGCGTTTCGACCTTCCTTGATCATCATCCGAGTAAGATGGCATACTGACTATCGAGGATCAAACCGCAATGAATATATATGGAAATCAAATTTAGATATGCGGCTCTCACCTCTAGCAGTCTCGCATACATTGAACTTGACTGGAAATGTCGGCTGCGCAATTTCTATGCAGTCACGAACATAAGCTGTTTGTAGCTTTCGCCACATATACATATATAGGCAATACAATTTAACAATAATTGTTTGCGCGGGTGGTGGTAACAATTCTTTAAATCAAGTTTGCGAGCTTGAAGTAAACACCAATCCCATTGTATTTAACCAGTCGTCGAACAACCTAACAAAACTACCGCCAGCCGCAACGCACTGACGCGTTTCGACCTTCCTTGATCATCATCAGAGTACGACGGCAAACTGACTATCGAGGATCAAACCGCATTGAATATATATGGAAATCAAATTTAGATATGCGGCTCTCACCTCTAGCAGTCTCGCATACATTGAACTTGACTGGAAATGTCGGCTGCACAATTTCTATGCAGTCACGAACATTAACTGTTTGCAGCTTTCGCCACATATACACATATAGGCAATACAATAAAACAATAATTGATTGCGCGGGTGGTGGTAACAATTCTTTAAATCAAGTTTGCGAGCTTGAAGTAAACACCAATCCCATTGTATTTAACCAGTCGTCGAACAACATAGCAAAACTACTCGCCAGTCCGCAACGCACTGACGCGTTTCGACCTTCCATGATCATCATCAGAGTACGACGGCAAACTGACTATCGAGGATCAAACCGCATTGAATATATATGGAAATAAAATTTAGATATGCGGCTCTCACCTCTAGCAGTCTCGCATACATTGAACTTGACTGGAAATGTCGGCTGCACAATTTCTATGCGGTCACGAACATAAACTGTTTGTAGCTTTCGCCCCACATACATATATAGGCAATACAATTTAACAACAATTGTTTGCGCGGGTGGTGGTACCAATTCTTAAAATCAAGTTTGCGAGCTTGAAGTAAACACCAATCCCATTGTATTTAACCAGTCGTCGAACAACATAGTAAAACTACCCCCAGCCGCAACGCACTGACGCGTTCGACCTTCCATGATCATCATCAGAGTACGACGGCAAACTGACTATCGAGGATCAAACCGCATTGAATATATATGGAAATCAAATTTAGATAGGCGGCCCTCACCTCTAGCAGTCTGGCATACATTGAACTTGACTGGAAATGTCGGCTGCACAATTTCTCTATGTGGTCACGAACATAAATGCTTAGGAAGCTTTGCCAATATATACACATATTATAAGCAATACAATTTACCCAATAATCTGTTTGCTTGGTATGGTACCTCTTTAAATCAGTTTGTGAGCTTGAAGTAAACACCAATCCCATTGTATTTAACCAGTCGTCGAACAACATAACAAAACTACCGCCAGCCGCAACGCACTGACGCGTTTCGACCTTCCTTGATCATCATCAGAGTACGACGGCAAACTGACTATCGAGGATCAAACCGCAGTGAATATACATGGAAATAAAATTTAGATATGCTCCTCTCACCTCTAGCAGTCTGGCATACATTGAACTTGACTGCGCGCAAACAATTATTGTTAAATTGCATCGGTTGTTTTGTCAAGTCATACGACTGGACATAAAACTTAATTGATGCTTATCCCAAGCTGTTATACCAACAGGCTGTTCTGTAGACTCAACGTTTTATATGGTGCAGACACCACTGTGCCGTTTTTTAACTGATTGACTATTTCCTGACACGTGGCATCTCTTCCCTGTTCTAAAGAGGCTTTTATAAGCGGCGAAACCCGCACAGCGGAAATTCTGCCGAGCACATCGCCTGCCGCATTCTCGATTCCTGCTCTATGATGAATTGATATATCGTACTCTTCTAGTTCTTCAATGGCTCGATGTACTCGTTTCTTCTCAATACATAGTGATCTCCAATGCACTAGCGCTTTGTGGTCGGTAAAGACGTCCACGTGTCCCCCTATGACAAAATATCTAAACTTCCGTAGCGCCCATTGTACGGCAAGTAATTCTTTTTCTGTGACTGTATAGTTCTGTTCCGCCTTAGTGAGTGTGCGACTTATATATTGCGCAGGACGTCCGTCAGCTTGTAACACCGCTCCTATCCCAATATCTGACGCGTCTGTAACAATTGACATATTACCTACCGGGAAAGTCAAAATAGTTGCCTCTATTAATTTCTGCTTGCATAGCACAAACGCTTGTTGAGCCTCCTCCGTCCAACGAAATGGTATCTTGGCACTAGTTAACTGAGATAAGGGTTGTTGCGTAACCGCCATCCCTGCGAGGTATGGTCTATAGAAATTCACCATACCAATAAACCGGCGCAATTGTTTTCTAGTAGTAGGCACCGGATAATCCCTGATAGGTTGTACATTCGAATCTAACGGCATGCATCCGTCCGCTGAGACTAAGTGCCCCAAGAACCGCACTTCTTGACCTATCTGAACCTTTTCTGGATTAAAGTGTAATCGCCATTCTACAGCTTTGGCCAACATCTTCTGCAGCCTAACACGTAATTCGTGTTCAGTAGTGGCCCATATAATAACATCGTCTACGTAAGCTGTTGTACAAGTTAAGTCAGACACGAACGAGTCCATAATTCTTTGGAACACTTTCGGTGCGTTTTTAAGGCCAAATGGTACCCGGGTGAATTGGAAATGACCTTGGGGTACTTGTACCGCTAACTTCCATCGGTCTTCGGACCGCACGCCTATTTGCCAAAATCCCTGTTTAAGATCAAGCACGGCGAACCATTTGCCTCCCGCTAGCTGTAAGAACAGATCACGCAAAGCCGGCATGGGATACGGGTCCGGTTTAGTTACTGAGTTCAATTGCCTAAAATCAGCCGCCGGTCGGAGCGAACCATCCTTTTTCGTAACGTAAACCATCGGAGCACGAAAAACAGATGATGACGGTTCAAGAACGCCGACTTCTATCATTTCTTGGGTTGCTCGAGTCGCTGCTGCTAATTTCTTTGGAGGAGCACCATATACTTTTGGTGGTTCGTAACCTTCATTTAGTTCTAGCCATAGCTCAAACAGGTCGACCGTCGGTCCTGGACTTCCGCTGCAATCAAGCAGTTGGAATATAATGTTACATTGGTTTCGAAGATTCTTCCACCACCCAGGCAGACAACTGGTTCCCTCCTGCATCTTAGGAGTACATATAGACTTTATTGAATTTATTCTCTCAGGCCTCGATATGCATACACGTTTATTTTGACAGTCTATCGTCTTAACCCATTTTCTAATGAAATCAAGTCCCAATAAGGGCGTTTGCGTATTCGAAACAACAAAAGACATATGATAGACATTTTCATTTATTAACAACTTCGTGTCCCACTCGCCCACAGCCACCATCGATGCGCCCGATGCCTGACATAAACTTGCTCTCGTAGGTTTTACATTGTTCAATGGCCAAGTCAATGGTAATACTGACATATCAGCTCCAGTATCCAAATGCATTTTTACTAGCTGTCCGTTGAAGTGTTCTAAAAATTTAACTTTAATGAAAATTCTTACATTTGACAATGTTTCCCACACTTCCTTTTCTTCAAAGACCATCTGGTTCGGACCACTTTTTTGTTTGTTCTGCTGGTCTTCATTCAATCTACCCGTCGGAGCCACCAAAGGATTAATATTTGTGCCCTGCTCTCGCCCACCTTTATTTGTGAGATTGCGAACCCTGTTTCCCCACTGAACTGGCCGTTCTCGAGGAGCAGTACATTGGTTTTGCTGACGCTTATACGCCGTATTCGTCGGAGCTGGAGTCCTTATATACTGAATTTGCTTCCAGGCCACTGGCTGTTGCCTTCTGTCGTGGAATTGATTATTATGCCGCGAAGAATTCCAATACGGTATGTCGCTCCTGCCAGATGTTGTAAATGGACCCGTGCGTGGAGATGCAGCTGCCACTTTGTTTCTCATCATGGCCGAACTTTGAAGAGCCTGAAGTCTCTCTTAAACGCCTCCCTGGGCGCTGGATATTGCACCGTATCTGCTTGGATCCAGCAGCATGAACATGATGGTCTCATGTGGTTGCAAGCCGGGTAAAGACTCGGTAAGCTTCGAGAACCACCGCTTGATACGTGCCATATTATCCATTGGCACCTCACCCATTAATGGTTTCAGGCTGTATAATTCTAAGAACACTTCCTGAGGCCTGGCCCGGTAATGATCCAACACGCGTCTTTTGTACTCTTTATACGTGAGGTCAAGCGGCAATTCCAATTGGACTGCTACTGTCCGGTCCACTAATTCCTGGACAGCCACACGCACAATAGGTGCTTCCAATGTAAAGTTTTGGGCTCGAACTGATGCTTCAAATTTTTCGAACCACAACTGTGGCCTTTCCACATCTAGTGGTGCCAGCATCGGCTTAAACTCTGATGACGGTCTGAAATAACTTGTCGATTCGGCTGAAAACGCCGGCATATTTCCTCCTGATTCCTCTTCGGCGCGGTCGCCATTGTTATGTCCACCTATATTGGATGGTCCACGTACATGTATGTCGTCTGTGTTTATTATCAGCGTATCGTCCAGACGAGACTTAATTATGCCTAATTCTGCAGTTAAATTATTCATTTGAGAAGCCAGTCCCTGAATCAACGTTTCCAACCCATCAGAAGACATTTTAAATGTACCACAAATGCTTTATTTTTACTAAATTATATATAGAATTTTGCTCGCACAACGAGCATCGATTTAATAAAACAAATTTACACATATTAATTAATTTATGTTCACTTCGGCTCGAAGTCTGCTTTTATCATTGGGCTGACTGCTTCATTCTTATACGGGCGCTTCTGCGAGGAATTTCTGTTGAAATAATGTCTGCCCTAGATAAGACCCTTTGTTCATTATTTGTCTTAAAGGTGGCTATTGCCACATATGTCACGTGGCAAAATGTGCCATAGATAACAGTTTTTAAAACCAATCCCATTATATTTAACTAGTCGTCGAACAAATAAGTGCATGCGACTGGCGGTAGGTTTGCTATATTTTTCTACGCCTGATTAAATAGAATGGGAATTGGGGTTACTTCAAGCTCGCAAATTTGGTTTAAAAAATAACTTAATTTATAAGGAAGAGGTTATTTATATTGGATTTTCGTTCTTGCAAAGACAGCATGTGATACGATTTTATGTGGCTATGAGTTTTTGTTCTTCAGCAACAATCACGACATTTGTAATTACAATTAAGCAATACATCATGTAAGGATGCATACATTCAATATAAATCAAGTATGTACAACACAGTTAAGAAAACGCCACTTTCATGACGCCATAACTCAATTTCTGCTGTCAATATTATAAAGCAAGGGAGATGAAGTTGCATTTAATATAGATAATACGCCAAACGAATTATAACGACTGACCTAAAAATCATACATAAATTAGGTAAAATGAAAATTTTATTTGTTTGGAGTTAGTAAAAATTTGAAAGCTAAATTTTCTTACTTTATTTTTATGACAATTAAATTCTAAACAATATTTCATTGTTATAGTATAGGATTTGATTCTCCCTACCACCTGCTTATTTAATCGACAAACAAATGCAAAATAATTTTCACCCCCGTCCTTAATTTTATTCTGAGTTACATGAAAAGATAGTGTTGTAATAATTTAAAAGAAATTAACCAAATAACATCATCAGAAATTTTAACTTGGAGAAATATAGATTTCCTGGGAAATCCGAAAACTTTTTAGAGTATAATAACATTCAAAAAACATGTAAATCCAATTGCCACAGGACGATTAGAATATAAGGCCTACAGATTCACTGCTTAATGGTTAAAACTAGTTATTTGTAGTCACTAAGACGAATTTTTAATAGTCAACACTTTACAATACAATGCGCAGGCGAACCCAAAAACCGAGAATAAATTCTAGTTGAAATGTTTAATGATTTTGCCCGCAAAAACTTTGACTTCACGAACAAAGTTAAATCGCATAATGCTCGTAAAAAGATACTGATATTTTTCCACGTTAAAATTGTTTTACTAGTATTACTATTCAAAAAATATCAAATTAATCTGAAATTCATCGATTAATTACAGTCTTAATTTCCTATCCATAAAATTTTCCTTTAAGTTACCCGCGACCTGTTCACGAAAGATGTTCAATGTATGTATAATTGGCGAAATTTCATTCAATTTAATGGAACTGCGTCGAGCAAACCTTCATTCAGTCAACTAGTTGATGTTCGTATGGCCTGTAATCCTAGTTCTCTTATAGGCCATGTGTATACGCTTTAAATAAAATTAAACTTTCTCAACTGCACCATCGCTCTAATCAGCCATATCATCGTGAATATGATATACCGAGCATTTATAACTTTTATTATTACACTTTCATATAGATATACTATTTCTCGCTTACTTGTTTGAAGAAATAAAAATACGTGGCAAACGAAATGGCGACGTGATAGTTCGTTTTTTCGGAATTCGACGGCTGTTCATCCGATAATTATCAGTCTTGTGCACTAGCCATTATTAATTGGATATTAATTATCATATTTTCTTTTCGATATAATTCTGAATATTATATCTATCTATTAGTACATTGTATTAAATATTTACAACGTCAATCTTATCTTTATGATTGAAATTTTATTCTAAGTTTGATTTGTGATTAAATATTTCTTAATTAAATCTAATATTCGCTGCATGAAATTTGATTGGCTTTTTTACTGGATTTGCTCTGTACAAAGTATTAAATATATTATATAGAAAAAATATTAAAAAAACGATGCCATTTCAAGACGTGCGCGGTGTATTTTTGCTGCATTATCCCAAATAAAATTTCACATTGAATAGAGTAACTTTAAACACTTTGATATATGTGGCCAAAATGTATATATTACTAAAAGCAAGTCTTCACCAAATCGATGCATATTTTTAAAGTGTTGTGACTAACACAGGATCCTTGAAATTATAACAAAAACGTTCCAATGAAAGAGGACTTGGAAAAAATTCTACTCTATAGAGAACACAAATTAGTTAGTAGATAAGAAGTATAATAATGGCTTAAACGTTTATATTACAATCCAGGCCAAACCAATTAAAAAAACTTCATATTTTACTAAAATATTTGAATTAAAAAGCCAATCAACTCTAGTCCTAATATATAAACTCAAAGAAATTGAAAAATATATTTTATCGGTGATTTTATCGACAATAGATGTAAAGTTGCAGTTGTGCACGTAAAACGCGCTGCCACGCTACGTTTTATTATAGATTTCTTTCGTAGATGCGAATTTATCTCGAAACCAATAATTTTGTTGAATCTAATTTCACAAACGGCCAACCGTTCGATTTCACCAAATTGCTCTAAATACCGCTGGAATCCGAAACAAATTGAAGGTGAAATATGGAATTTTATTGCTTATACAACAATAAGCTTTTCAATCTGACTTTAATGACTTGTCAAGACAAAATTATTTCTACCGAAGTTTTGCTACTATACAGTAATTGATAAATTGCTCAAACATTTGTGAAGAGTCGACAATCAGTCTGATTGCAATGTGGTTTGACGGAAGCCAATTGCAAAAAAACTAATTTCTTCGACCATATCAAATAAATGCGACCAGAAAATGTAGGTTCATATTTAGCTTATGAATATTATCACGTTGTTCGTGACATTTCGTTCACATTATGTGTTAAGAGTAAAAAAATATTTATGGATAAGTAGGTGGGTTTAAAAAAGGAAGATTTTCCAGGAACTTAATTTAACAAACATCTTAAACACAGATAATTTTGTACCTGTGCACTATTCTGATATTCGTCGTTATCCTTTTTGCTATAACCACCGCCTTTGGTCTGCTTTAGGTGAGAAACTATATTTAATGTTTGTTTTCGATGCGCAAATATCAAAGTTAAGTTTTACAGATCCTCAATCTAACAGAAATTGCTTGCGAATTAATTTTTCGAACGTTTGGAAATTAATGGAATATAAAGTTAAGCACATATTTTATCACAAACCAAATTCGTAAAAGTATATTTAAACTTGCCTTTGTATAAAATCTTCGATGTTATATCTGTAATTAAACCAGAATTCTTTAGCTATCCATCGATGAGCGCATGGAAACTTACAAACGGTTTCATCAAAAATTCAAAAAAAGTATAATCAAAATACTGAAATTATTTTCATTTTATTTATTAAATGACAAAATCTAAATTTTTATTCAAAATTTATTTACCTGACAATGCAATTTAAGGACTAATTTAATTTTTTAGTTATCATAATTAAAAATTATTTTTGTAAAAATTTAAATAAAAGTATGACTTTGCTTAACCAAAGCATCACAAAGGTATCGCTGTTATAGCAAAAATATTTTGTTTACCTCAAATGCATACTAATTTTTTCGTCCAATGTAGTTCATTTTAACGATTTTTAGATCACCCAAGAACTCACTTGGCAATTTTAAATTATTTGTGGCATAAATACATATATATATTGTCGGAGAACTGGACATTTTGCGCAGTAGACACTAAAAAATCTTAATTTTTTGAAGCTTAAAAAACAAGTCTAGGTATAGTGCAAAGAAAATTAATTATATTGTACTTAATCTTATCTGCTCTTGTCGGTAATAAATTTTATTAGTAATTTGCCGGCAAGTTCATGACAATATTGTATTAAGTCGTTTTTGGCCAAATTCTAGCACTGAGGCTGATCAAAAAATATTTTACCTTATATGATATAATGACATATACCCATAATTTATTATGTTATATAATTGAAAATTATTTAATTTATTGACAAAAACGCTCTTTGCAAAATTCGATGTTGAACTATACTGTAATCTAACCATTTTTCAATTTAGAAGACAAGATTTTTTGATACAAACATATAAATTGTATTTAATATGCCACAAAATTTGTCCGTGATTGCAGTGAAAACTGAACTATATCAGACTAAGTAAAAATGTGATACTACAGAAGAACAATAGTTCAGCAATAGCAGGAACGGAAAAATGCAGTGCATATTATTGCACACATATTTTTTCTACTCAGGTTCAGCGAAAATTCAATGCTATGCAAAATGAAAAGTCCGTTTTTCGTGGCCGACATTAAGTCATTTGGAATGTAAGAAAAATTGTGTCTTTTTGTATTTATTACTAGGAATGTGCTAATCGGAAACAAAACGTAAAAATATGGATATCCGTTAAATATTATTTTCTAGTGTTCTTGAATTGAAATTTCAGAGCTGGGCAAAAAACACAATCAAATTGAATCTTTATAATCGCCTTACATAGCAACGCCACTTTCAGTCAATGTTCATCAAATTCGTCTACCTTTATCTCAGTAAATTAGCAGATTTCAATGTCTAAAAAATTATATAACAGTGCAGAAAATGAAAAAAATAATTATCTAAATTTACCTTTGGACGGAATGCTGAATATCGTGATGAAACGAAATGACAAATTATGTACTCATAGAGGAAGAAAATGTACAACGTGTCTATTATAAATCCGTTTATGTAAAAAATAATAAATGCTATTACGTTTCTGAAACTGAAATAACAAAAAAGTTATATTAAAATAAGTTTTTGAAACATTTCTGCGTCAAGAGTCTTCTTTTCACAAATCATCAATTTCATTTATATTTATCTGGTTTGGCAAGAAAGAATTCATGGCGCCGAAATGTTAAATTAGACAGTAATACAAAAATAAACATTTATGATCAGGAAAATATAAGAATATGCATATTTTGACACTAACTATAACAGAACCGATGGAAATTTAAGTGCATAAAATTAACCGAATGACATCTTTGTGCATCTAGTATTATTTGTGACTTTAACGGTCTGATGTAATTCTTACACAAACATTTACGTCCATATTCTCTCACACAAAAAAAACATATATATATATATATATATATATATATATATATATATATATATATATATATATATACTCCCTTTAGGCTAAGGCACAAGTAATAGTAATGCGAAAATTCAAAAAAAATTTGAGATGTTATACAACCGAACTAATATTTTTATAATAAAACGCATAATTCAAGTGTAATGCAGAATCAAATTCAACACAATACCAGTTAGTTTCAACATAAAGTAACTGCTACAAAACATCATAATTTTAAGAAAAGCGTGAACTGAAGGAAGCGCTTTAATCTCATTGTGCTCCATATTTAGAATTTCGGTTTAGGAATTGCCAAATGAAATAAATGCTGAAGTGCATGTTCCAATAACTATGCAGACGAAAATGCGCTACCAAATGAAGGGCGAAGAAACATAATAATAATTTACTCCGATAGTAACTAATAGCGAATTCCAACCTACCGCATACAACTTATCATATTCTAAAAATGACCCTTCTTAGGGCCAATTAGTTTGAGTTGTAATACATATATATGGTGAAATTAAAATTCAATATATGCCAAACTATATTATATCAGTCGGCTTAAAATATTTATATCATTATTTTCTAAGACAGAACATTCTAAAACAAAGTTGATATGTATGATAACAGTTTATTTTTTACTATGATTATCAGTAATTATTTGTTTACAAATTTGTTATTCCTAATACGGATGAGCATTATGTGCATATTTTTTGCAAACTTCATTTGTAATAAATTTTTATTTGCTAAGCTTATTTTAGTATTAACCAACGTCTGCAACATTTCATGCCCTTGATTGGGCGTAATAATTGACCGAACTTATTTAAACTTTCCCTGATTTTCTTATTTCTCAGATGCAGGACAAAGTTATGTATTTCATTATTCGATTTTCTATTTGAACTAAATAACGTTATCTATTAATATGATATGCTGTGGGAAGATTAAATTATATTTCACAGATGAAACCAATGATAGTCAAAAATTTTATTCTCTATTAAATGCTATCTCGCCTCAAGCAATCCATGTAATAGTCGGCAGGATGTTTTATTTTGTGCTAATAAACATTAATATCATTTAATATATTGACCTGTTTCTGCGCCCATAGTCGAAAAAAATTCACAGACTTACTTTAATAACCGATTTGATAATTTAATTTGCATCTAGACTGGGCAATAGAAATTCTATCAATTCATAGTACCATTTCCATGTGCAAAAAGAAAAATATGTTTTATCAGATTCAAGAACTGCTTCTTTCGCAAATTTGTCTCAAGTATCTACAAATAAACATCTCTTCATATATAAATTGAAAGGCCAAACAAAATAGGAAATGGTAAACTTGTAGAACGGATGACATAATGGAATACATGAAAAGAGTATAATAAAACTTATAAAGGTCCTCATTCCACAAGAATCAATAAATTACCTACTTCGGTGGCAAAATGGTGATTGCTAATAGAATGAAGTCATCAACGTAGCATGCAAGTATGCAGATATTGGTCTTCTGCGACTTTTCTCAATGGTTTGTTTCATTAATCATGCTACAAATAACTTGGGTTTTACCAGACTATTTGTTAACACACTCTATAATTATATTTACCATCATACATAGATATATGTGCAAGTATGCTTTGTTTGCATAGAAAATCATGTCTTGTAAGCGAGGAATTAAAAATTGTGCAAAACTCCTGAGTAGAGATGTTCGTTTATCATATTACAATTATTCATACAAAAAAACACACGTCAATTTTATCTTACTAGTATTATAAGATTCTGCTATTAAACAAAAAATTGAACTAGGCTAAACTCATTAGCATTTTATCAAGACAAGAAATTTGCAATATTGGGCAATGTTAGAATTTAATAGAAATGTATTTCAATATAAGCTTTTGGGAAAAATAGCCATCATAACAACTTTATGTAAAAATGTTGCAAACACGTATTTTTATCCATTACAGTAAATTTTTCGTATACATTTCGAGGTATTTTATGATACAAACCATGATTTAAACCCATATTACAATGTTTTATCAATTGGTTGGAAGTGATTGACTGCTAATAGACCTCATGCATTATAAATGATAATGCATGCAATAGAATCCGACTTACTAGGCCTGTTTGCTTGTTCGTTGTCTCATTTTTAAATGAATAATGATTTAATGTTGCTTTTAACACGGATAAAATTGCCCCTGTGTGTAATCTATAACAATTACTTCTAATTGAGAAGTCGTTGCACTCGGATCCATTGGAGCTGGTCCGCATAGGTGATGTAAAGTCTTACCAAACTGACTGATTCAATTCATTTGAGAATAAATAAAATTTACCTTTATGATCTTTCATGTTGACTGCAAATCAAACACGTCTTTGTTTTTCTGTTTTTTCGTAACAAAAATAAAATTCTTTTGTATTTGTTTGTGTGTATAGTTCAAATAAGAAAATTTGAAAATAATAAAGATTGTCTTAATTTTCTCCATAATGTTGCGAGTAATTTGCAAACAATACAATATGTACTTGAATATTACTTGAGAAGAATTTTATAGCGTCATAATCTATAGGAAGCTAATATAATTGGCTCGTAATTCTTAGTAAATTTGGTTACTTGAAAACTTCAATGGGCGGATGCAATGCTTTCCTAATAGGAAAATTAAGTTGTGTGCATAATCAAACGCTTGTGCAAATGAAAAAGAAAGGAAAAAACGAAAACCTTAGATCATAGATCGATTGGGCCATTAGAAAATCTGTTGTGGATCTAGTTAAAGAAGCAAATTGTACAATTTAGTTTGGCCATCTGACAATGCGTTATAAACAATTTTGTAATATGTGTTGCGCATCATGCTATAAATTATTTCAAATATGACCAGAAGGATAAACCAAAGTCAGCATGAACGGAAAGTATTATCTCGTGAACATTCGTTTCGTGCTTACTGGCGACTCATCAGTAGGAGCCGGTTTTACGTAATAACAATACACAATGAGAAAATATTCTGATAAATAAATTAAAGTTGACATGTGATATAGCCTGCTTCGCGAAATAATTGAAATCACATTTAACAGCCGAAGTTTCAACTTCGGTCGTGCTTACTGGAAACTCATCAATAGGAGCCAGTATTACGCCATTTACCCACCATATATAAAGTTTCCTCACCAAAATAAATAGTGGGTAAAGGGTGTAATACCAGTTCCTACTGACGTGTCGCCAGTAAGCACGAAAATAATTTTCACGAGATTGTACGTTACATTTAGGCTGTGTTTTGATTATCCTTTACTAGATGCGCAAAACCTAACACATAACTGCAGATATATTATATATTCGCGACAAAAATTATCTAAACGCATTATAAAATCTGATTTCCTAATAAAAGCCTAACGCATTTGACATAGTAGTTGATTATTAAGGAAAGTTTATGATTCTGAGTTTAAGTCACTGTAGACCTGATCGAATATAACACGGAAAAATGAGCGCCACTTTGTATCGCATATATGTGCATTTTTCTTATTGTTTTAAAGATACCATCAAATAATATGTTTATTTTTATTTAGAATTTGTATTAGTGCACAAAAATGGATTTTCGAATTTAGCTTAGAAAATTATTGCAAACATGATAAAAATCGATATGGAAATGAAAGTAATACTAAAACAGCAATGTTTTGATGATAATACACCTTATAATTCTAATTTGAAAGTTGATTAGGAAATATTACATAGGCACTCAAGTTAATAAAAACTTCAGTGTACCGTGGTTATCCGTTATAATTAAATGTTTGAAATTAAAAATTTTTTGGACTAAATGTTAAATTATTTAGCTATATTTTGAAAAATGACATATAATGTAATGTGTATAAACATTTCACGATGTGGGTACGTTTTATGCAGGGGGATTTTTCGGCAAATACAAGAAAAATAAAAAAGTCCTTTTAATAAAATTCACAATTAAATATTTGAAAAGACTAGAAAATTTTATGTCTACTAGGATATTTGATCACATGTAGTATCTAGAAAATACCTTGGGTCGGAAACTACTAAATCATACTTTGCTACCAAAAATCGGTTATACTCATGAAACCAATGTTTACTTTATTAGTTTCCCTTTAAAGTGTGGTCACAGAAATCGATATTAATAAACTGTTAAAATATAAGCCTACATTTTGAGGTAAGTGTTTTAATATCTTTAAAAAATGTGTTTTATCATCGCATGTGTTTTACCAAAACAAATTTTATTCATCAAAACACGTAAAAATGTAATTCTGCAGTCCAATGGCTCTGCAGATTATGTAAACTTATAACCATTAGTGCGAATGTCTGCAGATCCATATTAATTTAAATAAATAATCTATTACTATCACCTAAGATTTTACAAAAAACTAAATTTTACTTGTGACCCTAGCATATATAAAGGTTTCATTAAAACAATTTATCCGTCCATGAGCTGAATTATTCAAATGTAAAATGAAAAAGAATATAATTTTGAAAGTAAATTACAATGCATGTCACATTGATTTGAAATAACTTTTTCCGGATAATGACAAATAAAGTTTACGAAATAATATACACAGCACGAAATAATTATGCTCAAAACCTTACTTTCAGAAAATAAAAAAAGTATGGACACTTATACGCCTATGTACTTTCTCTCTCTCTCTCTCTCTCTCTCTCTATATATATATATATATATATAACATTATTAGTATATTATTATTATTATCATATACACAACCAATAAATTATTATCTCGTTTAGATTGCAGGAGGAGTTACTGGAGCAACTTGACTCCTCCATTCGGCTTTGTTGAACTCTAGTTGTTGCTCCCAGATATCCAAATCTAAAATGCAGAAAAAATGTAGAAATAGCATTAAGACGTGAGCTAGTTCACTGTAACCTTTGAGATGATAGCACATCAAGTTTAAGCAAATAACACGGATATAACATATTCATGTTAAAGTCCAACATTTTTCTTAGCGGAACATGTAATCAACGAAAAATGACAAACCTTTGAAGGTTACTATAAGAACCGCATATTTCTAACATCTGTAGTAGATAGATAAAAATGATGAGCTCGGGTTGTCTGTTACGTCTTCCAATTCGCATTTTTATTGAAATTTGCAATAATTTCAGATTACGGTAAAAAGAACAGCTATATTTAAACAATTAAGGTATAAAAGTTAAACTTCCATTTTCGTGGTATAGTACTCTCTATTTAAATCTATATTTTGTATTGTGTTTAATGTGTATAAAACAGCAAAAATACAAATATTTATACGTTATAACGCCTTTATAAATTTCTGAGTCATTATTGGAGCACGAAGGGAATCTGAAATTCATAAAACTAAATATTGGTTTGCTCTTAGATGATATTTTATTATATGCGCATCGCTAATGTCACAGGTTGATATTCCATGTTTGATTGACTAAAGCAGTTGATGCATACTTATTATTGTAGATACATCAATCATCGTAAGATGCCCATTAGTTTAGAACGAGATTAATGCAACTACCATAAAATTTTAAGTGAAAGTGTATCGCATGTTATGAAATTGTTGATGTCAAGACGGTTATTTCCTTTTCAAAATGTCGGCAATAGCGAAAGATCGACGACACTTAAAGTACATATAACAAAAGGATAATGGATATTTTGTCCCATTTTCGGAATCATCTAAAAGAATTTAGATATAAACAATAACAAGTTCGAGTCAATCACATTTGCCGGACAAACATGGCTTTAGTGCAGGAGTTGACGACTACAAATCTACAGTATAAAGTGAGTCCCAAGCTTCATTGTACTGAGCAGACCGAGCACACAGAAATAGTGTTCACACGAAGATGAAGAGATCTGCAATACTAAATGTGTATCAACTATCTACATCAGCATAACAGAGTAGCATCAGTGTTTGTGTTCTATTTAGTCCGTAATTTTGATCAAAAGGAATTTTTCCTTTCCTTTGGCCAACTTAGTAACAATCTACATCAGAGACATATTTTCCCTACAAGTATACTTTGAAAAAAATGTGGATTGGAATCATATTTTAAATCTTGAACACAAAAAAAAGTCTTGTGTAATATTTCGTATTACGTTTGCTCTGCAACGGGAAATTATTTAACTATGAAATCGATTAATCAATTTATAAAAAATATAAGATCAAAAATGAATTTCACTGGTATATTTTTTAAATAAATCTGCATTTGAAAATTGACGATTCAACCACAATAAATATAAAAAGAAAGCAAAAATAAATTCGTGGCTCTCACACTGTATTTGACAGGAAATTTCGGATGCAAAATTTCTATGCAGTTACGAAAATTAACATTATGCAGGTTTCGCCATATAAATATATAGGCAATACAATTAAACAATCAATGATTTCGCAGATGGTTATTACAATTCTTTAAATTGAGTTTGCGAGCTAGATATAAAAACCAATCCCACCGTTAGACAAGCGAACTAGCAGAATAACGGTCGATCGAATGTATTAGCAAAACTACCGTCAGTCATACTTACTGATGACTATTAAAATAAAGTGGGATGTGTTCGTACCAAGCACGCAAACTTTGCTTTAAAAGTCTTTATCACCACCCGCTTAATCAATGGTTGTTTAACGTCGTCTGCACGAAACTGATTAACTTAAATAAATACAATTCTGGATAGTTTTGTCAGATTCGTAATAAATTCAAATGATTAAACAATTAATATGCCTGGGTATGCAATTCAAAAATCTTAACCTTTTTCACTTAACAAGTCAGAAACATGGCAGAGCCGCCGTAGACGCACTAAATAAAATTCTGCGAACTCAAATGGTTGTCGTCAGTGCACGAAATCTAACTGATTAACAGTGATCAGACAAAAATACACATTTTTCTTCAAAATTCTGAAATGCAGTTTTCCCCTCTACTGATATATCCTAAACTATACGTCACTGGAATTTAGACTGCTAAATTTGTGTGTACTCAAGAATATAAATTTTTTGAAGTTTTTGCCCATATCATAAAAGTTATTTAATTCAGCAAACGTTGGCTGTTCAGCCGGTGTTAATTTCATTTTACTCCATTTTGTGGATTTGAGAGAAAAACTAGTCAACTTGTTCCACAACAGTTATATAACAAGTGGCATAAGTTGGATTCGTTCACACTAACGCATTACGCCTTCCCACAGTCATCAGCATATCAAAATGACATACGAAATAATAAGTGTCAAATCGTAAAATATATTTGGCATTGTAAACCAAGTATCGCCTAAGATGGTAAAATTAGAACATAATTATAGACATGCAAAGCGTTTTTAATTTGGCAACACGCAACAAGCCTAACTAATTTAAAATACCACCGAAATTTTGTTGGATTCTACGAGCAACTGATCACAATAACAAAAACAATTTATCTACTGTTCAGGTAAACCAGACAAAAAATTAAGTAGGTATATATGGCTTAGCACCGTATCCTACTGATGTGCCACTGCTAAACACCAAAATGCATCCGTACGTGAGATTCATGCTGAATTTTTTTTATATACTTCTGAAATAACTTGAACTCTTTTCTTATAAGTTCAGGAATACTTAGTACAAAATTATAATTTAGACGCAATCGCAATAAACAGAAATAAAAACAGAAGCTCAAATGTTGTAGGTAATATTATTAACAGTTACAGAAGTAGCATAAAATTATGAACAATCAGCATTGCTATATGCATTATCTCAGATTTACGAAATATAACTCAGTATGTCGTTCTATTCTAAAGATGATCATGGTAGGTCGAAACCCGTCAGTACGCGTGACTGGCGGTAAATTTTCTATGCCGAACGATGCCTGGTTAAACACAAAGGGATTGGTATTTAACTCGAGGTCGTGAACTTGATTTAAATAAAATAAGACTAACACTGAAGTTCTGAATTATTCACATTCACCTAATCAATTGAAGCCAAAAATGGATATAATTTAATGATCGTAAGTTGTGTTAATAAGGCTTCCAAAATAAACGAGCAATTGACCATAATAAACTTACTTCCGATTATTGGTTGTTTTCGTGCATATATATATATATATATATATATATATATATATATATATATATATATATATATTAAACAGTATATTTACAATTAGGAAAAAAACACAAACCAAAGTGGATAATGGCCATTTATTTCGAGAATACTAAACTTCACTTTACAATCCTCCATTTATATACATCCTGGGTTTTAATTTGACTATGTGGGTGGCAAAAAACCTAACTTGCTTTTAATTCTATTTCTTGTTTGGGCTGATTAGTAAATGTGTATGCTTATGCGTACATGTGTGTGCCTGCTTTACATTTAAAGGTCTTTCTTGCCGTATTGCAAAGTGATGTATGAGATCTGGTCATTCTTGTATTCATGGCTACGGCTTTTCGTATTGTTGGCTGTTACGTGGCTAAAAGGTATAATCCCGAATGTACTCTTTCGATTCCCCTTGTTCCGCAATTTGTTTTCTCCACTTGATATCAGCGCAGATACGGATTGCAGTATTGAATGCTCATATTGTTTCGAAATTTCCGTCTCCATATGTGCAGCTGTTTTTTTCTTTTTGCCAATCCGATCAAATATTGGTTGCGGAACAATAGGAAATCGTAAGACTACACTCGGGAAATCGACCAGTTTGTTAACTCTCAAGCCATCAATATAAGAATGACCATCAATACATGAAAACAGTTTCACACACAGAGACACTACGCATATACACCTACTAATCAGCCCAACCAAGAAATAGATGTAAAACCGAGATCGATTTGTTGCCACACACATAATCAAATGAAAACCCAGAATGTACATTTCAACTGCGAGCTTATTATTGGCACACGAGCATATGTATTAAGAAGCTTTCGTTAAATTCATAAATTTTCCTCAAATGCACTATCTCAGTAACCATGGTAGTGCTAAATATTATACTAAATCCATCTAAAATCCTGAGAAAAACAGTAATCTTATTCATTTAACCACTCGCGTAGAATAAATTCTAAAAACTTTCGATCGCAATGGCGCGAAACCGCCATCCGAGATCATCACCCGAGGGCAGCAACCAACTAGCTTACGAGGCTAAACTTTAACTTTAAATTCTAGACAATTTAAATCAGAAATGCGTTTTTTAACCCGATCTGTAATTTAAACGTATCTGATAAATCAATTGAGATTTTATGCACGTTTATCAATTTGGCGTAGTGCTTTCTGAAGCACATAAAAGTTCAATAGGCGTCGGAATGCGCGATCGACAAATTATTTCGGTTACATTGTGCGATAAATGAGGCACAGCATGATTAGATTAAAAATAAATTTACACAAACCTGATTTAAATGATTGAGATTATCAACCAGACAATCAGGTAGTGCTCGATTTTATAACTTGTACAAATGTAGCGAAAGTTACAGAATACCATGAATGCATTTATATCTTGCAGACGATACTTGCCATAAAGTAAAATTATTCTAAATCCACTAGTAGTGAAAGCTTCAATTTTAATCCTTCATACCTGCTATTTACTTTACGGTACAATCCTCGTTAGATAATTTTCCGTGTGCTTAATTAATGATCTTGCAATGTAGACGTGCGTGTATTTAATTGTCGTTTGTCTATTTTGTGCGAATAGTTTAATAAAATGGAAATGGTGTAATAATGAAGTCCGTGTATTTGCTTAAAATATTCACACATGTTGGTCATGTGTATATTCTTGTCATTAGTTTTAGTAAATTTACGTGTCCCGATAAACATGTGACGAAGTAGATTATTTAATGACCTAAAATCTAGACTGTTTATAAAACTGGAATGCCGACAAGACAGATTAGAAATTTAACAGACAATCTTGGAAATGTTCACACACATTGTTAGATTTGCGCGGACAATTTTTCAGTGAAATTTCAGGTAGGAATAATGAAGAAACTGATTGCTTTTAAAATCTAACTCGCCCGATTGAAATGATAATGCATAAGGTATTTATGCCGAAAATCGCGAACAATTCTGAATAAGCTACGTGCTTTCCTTTATGGCATTTCTAGAACATGACATTCACAAGACGAAAGGTTTACCGATTTTAGTCTATTTATAGATAATTTGAACAGGTTTTGGCTTAATGTGAAATGATTTCTCGATTTTTAGATGCAATTAATTTCTATATTTGAATAACATAAGCAAACAGGTCTTATTAAATCTATTAATTTCTAAAGTAAAAAAGTGTGAAGTTCACTGAAACTTGCAAGGAATAATTTTATACTCGTTCCTATCGACTTTAAACGTCGGCAACACGCGCTGCAATGTTAACTGATAGAACGTCAACGCTTGTATAAAATGTTTTGGAAAGCGAGACTTTGTATTGGGTGGTTTATTTTCTTAAATATCAATTTCCCATTGGTGTTATTATTGTTCAAATCAAAATCGATCTAAAGCTTGCTTACCACTAATGTATAACTGATCAACATTGAGTACTTCGTCCATCAGATCATCCTGAATAATTTTATTTTTTTCGCTTTTATCTGCGACACTTTTGCCGGAATTTTGATCCGTTCTGACGTCAGTTTTAGAATTGTAGGGTGACCTCTCCAGTTGGTTGGATATTTGTTCGCTCAGGCGCATTTTTGCCAGCAATTTGTGAAGCATTTGGTAGCTCGGTGTCACAATAAAATCGATAAAACCTAGTTTTAAAATAAATTTTGTGTATAAGTAACACTTTCGAGTGAACAAAGTAATTAATTAACAAGAGCTGCTAATTTTTGCTTCAGTTCTGCAAAAATTATTCTAATAAACATAATTTGTTGAAAAATTTCGTAAGTTGTTAATCGTCAATGCTCTTTTCTAAGATAGAAATATAAATCCATTGTACGCCATTATTATTAATAAAAACGCCACAAAATACTGAGTATTAATTAAATTTTGATTGAAATGTTGACATTTGAAACATGTAAAAGAGGAGACATTTATAGTCCTTTTCATTATTCGAAAGCGTTTAAAATTTGGTTAAAACTGGACGAAATTATAAGCGACAGTCAATTATGCATTTATGTATTTTGAATGGAGTAACTCGTAAGAGGTATATGACCAAATCAAAACAATCATAAACAGTAAACTAAGTAAACTCATAATTTGTGGGCTTTTTGGCATTGTGTCAATACGAAAAATCTTTACACATAAATTTCTTATATTTTATGGCGCGATAACTGATGGAAAAAAAATATATATATATATATATAATTGTGCGTGTATGTATGTGTGTGTTTAAAATTGATGTTAGAATCAGCGTCGATATAATTTATTAAAAGTATTACTGCAAAACTTTAGACATCTTAACTGAATATAAAAGTATCCAAGATTTTGTGTGATTGCACGTTAATTTTGCTGAATTATAAGTTTTCTAAAAGCGTTGTGTTGGTATACAATAAATATAATTTTCCCATATTAATGTCTAAAAATAAGAGGCTTTATTTTTATGAACCATAAATTTGATATTATTGAAATTGACAGTAATTTTACCCTCTTATTTTCGCACTTACCTTGACCAAATAAAATGTATGTTTGAATCAAATTCATGCGAACAGGGTTCTAACCTAGCACGCCGGCGTCGAAATCCGGGGCTCATTTCACTGAGCTACCCCGCGGAAGGGTCTGGTGTTTATAACAAAATCGCAAACTTCATTAAAGTAATTGTTTTCACCATTCGCACAACCATTGTTAGCTTAATGAAAAATTGTGAAATAAAATTTCACTTCCCTATTTAACGAGGTATCTGTACTTGAATAACAGTTTAAGCATGGTTATTTGGAACTTTTTGTCTTACTGGATGCCACATAGTCTCCACCTAAAGGAAATGCTAACCTAGAAACACTGGTTAGTATACATGTGAATGCTAGGTGTACTGTGCGACAGGGTAGCTCAGTGGTTAAAGCAACAGATCTGGAAGCAGACTTGCCCAGGTTCGAACACTGTCCTCGATTTATTCTGGACAGTGTGTGATAAGATGCAAATAAAAACGAAATCAGTCCACTGGATTAATCGCCTTTTGTACATTATAAAATGTTTGATTTAATCTGACAGATATTGTAAGGTCAGGTATTTATATCAAGATCGCAACAACAATAAAAGTAATTTTTATCATAGCCTGTTTAAACAATCCTTGTTTAGTTATATAAGTGTTCGTACGTTTACCACTTCCTCATGTTTCGTGGTGTCTGTTCTATATATTAACAGATTGGGTACGGTTATTTGGAACTTTAGGTCTAAATAGATTAAAAATGTTAAATGTAGTCTCTAAACTTGTGAACAGTACCGAAGCATTAGCGGATTATTTTGTACCAAAAAATTGATTTTTTTTCTTGGTTTCAGTGTCTCCTAGCAACAAACAACTTGACATGTGGATAAAAAAATTCACACAAAATTTGCAATCTAGCAGACATAATCTTTTCGTCTAACCTAGTAACTAAGTAACCGACAAAATATAAAGGACAATCCTTGTAGGAAAGCTAAAATAAATTTGTAAATGAATAAATTAGGCGTTATTTTTATCTTCAAGTCTCGGCACTCAAATTGGGAGGTCGATATAAATAAACTGTAATGCAAATGCCTAATGCGGTATAGCAATAAATGAATGCATGTGACTTCATGACATTTTAGATAATTATATCTGAGTTTGTTCTTAAATCATTAATATGAAAGGAAAGAATTTACAATTAGTTCTAATTAAGGCAATCAAGAAAGAGTTGAATAAAAGCACGAGAGCTATATAACGAACTAAAAATTTATTTTAAATATCTGGCAACATAGTAATGAGGAATAATGCGCTTTTATGCATTTAAGAATAAGCTTAATTTAAAGCAAATATTCTGTTGTACAGCATGACTAAAGTATGCAAAGTTATATTCCATTATGTGAATATAAAACTAATTTAATTTTGCAATATTAAGAACTTTTTTCTCCTTTGCTCCGCTGCTACCTAAAAATTTACATACATAAATATTTTTGAAGGACAAAATAAACCGAAATATTTAACAGGTATTTACCAAATGCAATAACAGAAATGAATTAGCAAGTTAGAAAGGCTGCCAATAAAAAAACTGCAGCCTCATCTATGTTAGTAGAAAAATAATGTTCTGCCTGTGAGGTTGAATTGAATACTTCGCTAATTGGCTATTACTTTTTATTTATATTTACTGTCTTATTTTCCTTTACTAAATATAAAAATATGCTAATGAGCAGATTTTTAGGGAAAAATAATAAATAATCGTTCCTTGAGCGTGAATAAGCTTATCATTGCACATGTAATTGTTATTATAAATATTATTAAAGATTGAATTGAAAAAGAATCCTCTTATATATATATATATATATATATATATATATATATATATATATATATATATATATTCATATCCATACCATTTAGATTTATGTGTGTGCCTGAACATTCAGATAAAAATTGTGATGGATAATTCAATCCGCATTTGTTTCTCATAGCCAAGAAATTAATGCAATAAAATGATAATTTTTTACAATTGGCGATGATGTAACCCTATGCCAAGCATACTTTCACTAATGGCTCTTCATATATTGAATCAAAGCAACATTTAGAAGCTCTCGGTGAACAAAAAGACAAGATGAATAATTTCCATACTAATGGGCAAAGGTATAAATGTTTTTTCAGATAAAAAATATCTTTCAAATATCCAAAAATAAGTGAATGCACACACACATATATATATATATATATATATATATATATATATATATATATATATGTATATATATATAAACAAAACTGAAGCTGGGAGATTGTGTGAAATAGGAGAATAATAGGTACATGCATGCATCTCCATCAATTCAATATTTGTTCATATAAAATCTTTTTCTTTGTGCATAAATGAAGCTGAAACAAGTTAACGTGTACCCCTCACAGATTTCTTTCTGATTGCTGGTTGCGCATTTGGACAGTTTATCGAAATCAATAAATGGTGACTGTGTGTAAGGGCTTTCAATTATGCGCTGTGCAATTACGGACTCTGCAAATCATTCGATTTGATGTGCGCGTTTAATTTTTCGTGTTTACTAATTTGTGTTAACCGTCTGTTCGATCGAATTTAGTCATTTGATAGAAAACTTTTTAAATATTATTGTTCAAATAATGCATAGTTTGTAAATTAAAGACATCTCTTTCATCGCTGGTAAAAAACAAATGCGTGATTTCGTGAAAAATGCACTTTATGGCGACATTGAATTTGCTTGTCTGAGACTCGTCTATTTTCAATATTTTTACGATGCAAGCCTCATTTCATTTCTATAAAATGCATTTGCATTCTTCTTCAAATCTTATCTTCTAACGTTTAAATCAGTGGTTACTCAGAAAATCCATTACAAATTAAAAGTTTTATGGGTTTTTTTATTTTTATGCATTCCATTTCGGAATAATAAATTTGTTAATTCGTGAGAAACATACGCGACCACCTGCCTATCTAAATTTAAAATGCACAAAACTGTTTGGACAAAGTCAATTTGTTGTTAATCATTCATCTTGTGTGTCCAGATTTTTAGTATGTCACATTAAACAAATTGTCAATTGAGTTCTTATTTAAAACAGTAAAATATAAAAATAAGGAATTTATAATATTTTAATATGATGTTCATTAAACAGAAAAAATAATTATTAAAAAAATTATTTATAAAAAGACAACTGGACTTTTTGATAAGTTTTGCTAACAATTTGCCAGAGAATGGGAGTGTGAAGTGAGCACTAATAGTATTGGTGTCATAGTAAATATCATATTTTCCCTCGATCGCTTATCGTTAATATGGGCAAACTTAAAGCAACGTCCATATTATTTAAATCAGCAGCAGTAAGAACATTAAGCATTTTAACTGCCTCATTCTAAACGATGTCTTGAATAATTTAAGCGTCATCCAAACTAAAACTCTTTTTGATAGCTATCGATATATACACTATTATTGCCTAGAGTCTCATTTTTATATAATTACAAAACATTTAAGTGTACTAGACTTCTATACTTTTACACCTTAAATTGTACTGATTTCGGTGATATAATGTAAATGTCAACTTTTCGTTCCATTTAAAGAACATTGTGCTGAGGATTTTTCGTTTAGGTGTGGTTTCAACTTGTTTTTACTCCATTTTCTCTTATCATATCTCAGCGCTCTGTTCAAACGATACAACAGATGTTTCTTCCAAATTCACAAAATATCCTTTTGGTGGATTTACGCCATAATTTATATTTGTTAATTGAGTTTCCCTTGTTAAACCCCAGTTTATACTAGCAATGTACTTAGTATAAGTTTTTTTACTACAGAATTATATAAGATCACATAATGGTATCCATTTTTTTTATAATATCCTTGTCATTCGTCAACATTAGAGGCATAAACCTCAAAGGATACTTTCTAACTAGAAAGCAGTTGACTTCATGAATATGAAACATATCCGTCTGACCTTGCTTAAATTTTACCTATACTTTTAATCGGTCAACTTTAGAACATGATAACAATACATGAATTATTTAAAACGCAGTTCCAATTTGTAAAATCTTCATATAAATTGCTTAAAACTTTGACGCTGGCACTTTGTTTCACCAAGTCAGATTTTAAGCCTTTCATGTTAACATCAAAATTTCATGCAAACCTTGATAGAGTAAAAATATATTATGTCCGATTATTCATTGTAAAAAAATGGCAATTTTTTTTTGATTTTGCATGTATATGGATATTACAATAACAATAACACTTAAAAACAACAATAAAAATAATAATAATTTTTTTTATTGTTGTTGTTGTTGTAATTATTATTATATAACTGACAACCTAAGGTTTTTCCTATACAATTGATTTTGTCAGAAAGGAAGAGGCCCATTTAATTGCACAGACAATTATCGAACCAGAAAAAAGTAAAATTACCAAATGTTTTCTTTAACGGGAACACTGTTTTTCGACGAACTGTACAAATAATTAATTGAACTAGGAGCATATTTAATGCTGGTAAACATGTAATTTTTTCAGAAGTTAGTTCATTTTCTTCTACCAGTACCAAAATGCAGCCGTGAATCCTGATCTTATGTATAAGTTTCTAATTTTTGTGATCAAATTCTCGATCAACTCGTGTGGGCAGAGCAGTATGACAGTTAGCAACAAGACTAAAAGAATATATTGACTTAAAATGTGCCTCCACTCGATAATTGCACATAATGATATGAAAACTCGAATCCACGTTCACAAAGTATTAAATTCAATAGATAAGCAAAATCTCGGAAAGTTAATGAGTTTAACATATTTGAATTTTAGTGAACCATTAAATTGGAGCCTAATCAATGCAAGAAGAAAATCTTCAATACATTGAGTCTGAATTGATGTTAATACATAAAATTATTCAAAAATTACTTGATTATAAATATTAGCTACATCGCGGTATTATTTAAACATGACCACATTTAAATACTTGGTAAGGAATAATCAATACTCTATGTAGTAGATATATTGATGCATTTTGTACAACTTAAATGTAAATTTTGTAACGACTGACAACTATGCATATCTAATCTATATTAACCAGAAATAAATTTTGCGATAAAAAACTTGGTCTAAACAGAAATCTTCAAACGTATCAGTCTGTGGCGTTCAAATAAAAGAAAAATAAGAATACTACATCACATAAACAAATTCAATCTGTATCATTGTTTGAGATAGTCTGTTTACGACAGTAACCCCCAACTAATGAAAATGTTTTGCACATGTTGCTTAGTTTTAATACATTAAATTATTAAAAAATTAGCTACATCGCGGTAATATTTAAACACAATTTTGTTAAAATACTTGAAAGGAAATAATTAATACTGTTCCTAACAAATATTGATCAGTTTCGTACAACATAAAAGTAAATTCTGAACGACTGAAAAAATATGCTTATTTACCTATATTAAACCAAAATAAATTTTGCGTAAAAAACTTAGTCTAAAGAGAAATCTGTAAAGGTATCAGTCTATGGCGTTTAAATAAAAGAAAAATAGCAAAACTTTACATCACTTGTTTCTAGAAGAACCCTATAGTAATACCACTGCATGAACAAATATAATCTGTAACATTGTATTAGATAGCGTCTGTTTACGACAGTAACCCCCAACTAATGAAAACGTTCTGCATATGTTGCTTTAATAAAACCTGAGAAACTTTGCTTGGTGTGTCGAGGTTTTCGCATGTCAAGCCATATTTTACTAACATGACCAATCTTGTTTATCAAACATAAGTTGTATATGTACCCTGAAAAGCGTGCATTCAATCTCCTGAAGCTAGTTCTAATTAAAATCGGATACAGATTTTGATTGAATTTTGTCTTTCATGCAATGTAGGGTTGGTTTAGTAATTGTTGCAATCAAAAATTAATCAGTTGCAATATATGAGAAAAGCAAAGCAGAAAGGAATATATTTTTAAATTATCATTTTGTCATCCTCTGGCTGTTTTCAGTTCCGTTGTACATAAATCACAGTAGAGTGGAATTTATTCGTTAAATTATGTACATAAATTTGTCACTTTAAACTAAGAATTGTATAGTGTTGAAAAGGAAATTCATCCAGTAGACCGGTTTCGTCCTCATTGGGAACTCATCACGTACTGGCCAGAATTTGCCGCAGACAGGGCTCGAAATTAATGGGTCAGGTGTTTATATCAAGATCGCAACCTTGATTACTGTAATTGTTATCATCGCTCGCGCAATCAATGTTCGTTTATTTTTTTTTGTTCTTTCTGTGTTAATCCATAAATTTGGTGATCAATCGATAATTATTATGAAAATAGGCACAAAACACAAATCAGTCTCTCAGTATTCATGGAGACTGCAAGCAATGCAATATTTGACAATGGCTTCACTAAAACTTTTATTACATAAATTTGTTATATTTTTTAAAATTAAAATATTTTCTGCCATAACCTCGTGTTGATGATTGATCTGCAACATTTTTCGCAATTGTGCACATCAAGAAACGCCAAAATTTGACCTCGTCATTTTAATTCATAAAGTGCCAATTATGAATTCAATTACTTGATCTATCAAGCAGTTCTTGAGCAGAAACAGAGCCAATAAATATCACGCCAATTTCACGGTTTTAAAGTTTTACTACACTCAATAGCTTTGAATGCTTTCGTTTCAACTTGAAAAGTCTAATATTGGCCATTGCTTGGGTTAACTCAAAATCCAACCATAGACCTTATCTTTGTCTATATAACTGTCAAGTAAAAAGGAAATTAATGTTAAAGAACAAGTAATGACATATAATTATCCGCTTAGCCATGTTTATATTTGTGAAATTTTTCTCGACATGTTGACACAAGAACGGAATTATTACTTTTAAATGGTCATCATTTTGAAAATGTTCGACCGTCAAGCAGATTAATTCAAAGGAATTTAAACTTTCGGTTTACTATCTTTTAACAGATAAATTTTTAACCCTTAAATCACAATCAAATAAGTGGTCGCAGTCGTATTTATAGCTAATGTTGTACTGCTCAATATTTACCGATATATTTTTCGATGAAGCTTGTAATTTTCGATGCAATTTATAATGCCTAAATACTTAATTGCGCGGCAATTATCAAAAAAGATGAGTTTGGCAGAATACTCCAGAATGATTTTTCTTGAGTTCAAATTGAATTTAGATTTTTTTCCCCCGAAATTAAAGTTTTAATACTACTGTCATGGTTTGGCACTTAATGTAAAGCTCACAACTACACGATGTATAAAGTTTTCACATCATAAACTAACTTTAGATATCACAACTATTTTATTAATTAAGTTAAAATAAAACTCCCTGTTTTATTTTCCTAGCCAATAATTTTCAAAAGCAAAAACTGAAGACAACCAAAAATGGCTTTAATTCAAAATCAATAACATCTGTGGTCAGTATTAAACGAAATCAGCATTGAGTAAAGACCACATGACTGTTTCAACTGCAATGATTATAAACTAAGCTTATGTTCTACTTCCAAAAACAAAGGGACCATTTTTGAGTCTACGGTCGTTTTGAGTATGTATCTGAATCAAAAAGATTCATTGATAAGTCGCGACTTTAAAATGACACTTCGAATGTTGCAACTGAAAGACTAAGAAGACAACTCAGGTTGAGTTATCCTATCTATTAAGAAATGGAATAATATGGCATGTGGATAAAAATAGAACTATGACCGATTTGAACGCAGCGTATTAAAGATGCATTATTCGAGTACTACTATGTGACCTAATTTGTCAGAAACAATTTATCCAGCGTATGAATTTATTTAATAATAATAATAAATCAATAATCCGAGAATACCTTAAAAGTTCCTTGAAATTTTTTGAAATGGTAAAAATATAATCTTACGTTTTTTTAGGTTGCAATGAAGTTTTTTTATCAATATGCCATGGAGAATTTCAAAAAGAGAATTCTTGTGAAGCAGATTTAAAAAGTTATCTTTAATTATCTTTTTAATATTTAATACACATAAATTATTTATACAAAATGATGTTTTGTATATGTATAACTTGGCTACAGTCATCGTCGATAGGTGTATTTGCATATTTATATGATAAAAAATTTTTTTCAGTCATATATCAAAACCGTTATGATGAAGAATGCACACAATTAAATGATAAAAAATCTTCAGGCATTATCATGAGATATGATCGAAGTTTAGATGATAAATATAGGATTACCTTAGATGGTCTTATAGCATAAATGCAACGAAACACGAAACAATAACAAATAAGCAGGTTTACAAACGCATACACAATTGAACAAATTACGTTCTCTCTTAAGATATTGTTTGTGTTTATTTCACTGCAAAGACAGGATGCCCAAAGTAACAGCAGATGCAATGTTAAATGTCTTGTAATTCCTTGCGTAAATTAAAATACGCAAATTTGTATATTTGCATGAGATTCTCCGTCTGGTATTTTGTTGTATAAATTAAGCAGGCAATCAAGCATAATCCAAAAATGCTCGTTTAATTTAATGTGAACGAAATAGATGTTTCAGTCGAGATGAGACGTGGCAAAATGCTCCTTGTTTGAATGTGCTGTACAAACGCTAGTTTAAAATAAAAGCTTAAGTAAAGAAAGCCTTTCTAAATTTTACATAATTAACATACGTAATTAGCATTATATATATATATATATATATATATATATATATATCTACATAGGAAGAAAGAAAATATAATTATTACATAAGATTCATTTAAATAAAATAGTTTCGCCCTTAATACACACCCATCGAACTCGTGCACAAACTTCCACTCTTCACCACCCAAGCGACGCCTTACTCGCAGTTTTCTATTGAATGGCTTCTGAAATAAATTCCCAACAAGCTGTCCACGATCCGCTAATTAGTTAATATTCAGATTTGAAATTGTCTTCTATTTGAGTGAAAAAATATTAGTATTGTATAATTATTTTGTCAATGTAAGTTTAATTGTTTGTTATATGGTAAATGCAATTCATTAAATAAACCGGTTTCAGCATTATTTTCACTCTTTATATAATGGCCATCACCTTTAAATATTACATAAGATGACAAATTCATTTAAATAAAATAGTTTCGCCCTTAATACACACCCATCGAACTCGTGCACAAACTTCCACTCTTCACCACCCAAGCGACGCCTTACTCGCAGTTTTCTATTGAATGACTTCTGAAATAAATTCCCAACAAGCTGTCCACGATCCGCTCATTAGTTAATATTCAGATTTGAAATTGTCTTCTATTTGAGTGAAAAAATATTAGTATTGTATAATTATTTTGTCAATGTAAGTTTAATTGTTTGTTATATGGTAAATGCAATTCATTAAATAAACCGGTTTCAGCATTATTTTCACCCTTTATATAATGGCCATCACCTTTAAATACTACGCAGTGTACATTATTATGTATGAGAAAAAATTTAATTACAAATTGGGTGATGGTCGGTTCATTTATATACATTGTAGATTTTTATTTGATTAAATGAATGTGAACTAGTTTGATTTTCTGTTTTACTTCTATTTCTCGGTGGTGGTTCACTTAAGGTATGTCTTCGAGCGTGTGTGCATGTGTTTGTGGACAGATAGGTGTCATTTATATTGTTACACAAAATGATAATTAAGATCTGGTGATTCTTATAAGGATGGATTGACGTTTGACGAGATATTCGCTTTGAAGCCTACTGCGTGTTAGAATGCTCTTGCCCAGTATGCTGTCTTTTGTATATCATTGATCAATTTCCCACTGGTAATAATGCAAGGTGTGCCGGTTCCAGACCTGATCGCTCATATATTACTGACACTGCTGATATTGTCAAATCTACCGCTTACGGAGCAGTGTCATTTTCAGTGTGTTGCCAACCCGATGAAACGTTTGTTGACGCTTGCCTTATGGAGGATGTGAATCGTCCGAATGCAAGAAAATTTTTGATATTTTTATTCGTTATGAGTCGAGTAAAATATTACTATTTAAATCAAGTTTGTGAGATTGAAGTAAGCATCAATCCCATTATATTTAACTAGTCGATCAACATAGCAGTTGCTACGTTGTTCGACTGGTTTAATATAATTGGATTGTTGCTTATTTCAAGCTCACAAGCTTTATTTCAAGAAGAGTTAAATAGAATTTTGGTAAAGCATCTGAATTTATAGGCCGCGTAATTTTTGTTTCAAATAGTTGGCATCGTATAAGTTTAATAGTTTTTCGGTCTTTGCTTTGTGTAGAAATGGGCAATTTGTTAAAGTGCCTGGGTGCCGTTCTCAAATGTGTGCCTAGAAATAGCTAATTTTTCTGATGGTTCCAGGCCCTTTTAATGATTTGCTGCTAAAATTTTCGTTGAACTTTGTTGATCAATGGCTTTTTCGTAAGTCCAGTAAATGTACTATCGAACATGTATGAAAATGTGTAGACTATGAAGGATTTAGTGAAAATTGGCACCGAACTTCTTTATTTCTTTGCACTGATTGTGATTTTAACAAATGCACTAGAGAAAATTTCTTTGATGATTCTATTTAAACGCCGTGAACTTATTGAGTCTAGTCATCGCCTCTAAATGTTCCGTTCATGGAAATATTTATACTAGCATCCGCTGCAGTACGAATCGAGCATGGCCTGATTTTGATATCTATGAACAGGTCTGGGTGGCTATTGATAAGGAAAAGCCTCCTCAAGTAGCCTAGCTCTTCCACGATCTTGTTAACAGAACAGATTTGCTTGATTTGAATTGTTAGGTCGTTGACTATGCATAAGTTGCCAAAATTGGATAAACTACTATTGCAATGGAATTATTGCTCTGTGAAGGTACATAAATTGTGTATAGCTAATGTCATATAATCTTTGAATCTTCCAAGATAGCTAGTGCACTATAACAATACAGAAATTATTTTGACGAAGACCAGGTTGCCATCTTGATATATGCATCTGACCCATTAATTACTGACATCTGCTTCGGAATCTGGTGCTCTAACCACTGAGCTATCCTGCCGCACACTACACTGCACACAATTTTCAGTTATATACTTACTAATGTAACTTGGTTAGTCTATTTTTCCTTTAGATGGAGCTCATATGGCATCCATTTAGACCCAAATTTCCAACTAACCATCCCCAATCTGTCATTACTGAACAGACACCACACTACATGGGGAAGTGGTATTGAAATGAACATTTATATAATTTAACGAACATTGGTTGCGCGCGTGGTGATAACAAGTATTATAATCAAGGTTGCGGACTTGATATATACACCTAAGCCATTAATTACTTTCATATGTCAGTGTAAACTAAGAATTTTATAGTGTGGAAAAGGCAATTCATTCTGTAAACCGGTTTCGTCCTTATTGGGAACTCATCACGCACTGGCCAGAATTCGCCCCAATAAGGAAGAAACTGGTCTACTGGATGAATTGCCTTTTCAACACTTTAAAATTAATAGTCTACACTGACATATGTAAGTAATTAATGTGTCAGGTGCTTATATCAAGATCACAACCTTAATTATAATATATGTTTTCACCGCCAGCGCAACCAATGTTCGTTGAATTAAGTAAATTACATTTAGACAAATCTATAAGAATTGCCACATCTGACATAGGGTCAGGAACTAGTGTGCTTGAAGCCGATGGTTATAGTGTATCCGTGAACGAAAACATAGATGATCGATCAAGTATCTAATGAGACAACAAGCAGAAGAGAACACAAAAATTATTGAATGAAGATTAAATATGTTGAAGATAATGGAGAAACTCGTTTTAACTGTGAGTAGAATCTCTAAATAGAAAACCAGTCGAAACAAACCTAGCTAGATCGTAAAGCAAACTCAAAACAAATTAAACAATAACAGCCTCAGGAGCTCCTTAGTTAAAGAATAATAGGTCAGCATTAACCTAATAAGTTTCTCTACAAAAAATTTCAGCTAATCCGAAATTTCGTAAACATAAACAACAAAAAATACTATTTCGAGCTAACAGGTGAGGTGATAGGAAAAAATCCAAGAAAACAAAATGACTTTTCATTGTACCCTTCCTGTGTGCAAAAACAAAAAGAAATTTTATCAGATATAAGAAAATTTTCTTTCTCATGTTCTTCTCAAATATCTACTCATGAACATATCTTTATATATAAATTGGAAAGCAAAACAAGATAGAAATATGTGAACATAGAGAGTGTGAAAAATAGAAACCAATCAAATTGCGTGCGTCACATCCAGTTCAAGCTCAATGCTTGTACGTGCTTCTTCTTCTTACATAAATCCGGCTGCAATTTGTTTATCCATAAGGCTTCGTATGTGGCTAGCTCCCTTTTGTTTTTGCATTTAGTAATTACTTTGAATGCTACGTCTGGAGAACATACGTGCGATGTTTGGATGATGTGTTGCGCAATAGCAGACGTGTATTCACCATTTGATTTAAAACAGGCGTTCAAGTTGCAATGTTCTCTCATTCGAGTAATTAACCGTCTGGTCGATCGGCCTACGTAAGTTGATCGACAACTTGCGCATGTATATTGGTAAATAATATTTGATATCGACATTAACGGCTGTTTCTCTTTGATTGCTGGTAAAGGCAAGTGTGTTACCCTAAATAACACTCGTAATTTGGCTGCATTAAATGTGCGTGTTAATGCTGCTTCAACTTTCTTTTGTGCCATTCGGGAAACTGCATCCCCTTTAAATGGGATGTTTAGGTAGACTGTTTTCTTTTCTGGCCCATAATACGTCTGTTTCTGTTTAATTCCCCTTTTAATAATTCATTCAATTAATTGTCTGGGATAGCCATTAGACATAAAATCGTTATTTGCTTTATTATATTCATTTTTTTAGAATCTTGACTAACCAACCTGTCAATTCTTGAAAAGCAACCACGAACTGTTGATAATTTATACTGATATTGCACAAAACTGCTGTAATGCAAATACTGTGCAGACCATGTTGGTTTATAGTAAATTGTTCTGTTTAATTTACCATTAGTTTCCTTCTTTAATAGTACATCTAGGAAAGGCAGACAGTCATCTTTCTCGTGCTCTGACGTGAAGCCGATATTCTTATGTGCTTTGTTGAAACTTTGAAGCAATGTTCGTGATTGCGATCTGTTCTTAAGTACAAGAAATATATCATCCACGTACCGTATACATTGAGCACATTTACTTATGTCACTCTTTAATGATGCATTTTCTACGTGCCCTAGAAAAATCTCAGCCAACACTGGAGATAAGGGGCTTCTCATTGCGACACCATCAGCCTGTTTGTAGATGCTTCAATTAAAACGAAATCGTACGTCTTTCGTGCAAAATAAGATAAGCTTGCGTAGAGTGTGACCTGGCACCGGCGATGGTAATATATCGTGTTCTACCGCTTTGACTATAATGTCAATACTTTCATCATTTTGGAACATTTGTAAACAAAGACGTAACATCAAAAGATACCATAATCTGGTTTTTAACATTTATATCTTGAATTTTGTTTACAAACTCAAACGAATCGGCAACCGAATAATTACCTAGTAGTTTACGTAATGGTTCAAGTAAACGAAATAGCCATTTAACTAGTGCATGAAACGGAGAATTTACCATTGATAAAATTGGCCTCATAGGACAACCTCTTTTGTGTGTTTTTGGTAATCCGTACATTATTGGTGTAGATGATCCAACTGGCTTGAGCTTCCGTGCAGTGGCCTCATCAATGAAACCGGCATCTGTCAAAATCTTAATTTCATTTATTACTTTGCGCCCCACCTTGTCTATTTCATCTGATTTTTCTAGGGCACCTAGAAAATACATCATTAAAGAGTGACATAAGTAAATGTGCTCAATATATACAGTACGTGGATGATATATTTCTTGTACTTAAGAACAGGTCGCAATCACGAACATTGCTTCAAAGTTTCAACAAAGCACATAAGAATATCGGTTTCACGTCAGAGCACGAGAAAGATGACTGTCTGCCTTTCCTAGATGTACTGTTAAAGAAAGAAACTAATGGTAAATTAAACAGAACAATTTACCATAAACCAACATGGTCTGCACAGTATTTGCATTACAGCAGTTTTGTGCAATTTCAATATAAATTATCAACAGTTCGTGGTTGCTTTTCAAGAATTGACAGGTTGGTTAGTCAAGATTCTAAAGAAAATGAATATAATAAAGCAATTAACGATTTAATATCTAATGGCTATCCCAGACAATTAATTGAATCAATTATTAAAAGGGGAATTAAATAGAAACATAATTATTATGGGCCAGAAGTTGTCGATCAACTTACGTAGGCCGATCGACCAGACGGTTAATTACTCGAATGAGAGAACATTGCAACTTAAACACCTGTTTTAAATCAAATGGTGAATACACGTCTGCTATTGCGCAACACATCATCGAAACATCGCACGTATGTTCTCCAGACGTAGCATTCAAAGTAATTACTAAATGCAAAAACAAAAGGGAGCTAGCCACATACGAAGCCTTATGGATAAACAAATTGCAGCCGGATTTATGTAAGCAGAAGAAGCACGTACAAGCATTGAGCTTGAACTGGATGTGACGCACGCAATTTAATTGGTTTCTATTTTTCACACTCTCTCTATGTTCACATATTTCTATCTTGTTTTGCTTTCCAATTTATATATAAAGATATGTTCATTAGTAGATATTTGAGAAGACCATGCGAAAGAAAATTTTCTTATATCTGATAAGATGAATTTTATTAAAGCTCGCATTTCAAAAAAAAGACTTTTCTTATGGTTGAATCCTTATTTATAAGTTTCAAAATATTCCAGTAAACTCTAATTACATCTAAAACCTCATATTTTCATGTAGAAATAAAGTTTAATTAAAATTTGACAGTTATTATGCTTCAATGCATTTCTCCTCGTCCATGTATCCATAGATCATATAGAGCAAGCGTGTCAGAAAAACAAAATTTACCATTTCGTTATTTACAACAGAAACACTATTATTAATCTCAGACGCAGCACGCACAGGGGTAATCCCCAAACAAGCCTATGAAACTGATTCAAATATCACAGTTAGGAAATGATCCATGGTTTTTTTCTTGAGCATCCAACTCATTCAGGCATTTAAAAGTAAATCTACTTTTCCCAGTATAATATATTTATTAGAATAGTTTTGTGCCAAAATCTCCGAAGCTAACAAATTGAATAAGGAAAATCTGCTCTAAAAGTGGAATCGTATACTATTTACGCCAATTAGTAAAGCCTTAACTAATGAATATCTACCTCGAGCGGTTCATGGACAACAATATCATATCATGTCCTGTTAGTTCTAAAGAGAATCCAACGTTTTTTTGTAAAATTTTCATTTTAAAGACGACCTATATGACTCCATTTTTGCACAATGTTTAAATTGATTCACCAAACGCAATTTCTCTAGTGCTAAAATAAATATCAAATTTGGCACACAGAAATCACGAAATTTGATGCAAATTCTCTCAAAATCATACACAGTTTGCATATTTTAATGTATATACGGTGGCACATATATTAAACGTGCAAAAAGCCACTAATCGACACAATCCAAAAAAAATAATAGCAAAAAATTGATTAAAAAGGCCTGGAACCATAAAAAATTTGCTTAATTCCAATAGTGAGCATAACTACACTTGTATTAAATATTGATGTTTTTATTAATAGGCATACATATAGAAATAACTACAGGATTACTGTTATCAATTCCGAATTTTCGGTTGGCTTGCTAGTTTTGTAGATGAGAAGCGCTTTGAATTATGTTATGGGCATTGTAACGGAAACCGCCAGCGAAATCATGCAATATTTATGAAAGACATACAACAAATCGTTGTTTTATGAAAAAATGAAATGTTTCATATGTTATTATCTTTTCAAATAATCTGGCGTTGCAACTGACAGTTCAATTGCAATTTAAACAAAGAATTATTTTTCTTCTTGTGTATTATATATATCCGTTTGCACACGAAGAATTTATTACATAAATAAAATGATTTCCTTTTTGCACAATGGCAATTAGGCTCAAAGTGCATGTTTTAAAGTTTGTAAATTTAAACAAGACACAAACTAAACATGCCTTTTTATTAAAATGTGTACTTGTTTATATTAAAACGATAATCAGTGAGTAATTAATTAAAACGTAATTAATCTTTTAGTACAGCTTTTTGTCGCATTGAAGAATGATGCAATTAGAAGTCAGCAAAGCTAGTCAGGCTCAGACAAATGATTAACAATTTAATTATTCAATCACACCTCTGAATGTGTCTTCTTGACGGCGACCATTTATTTTGTATTGACGTCCAGCTTTTCTCAATGTGTTGCTCAAACAGATAATTTATGGCACTGCGCAAATCAGTTCTGCGCAATCGAAACAGTAAATAGTTGAGACATTGCGTATTAGGGAATTTTTTATTGGTTTACCAGACAGATTGCAGACCAAGGTAGATGATTATTTTATCATTAACGGTTAACTAACACATTTTATTGATACGTATAAATCTAATGCCATAAAAAAACCCATTGTGAAAACGTGTACGGTTGACTAGATTCAGATTTTCATAAGCTTATAATACAAAAATGAAGAAGCAATGAAGCGCAAGAGAAATAGATTGTTTTCTGCACTAGAGTTTTTATATTTTGCAGCTGACTTAATTTCGATAAAATCCACCAGAAATTTTTCACAACATATTATGATTGCCGCAATTCTACTACTATCTGCATTTAACGTTATCTCTAATTGGAATAATTCTTGTGGACAATCACATGTAGACAGATGTAATAGTCGATTCAATTCAACTTTGTTGTTGCAAAAAATCGATTATTGTCCTGTGAAAATTACTAAAGAATCGCTTTCCAATTTTAACTATGGTTAGGTGTGTTCGCTTGCTTACCTATTTGAAAATGATTTCAATAGATCCGCTATGTTCATGAAATGTGCAGACAGAGACTATTTTTCGGGTGCCACCGTGACTATGGTGCTTGGAAAGACCAATGCAAAAATGTGTTTAGTTACGTATAATTTATTTTTAATATTTTGTAGTAATATATATATATATATATATATATAGTGTACATTCATATGTGAACTGTTTCCTTCTATTTAAAATTTTTTTTCTTTTATTCCTGCAGAAATTCAGATGACAAGTTTGAGTTCGAACGGTAATGTGTCATATTAAATTTAGATCTTGCATTTATATTGGGCAATTTGTGTATCATAAACGGTTATTATCATTCAAGAATTGTCGTTAAATATGATGCAATTTCGCAACATGACTGTCGGTTCATTGTTACTAATATTTATAGCCGATCTGGTGGGATTCATGGTTCCATGGTACAGCTAATCTATACTAGCTTCTGTTGGTCTGAACACATTTAAAAAAACGTGCTTACTGCCTAGACAGGCTGAGTAAGACAGATAGCAAATATTCAAATATGTATTAGGTATTACGCACCTAATAATGACAATAAGAATAAACCAAAGGCAGCATAAACGAAAGTATAATCTTGTGCACATTCGTTTCGTGCTTACGGGCGACTCACCAATAGGAGCCAGTTTTACGCACTTTATCCATTATAAATTTGGATAAGAAATATGGGAAAATAGGGCAGTACAATCTCCTAGACGAATGTGTAAACCTGCAGAAGTGAACTTAACATAATATAAAGTCTCGACAATGCGAATATGGCGCTAACTCACTCCATATAACATTAATATCGAGCTTGTAAAGGATACCAAAAATATGGATATTGTGTCAATACCCAATTCCAACATTAAATTACCAAAAGGTTACATGGCAATTACACTATGGTTGCCGGGTTGGTACGTAGTACTATCATCATGGATACCAATGTATGCTATAGTTCACCGAAATGAAGAATTACAACTAATGCTGAACACTTGTTATACCGGTATATACATACACTCTGGCCTTTCGACGATATCAGTTTTCACATTTCGCGAAAATCATGATATCTTTCAATTAAATATATGAAATTTAGATATGGTTTGTTGCGAAGAGCTAATACATATGCAAGTATGTATTAGGTGTTGCGCATCTAGTAACAAATTATTTCAATTGTGACCAGAAAAATAAACCAATGACAGCATAAACGAAAAGTATAATCTCGGCAACATTCATTTCATGCTTACGGGCGATTCATCAGAAGGAGCCGGCATTACGCTCTTTATCCACTACATATTTGGGTGAGGAATGTGGGATAATAGGATGGTACAATCTTCTAGACGAATGTGTAATCCTGCAGTAGAAAAACTAGCATCATATAAAATATCCAAAATGTGACTTCGACGCTAGCTCACTCTTTATAATATGTATTAAGCTTGTAGGGGATACCAAAACTCTGTATATTGTGTCAGTACCCAATACCAACATTAAAGTACCGAAAAGTTACATGGCAATAACACTATGAATGCCGAGTTGGAACTTGGTACCAACAAGGTGGATTTCAATGTATGCTATAGGTAACCAGAATTGAGAATTCCAACTATTTATGAACACCTAATATTCCAGAAAATCCATTCACTCTGGCCTTTGATTGATATCAGTGTTCACATTTCGCGTTAATCACGATATCATTCAATTAAATATAGAAAAAATTTATATTGTTTGTTGCGAAGAACTAATATATATGCAAGTATTTATAAGGTGTTGCGCACCTAGTGACAAATTAGTTCATTTGTGACCAGATGGGTAAACCAAAGATAGCATGAACGGAAAATATAATCTCCTGCACATTCGTTCCGTGCTTACTGGCGAATCATCAGTAGGAGCCGGTATTACGCCTTTTAACCACTCTATATTTGGATGAAGAATGTGGGATAATAGGGCGGTACAATCTCCTAGACGGATGTGTGAACCTGCAGAAGTGAACCTATTATCATATAGTGTCGAAAACGTGACTTCGACGCAAATTCACTCTGTATAATATATTTCGAGCTTGTAAAGGATACCAAAACTATGGATATTATGTCAGTACCCAATATCAGCATTAAAGTACCGAAAAGTTACATGGCAATTACACTATGAATGCAGAGTTGTAACTTGGTACCAACAAGATGGATTTCAATGTATGCTATAGGTAACCAAAATTGAGAATTACAACTATTTATGAACACCTAATACTCCAGTAAATCCATACACTCTGGCCTTTGATTGATATCAGTTTCACATTTCGCGTTGATCACGATATCATTCAATTAAATATATAACAGTTAGATACTGGTTGTGGCAATGTAAGAATTGTTACTCAATTGGATCATAATTTTGATATAGATCACAAAGTGCAGTTTGTAAAATAAAGTACCTAATGTAAAAATACAATTGAGGCTAGCTGGTGTAGTTAAGAACCCCCAGAAGAGAATAAATTAATCGGCCTTATTGTAAGTCACATGTATGCCAGTCTCGCTAAACAGAAGTACATAACTACACGCTTACATGAATAGGCGCGCCAGTGTATCAACAAAGTTATTGGAAATCTGCAAAGCAGTGGTGTGAAAACTATGAACGCTAAAATTTTTGTATTTATCATAACTGATGGTATGGAAAATTTTCCAGCTTGTTTAGAATATGAAGATTTCTTGATGCCTGACTATGCTATTTATTCCATTTACATGTGGTGTGTTTTCCATTGACCAGAAGAAAATAGATTGAAAGTAGAATTAATTGCAAACTCAAATTTCTGAATAAATGTAGCTCGGCAAGCGATTAATTTCCTTATATATTGTCTGTGATTGAATAGGACGAATGATAAATTTAAAATTTATTCCCCAGACAATATTGGCCAAGAACCTTGGTCTTTGAATAACGTGCAATAAAATAAAATATAAAATGAGACCTTATTTTATTGAAAAATTAGGTTATTTAAGTGTTAAACTTCATATGATGTTTTCGTGTGATATACGGTATTAATTCGTGACAGTTTATAATCGTAACAATTGAGTTTGAGTTTAGACCAGTTTTCGTAATTTTCGATTCAGTAAATCTGTGTTTGAAGGCTGAATTTCCATGCGTTTTTTTGATATTCAATTCTATTACATTAACCAACTATATTGTAAAATCGATAATCTTGAAATAGATTGTGCTGAGCTCAAATCTTGGCTAATAAATCAGGTTCACATTTGTTATAAAAAAAAACTAATGGCAGGAAAAGAAGTGAAGCATAATAACTGCTATGTTGATTAAACATATTAAGTTATTAAAATCTGAATGTATGCTGGAGAATTGCTGTTTAAAGTCTATAAATTGCTTCAAATGCTCTACGATTAGCTTTACAATGTATTTCTGGAAGACAGCTTGACCGTTGAACGTCTCGGACGTTGCGCAGATAAATCTTCCCAGGAAATCATTGAATAAAATATGCTTTTATTAAAAAAAAGTTATTTCATTTTCAAATACAATCTTGCATTATATATTATAAAATATAATAGCGAATCGTGCGCATTTACTTATGAATGTTTATGATAGATTTGGATGTTTATATAATTAAACGAACATTGGTTGTGCGGGCGGTGATAACAATTAGTTTCAATCTCGATTATAGATTGCGGAACAAATTATATAATGAACACCAGTCATTATACGTACAATTATTCAATAGGTGTTAATCAATTTTCATGATAACCTCCAATCACCCCGTCCGAGTTCATTTTATTTACCAGTTACCATTTAAACAAACAAAATATGACAGTCCAAGAAAAATGAATGTTCTGTGAAAATAGCCTAATTTACAAAATAAGGAATTTTCTTCATCTACCTTTACGAACATGAATGAAAATAACGGATAAACTAAAAATAGTGTTCTGTAAATCCGTCGCCTAAATTGACGTATCTACATCAAATTAAATGAACAAAGGTTGCGCGGGTAGTGATAACAATTATTATAATCAAGGTTGCGCACTAGATATAAACACCTGACTCATTAATTACTTAAATATGTTAGTATAAACTAAGAATTATATAGTGTAGAAAAGGCAATTTATCAAGTAGACCGGTTTCGTCTTTATTGGGAACTCATCCTGTACTGGCCAGAATTTGCCGCGGACAGGACTCGAACCTGGGCACGTCTGCTTCGGAATCTGCTCCTCTAACCACTGAGCCATCCTGCCGCACACTACACAGCACACAATTTTCAGTTATATACTAACTAATGCAACTTGCTTTTTCTATTTTCCCTTTAGGTGGAACTCATTTGACAAAGCTTAATGAAATAATCTCAAAATCATGTACCTGTGATTTCGTGCCTTTAGTTAATATTATTTATGTAACTACATCATTAAATTAGACTTGTGCGTGTCGATACGCAGAAAACATCACTGTTCGGTCATCAAATATCATAACATCACATGTGAAAATATGGCCGATCTTGTAATTTCAAGTGAAATGCGGTGAGCAAACACGCTTTCTTATTTGGAGGCAATTTATTAAAAAAATCATGGAACTTTGCAAAAAAATCAGACATCATTGATTGCGCGAGTGTAGACGTCAATTCTTCAAAACTATTTTGGTATATGCAATAATCTAATTGATTGTAACATATCGCAAAACACTACGAAACTACTGTCTGTCGGATGTACTTATGCATTTCCAAACTCCATGGTAATCAATAGATCACGATGTTAGATTGACTGTCGGGGATCAATGCAGCAGGCAAATATAAAACAAGTGAACTCAGATATCCGCCTCTTAATCCTAGAAGTTTTTTAAACATTGTTCCTGACATGAGATTTCAGCTGCACAATTTTTTTGCACCTTAAAACTTAAATATATGCATCTTTTGCCACACACTTAAATGCTACAATTAAGCAATTATTGATTGATTGCATGTTGATGACGATTATTTAAATCATGTTTACGAAATTTTTCGTGCAACGGCAGATCCATCGGACTTTCAGCCGAATGCCAAACATACCAGTTTTAATTTTAAAAGAATTTTTGTAAATGTTTTGTGTGCAATTTTCATTTTAGGCCAAATTATACTATTGGATTTCTTCCTCCAAAACTTCAGCTGATAGGGAGAGAATTTGCTATTACATAATATGCATTGTGATTTTTAGGACAAATAAGTAAAAGTTATACGAAAATTCTTAAATATTGAAGAAGTACGGTCAGTACTCTAAGCCTAAAACAAATTAATTAATTATTAAGTCAATATAAATATGTACTTACCAACTTGTGATTGGGCCACGACGGTGGTTTGCCTGTCACAAAGTGGAGAACAGGGAAGTCCCAGTTCCTTCTCTTTGTCACCCTGAGAAGGAAAATTAGTTTAAAAAGTTAATTCTAAAACATAGAACCCACAGGCAAACTCACTGTTACAGACTAAATAGCGCATTTATTGAAAATCTGGAAATCTGTTTGGAAATCTGTTAAGAACGTCGAAAAAAACACTCGATTCGGCGTAAGGTATAAATCAACTGAAAATATTACAAAAATTTAGTTAATTGATAATAAAAGTTCTAACATAAAGGGGAGTCAAAGCATCACTTGGTATGGTTTGGGTGCAATTTAACAATACCAAATATGAATTATAATTATTTATTTATTTTCGATCCACATATTATCAATCAAATACTATTTAGTAATCTAGTTTTGCACAACAAAGGAACTGCATTTAGCACAGACGGCATTTTAAAATAAAACATGATGTATTGAATCATTAATAAATTAATTCAAATGGTTATTTACAAAATAACGTTGGGTTTTATGTCATTTAGCCAATATATGAGAGTAGTAAAACTATAATTCATAAACGCAAACAGTATTTTGGATAAATTTTCATAATTGCAGATGTGTCTATCAATTCTTCAGTGTTTTTCGAGTGATAAGCCACTCAAACTTTTTCATGCTTTTCCAATTCCGTTGTATAATTGTATGAGTTGCGAGAGATTTCTTGGATTTCCATGATTTAACGCTTTTACCAGCTATACGGTAACGTTGTTTGAAGATATCGCTTCGGAAATAAACAATAAATATGACCAAGTTCGAGTGAGCATTTAAAGTGTCAACCCAAACTCAGTTCGACTTCCGAGATTCATCATTTGCATCGAAAGAGCTGGTTTCTAATTACAAAAATAATGCATATAATTACATTCGTACTTACTCTAACTAATAATCCATATTCTGCTCAATGGTAAATATTTGATAAGTTTGATTTTTTAGACGAAGAGCAATAACTTAAATAGTTACGTATTCAGCAACACAGAAGGTGATGCGATAAATTTTTGCAAAGAAAATGAATATAAACGCTATTTGAACAACTTTGGTTGTTATGTATGTCAGAGTTCTAACCTTAAATATTATAGTATGTTCCGTGTTCGATAAAGCTGTGCCCCGGTTGCCTTATACTCTAATGACAAGCAAATTTCGTTGCTAGGGCTTGTGATTAAATATCGCTTTTTGCTTTCGTGAACTGTAAAAAAGGCATTATTTAAACATGAATCCTGAATGCATTTCTTGTAGGATAAACGTTTAAATGTGTAAGCGATTTTATAATGTGGTGTATAACTATTACTAAATATCGAATTTTTACTTCCGATTTACTCTGAAAGCGTTGTAATGTTGCAAATGAATCCACATCTATTTGAATGGTAAAAAAAGTAAAGTAGACATGCTGAACGCAAATTGTTTTTGAAAATATATGCATATATATATATATATATATATATATATATATATATATATTTATTTATATTAGGAAAAAGAACAAATTAATAACAAAGTGGATAAAGGCCATTTATTTCGTGAATACTAATCATCTCTTATACAATCATACATATTTATACATTTTGGGTTTTCAATTGATTATGCTAGTGGTAACAAATCTGACTCGTTTTTACTGCTGTTTCTTGTTTTGGCTAGTTGGTGAGTGTGTATGCGTTTTTGTTTGTGTGTATGCGTGTTTGCATGTAAAGGTCATTCTCGCAGTATTGCAAAGTGATGTCTGAGATCTGAAACCCAAAATGTATAAATATGTATGATTGTATAAGAGATGATTAGTATTCAAGAAATAAATGGCCTTTATCCACTTTGTTATTAATGTTTTCTTTCTTCCTAATTATAAATATACTGTGTAAAATTAAAAAGGCATGGACATTATAAAGATTATCAAAGAGCGGGGTCAGCCTTTTACCCGTAAGGAACTAAACACTTATATTGCAGCCAACTGTACGTATGCCAAACTTCTAGAAAGAATTAAGTTCTTCAAATCGTGTTAAAAATCAGATGTTGTGCCAAAACGATTCCTCAAGCAGTGCAGAAGAAACAATTAAAAACCGACAAATAAACCTATAAGTCGCTTAATGCTCAATGCTGTCGAGGACAATCAATCAAAACTGCAAGATGCTGAGAGAATCATTCAATCACTGGGTTGTCAAATTGCAAGACTGAACGAAAGCGAATACACCGCTTTCACAAAGAAGATAGAAACGCTAATGAAAATAACAGCGGACAAAGAAACCAAGGGCCTCACGAGGGACCTGGACAAATTTCCTACGCAATCAAAATTTCCTACGAACCCAGTGATCTTGTCAAAACACCAGAAAGAATTACTCTCCTTAGGAGCAAAATTCTGCGTAGTCAAGAAAAACCTAAATGAACGTGACATTATTGACATTCAGGCTGGAACGGAAAATTTCTACAATGACTTAACGAAAGACACCGCTCCACATGCATTCAATGGACAAGAACTGAAAGCTGAGATAGTAAGCGCAATAGAACAATACAAGAAGGAATTCAAAGGCAGCCAAATCATCAAAAACAGCACATAGACGAACTCAGAAAACTCCAATCAGACAAATCCATACGACTTGCCACACCCGACAAAGGATCAGAAATTGTTATACTTGAAGCCGACGTTTATAGGAAATCCATGAACGATATAATAAATGATCAATCTAAATTTAAGCATGACATCAAACAGAAAGATAAGTCAACGAACATCGAATCAAGAATTAATGCAATTTTGAAAAAGATGGAAAAACACGTTTTAACATCGATGGCTGACTCCGAGATTAGATCAAAACTCACAGAAGACATCCAAAAGGCAAAACCCGTCGGAACAAACACCGCAAGATTGTACGGCAAACCAAAAACTCATAAAGCCGTGACAGCCCCAGGAGCTCCTTCGATGCGGCCCATTATGTCAATGATCAACACTCCACAACATAAACCAGCCAAGTTTCTCTGCAAACTACTTGAACCAATACGGAGCATCATAAAAGCTAACACTATCAAGGACTCCTTCGAACTAGCAAATGAATTGAAGGGGAAGAACACCCAGAGATTTAAATGGCCTCGCTTGACGTCTCATCCTTATTTACAAACATACCACTGGATAAGACAACGGAGATCTTGTGTGACCTCATCAAAAATGAGTTTTTTGATTTCCCTATAGACACCAATGACATCAAAGACCTCATATTATCATGTACAGAAAACGTGCAATTTACATTTGAAGGGATATATTACCGCCAGATCAATGGTGTAGCTATGGGAAGTTGCATCGCACCCCTCCTGGCAGATGTATACATATATCACCTGGAAAAAAGAGCCTAAAAGGTATAATTGACCAGTGCGCACTCCACAAAAGGTATGTAGATGATATCTCGTTGTTCATCGCAGAAGCAGCAGACCCTTTCGAAATCCTCAAACAAGCAAATGGAGCCGATCGAGACATCAAATTCACTCTCGAGGTAGAGAAAGACGACAGTTTTCCCTTCCTTGACATAAAACTCACTTGAGAAGAAAACAGGGATTTGACACTGGCTATATATAGAAAATCCACTTTCACCAGACAATACATTCACTACAGCAGTAGTGTGCCAAAATTCCACAAATGAAACTTTGTAAACAACCTAGCAAACAGAATCAGGAAGATCTGCTCTGAACACAAGATTGAAGAAGAACTGGGCTACCTCAGGAAAATTTTGCTAATGAACAACTACCAAAAGCGTTTCATTGATGTCAACATCAGACTACGGCAGATTCGTACTAGAGAGGATACCGTCAAGCAGGTTTTCCTAAACTTGCCATTTAGAGGCGACGTACCAGCCTCAATAATTGCACGGCGGCTGAATAGAATAACTAAGGACAACTTTCCTAGTGTTAAAGTTAATATGACATTTAGTACACAGAGAATCATAAGGTTGGATGCCCCAGATCAATTGCCAATTCTCTCCAAATCATTCTTGTCTACAAATTCTCATGTATGTGCGGTAGCACATATATCGGACGTACGAAGAAGCAATTGATAAGCAGAATCCAGCAACATTTGCCACAGAAATTGATTAACAAAGGCTTGCCACCATCAGGAAAATCAGCTATTTCCGATCATATATTGGCAACGGGGCACCCTGTCAATTCGACCAATTTCGCAATTCTACATAAAGAAAAATCAGAAAAATTATTATTTATTTATGAAGCTCTTTATATAAAACAACAAGCACCTAACCTTTATATTCAAAAGTTTCATCAACATGATATTCTTATCGACTGGCCAAGAATAACAAAATTCAACAACAATCTACTAGTATCCAGCCAAGAACATACAGGCCCTCGACTAGAATCAACAAACATACAATCGGATTGGCAACAAAATGAAGTGGAAATAACAGAGGCGCATACAGTGACAGAAGTTTCCAAACAATATGAGCGTTTAACACTGTAATCCACACTGGCGCTGTTACCATGTGGAAATTATAAATTTACGCAACAAGGTGAAACGATCAACTACACTGGGAAAAATAGCACTCGTACATGTAACAGTGAACAATGCGCACAAATGGTTAATTCTAAAGCCATCAAAACAATAATGACCAGATCTCAGACATCACTTTGCAATACTGCGAGAATGACCTTTACATGCAAACAGGCATACACACAAACACAAACGCATACACACTCACCAACTAGCCAAAACAAGAAACAGCAGTAAAAACGAATCAGATGTGTTACCACTAGCATAATCAATTGAAAACCAAAATGTATAAATATGTATGATTGTATAAGAGATGATTAGTATTCACGAAATAAATGGCCTTTATCCACTTCAGGTGAGTTATTAATGTGTTCTTTCTTCCTAATTATAAATTAATATACTGTGTAAAATTAAAAAGGTATGGACATTATAAAGATATATATATATATATAGTATATATATATATATATATAATTATGTAACAATTAAATTTGCTGGATAATATATATATATATAGTATTCAATATTGCATTATTACAGAAGTTAACTAATTTATTCCAAAGTGAAGATTAAAATTAAATATTTAATATTTTCAGGTCATCTACATTGTATATCAATATTTTTACAATAATAATAAGTTGCAAACGTCAGAAAATAATATATATGGAATTTTGTATAGTATTACATTTCAATATTATGAATAAAATCAATGATCGGGTTTGTTAGCTTAATGCTTAATTTTTATTATATTTTATTAATGTGAAATACATTAACTTTTTAATATCCTTACCATAGTAAATTGTATGTTCAACCAGACCTGAATCCTACCTTCTTTTGCCAAGCTGATGAATAAATTTCACAAAGTAAACATTTCAAATGTAATTAATTCGCACTGCATTACGTTCGCAAAAAAAGACTGCGGTAGAATGAGTACAGTCAATTAGACATTGGGGAATTTTTATCATATTCAAATTTATTATACAGTGCATGTTAATAAAACGAAGAAAAAGCTGGAACGGAGACATTAAAAGTTTTAAAAAGACAGCTAAAGGAGATGGCACATAAAACTAAATTACCTGACGGAAAAACTCCTCAACTAGCATGTATGTCCATCTGTTATGAAGTGGCCAGGTCTTTGTTGGGTGTGATATATCAGCACAGTGTAGTATGAGAGACAGCGTTTTGCCCTTATCGACACTGTATATAAAAATTTAAAAAAACATACAAGACACAATTGAAGGCATATTGAACTCCAGGATTTAAATTGTCAAATACCTACATATCTTTACACAGTTCTATTCATAACTGTCACAAAATAATTAACCTAACTATCAGCACAAAAATTAACAATTAGGTATTATTTCAAACTACAAAACAACGAAAACAAAAAATAAAGAATTTATATTTTATTTTTTCCAAGTTTTATATAATAAAAAATCTAAAATTTACTATATAATACCAGTTAGTTCCTTCCTTACTCAAATATTATTTTCGTTAAAACCTCAAAAACAGTATTCATGAGATTTCAGTTTAGTGTATCCAAAATTATGAACTCTTCTTTGATGTGATTGCATAGCACATTTTAAACGATCATTAGTTGTACGGGCGGTGTAAGCTAAATATTGCATAATGTGGAAAAGGCAATTTATCAAATAGAGCGGTTTCATTATTATTAGGAAATCTTCACGTGCTGTCCAGAATTTGTTGCGGACCGGGCTCATACCTAGGCACACCTGTTTCGTAGATAGTTTATTTAACTATTGAGCATTACCGCTCCACGAAACACACAAATTTCAGTAATATAATAACTAATGTTTCTTGGTTCGCCTTTCCTATATAGCACCATTATAGAATAAAAGTTCCGACAAACCACCCATAATATGTCATTTTAGAACAGACACAATATTAATATTAATAAGTAAGCAAGCGTATATAAAAATTAATACGAATAGAAACTTTATGTCGCACGAATAACTAGGACTTAATGGATATAGCAAAGGCAGCTAAAACGTAAGATAAAATCTCACGTACACGTACAATTAGAATATTCTTTTGCTCCTACCTGAAAAGAATATTCTACTATATATGCAATACCTAATACGCTATTATATATATATATATATATATATATATATATTCTCATCGTTAAAAAATATATTATCATTAAAATGTCTGAGTTGCATATAATGGTGTGTTTCATGTTTTGCTAGTAAACACATCGTGCGCGATAGCCATATTGTACACTATCTCTTAAGCACATTGTAGATATACGGATTTGAGACCCTATTATGTAACATTGGTTTAAGTTGGTCGCATATACATTGTGCATTGCTGGAATACCAGATTAACAATTTTTTGCAGCCAAAATCCTTACATCTTTGAAGCTTCGCCACATTTATATAAGCTATTGCATATGAGAATATTTTGATGCGTAATCTGTAAATATAATTAGTTTAAGCAAGTTTTTCCAGCAGGAAATAAAAATCAATATAGTGTTTATAAAACTATTGTAAAATATTCCAAAACGTTCGTCGTACATACGTACTGGCGCAAAACAATCCACCTTGACAATCATCAAAACACGATAAAAATTAACTGGTGTATCGTCAAAAATCTACGAGAATAGGAGATCAATCAAATAGTTGGTTAACTCCTCAAGCTTAAGCAAAATATTTTCTCTTTGAAATTAATTGTTGTACTTATGTTTTACATTGTTTAGAATGTAAAACATGCTTGAAAATGGCACGTTCCTAATTGACATAAACAATCTGTTATCACAAAATTTTAGCCTTTCTTTATCAGGGCACTCTGTATTTTTACAAAAAGCAATTGTCGCCTATCTTTAAAGAAATATATATATATATATATATATATATATATATATATATATAAAGATGAAAAAGGGGAGAACTTTTGAGAGAATGCTAAGTCGTTCCAACTCATTTTTGTTAGATAGTTTTGAATGAACATACTACCGTAATTTATTATTTATATCAATTTTATTAACCAAAATGTGCAATGCAAAAATTTCAAAGCAGTGTTTTAAATTATTGTGCAACGTTATTCCAAATTTTAAAAAAAATGCTATGTACTTAATTGGTCTCTCTAGACGTTATTTTAAATAATTCGGAATTCCTTATTTGTGTCAAATTTTCACCTGGAATCAACGCATAACCAGTTAGATAATGCGTGGACACAAGTGGATGTAGGTAAAGAAAAACGACAAAATACCTTGTTTAATAGTTTACATTTTATTAAATTTCAAAGAAATATAAAAGGCATTTCGTAGATTCCTGCATACTGGTGCATATTTTCTTGCCAACATTTTAATTAACAAGATGGAGAAAATGCCTTTAGATACATACACACCAGCATAGGAATTATGACTGAAATGAGTTAAACTAACTTTACTACACCTGCAACATTACCTTATTTAAATCCAAATACTTTAAAATAAACACAACTTCACCAAAATGTAGTCTAACAAAATGTGCCCAGGTTACAATGCCTGTCGCGGAAACTATGGCAACTACTGATGCAAACCAATTCTGGACAAACCTGGCCTAATAGATAAAATACGTATGACATTAAATGCAAATTTGACAATGTAACATCAAAAAATATATTATGAAATACTACCATTAAACTTAAATTCAATATCACATCCCTAGGTGCAAATGTGATTGTCTTGTAACAACAACTCAGATATGGTTAGTTGGGCATTTAGGCGAAAAGCAATACTCAAAACTGTTCACTTCGATTGTGAAATCCAATCGAAACAATGTTCTCCAGTATGCATATTTAATTAGAGGCTTTTACCCCAGGAATACGCTATATAAACCTTTGTAAATATAAACAACTATTTCGTGCAGTGAAGTTAGAATGGGCTTTTCCTATTACCACGTGAAATTATGCTTAGGTGTGTTTCTTCAATTTAATATCGTGAAGTACATACTCGGTGTACTGTTTTTCCTGTCTAGACCGAAGTAATGGATATGTAAAAACGAACATTAGGTGCGCGGACGGTAATAAAAATTACATGAATCAACGTTGCGACGTCGAAATAAACATCTGGCCCTATATGTTATTACATTTATCAGTATAAACTAAACATTGTATAGTGTTGCATAGGCAATTCATTCACTAGACCAATAATCTATCTGAATGTCTTAATGAATTACGTGTGCTTGTAGAATAATGTTTTCAAACAATCCAACCAAAAGAAACAGGCTTATTATTAAATTATCGAATGAAGCAATTTACATATTTTCAAATTGAGGCTCTGTTTTTTTTAAAATTTATTTATTCTTTTCAATAGAAATCATGTCAGCAAAAGCAAAATTGTACACATTTGTTCATTGGCTATCAGATTAGACGGTTAAAAACGAATACAGCCACCGATGTTTAAGAGAACAAGACGTCAATATCTACCACGAGTATTAAATTTATTCATAGTCGACGTCATCGTTTTAATAATGTAACATATTAACTTTAAGTCTTGGTAAGTATTACTTTACGTTTTGGTATAAATTTGCGTTCTCCAGCTACTAGACAAAAGGTCAAAATAGGACCTCATGGCTCGCAGTGAATAGATGTCTCAAGTTAATAGTTAAATTGTAATTCGCGCATTGTTTTTCGCAAGGCACTCCATTCGTCAGAAGACAGCTTTGAGTGTACTAAACTACTTGTGTCAAAAATGAAATTTAGCACTTACCAAAAAAAGAAATATAATTAAAAAATAAGCACGAAATAGTACGTTGTGATTCACAAAAGACTTACAAAAATGGAATTAATTTATGTTTTTGATTAAAATTCACTTATTAATTGTCACAATGTATTGCCAAACTGGAGTAGTGCAGCTAAACAGTGCTTATCGTCCTGTTCTGAATGTTATGTTCTGCTTAGTGAAGAGAAATAATGTATATACAATTGTGAATTAGGTAAAGCCCAGAAAGTAACGTATTAGTTCAAATAGAACGAGAAGGATAAAGCGAAGTCAGCATGATCGACAAGCATAATCTCATGCACACGTGTGTGTTGTGCTTTCTGGCGACTCATCAGTAGGAACCGGTACTACGCCCTTTTCCCACAATATATTTCTGTGAGGAATGTGAGAAAATTGGACGGTACATGCCCCACAGTACTTGACCAAACACATGGAGGGTATAGGGCGTAGAACCGACTTTTTTTAGCGTGTGTGTACATGTGATAATAAATTTCGTTTATGTTCACTTCACCTCTAGTCCTACTTAATCTAATTTGTTATTAGGAGCGAAACACCTAAAATACGATTGCATATGTATTAGTACTTGATATGTTCAAAATAAGGACAGTTCAATCTGACGAGTTATCTTTGTTATCTTATGAAATGTTCAATTTATACTGACAAAATCTAAATGATCAAATCCATACTATAAAATAGATTTCATTATTAATTACACAGGTGGTAATGTGTTTGTTCTGTAATGCAAAATCGGATGTGGCTAGTTGGAGTTTTGGTCGAAAGAGATGCGAAATAGGCTGCAACTGCATACAAGGCTAAAAGCGTTTTATTTAAATCAAGGTTGTGAACGCGATATAAGCACCAATCCCATTTTACACACATGTGTCATTTTAAACTCAGAAATGCATAATGTAGAAAAAGTAATTTGTCATGTAAAATATTTATTACTTATCGAGATCTCTTCAATTATCGTCGAGAAGTTTGACGTGGAAAGGCCTCGAAACTGAGCACATCTGTTTTGGAGTATGTGACTCTGTACATGGTGCCACCCAACCACAATCTAACAACAATAGTTTAGATATATTCTAAAATGATATTTTACCAAATTTATATTTAATGTGTTTGATGTGAATATCAAGCTTGCAAGCTTGATTTGAATAGATTTTAAAAACTCCCACGCAAGCAATTATCGTTTAATAAATGTTTGTTGCTATGAGTTAAGTGCGCGACAGAGTTGGCACTGTGCATGTGCGCAAGTATCCAAGGCAAGTTTGCCTCGTGTTGTGACACGGTTTCAGCAAATTCTTGCAAGCACTTGACGAGTTTCTGACATGAACATATCCAGTATACATAATTATGAATATTTTATTCCCGCTATAAAATTTCAATTCAATATAAGTATATGCATTGCAAAGTACAATCAATTCTAAATTTACTATTAAATTTATATGCGATACATTTATTTGTCAAAGGCTGTTGGCCAAGCGCACCACAATTTATTCAAGAAAAATTATGCGCGATAATACATATATTCGTACAGCCAACAAAAATTCGTCATTAATTATAGTTTTTACGTCAAAATGACTAAACAATGATTGTTAAATTACATACTAACCCTATCTTAGCTATTACTTTATTCAAATTGAAACCTATTTTGATGACCTAGATAATGGCCTTCGCAACAAATTCTCATAATCGCATACCATCAAATTTCAAACCACAATCTAGCAATTAGTCTGTTACAAGCATGAAAAAAAGAACTAAAAAATGTACTCAAACTCATTTACAACGTCACAGAAAATACAATGGCATGGAGGAACAGTTAAATCATTTTTCAAACTTCAAATGATCATTGCAATCCGCAATTCATTTCGCTAGTTAATCGTTCCTGATACTAAACGCAAACTAAATTCTCAATTGTAAAAAAGTGAAAGCATTATGTACTATTTAGAAATAATTAATATAAATAAACCAAATTTATTGGTTAATACGCAATATTCATCTTCACAACGAATATTCAACGTCCAAGAATAAACAGATCTCGTTTATTTTTTTTATACATATACCAATTACTATTAATCTTGCATTAAGGCAGTCGAGGAAAAAAAGGGATGTGTTGAGTTATGCCCAGATAGTTGAAGCTTTTAGTTTAATCAAGTTTGAGATATTGATATAAACACCGATCCTTATGTAATAATTTTTTCAGTATAAACTAAGCATTGTATAAGGTAGCAAAGAAAACGCATTCAGAAAACCGGATTCGTCTTTCAAGAACCGTCCAGAATATTCCAGAGAATAGGACGAAATCGGACTGCTGGATGAATTTCCTTTTTTATCCTATGTCATGCTTGTTTTAAACTGAAATATGTATATATATAATTGGATTTGTATTTAAATGAAGTACACAACCTCGATTCAACGTTTTCATCGCCACACGCGCAGTCAATGATGGTTTAACTCAAGATTTTTCACAAAAACAACAAAAGATTGAATGTAGTCTAATTACGATTAACACGCCCATTTTTCACTCAAAACAACGTTTTTGTCATCTATAAAACAGACGCGTTTCCATAGGAATGCTTGTGCAATGAAATACGTAACCTAAAAAACTAACTCTTGTTAGCCCTCACATTTTTCTAAAAATATTTGATACTTTGTCAAGGCAATAATGATTTTGTAACGATTAGCCTAACTGTAATAATTAGGCCTACTGTTCACTAACAGTTTTCATTTGATTAATAAAATCATTTCATAAAAAATAAAGTCCAAGAAAGCATTAAAAGCCATATTTTATCATATATATACATCCTTTTAGGAATAAAAAGCACATTTGTAACAAAGTGGATAGAGGGCATTTATTTCGAAACTTTATAATGTTTCATTGATATAAATCCTTAGTTATCCTTTGACTATGAGGGTGGCAACTAATCTGACTCGGTTTACTTATTCTTATACTTTAAATCAAGTTTGCGATCTAACAGTAAACACCAATCCCAGTTTATTTAATCAGTCGTCGAACAACATAAAAAAATCCACCGCCAGTCGCAACACACTGACGCGTTTCGACCTACCATGATCATCATCAGTGTACGACGGCAAACTCACTATCGAGGAGCAAACCGGATTGCATATATATGGAAAGCAAAATTAAATATGCGCCACTCACTTCTAGTAGTCTGGCATACATTGTACGTGACTGGAAATTTCGGCTGCACAATTACTATGTAGTTACAAACATTAGTCATTTTGTAGCTTTCGCCACACAACACACACACACATATATATATATATATATATATATATATATATATATATATATATATATATATATATATATATATATATTTATATATATATATATATATATATATATATATATATATATATATATAGACAATACAATTAAACAATAACTGATTGCGCGAGATTGGTGGTAACAATTCTTTAAATCAAGTTTGGGAGCTTGAAGTTAACACCAATCCCATTGTTATGTTAACCAGTCATCGAACATACAATAGGATTGGTGTTTACTTCATGCTCGCAAATTTGATTTAAAGAATTGTTACCTCCACACGCGCAATCAATTATTCATTATTTTTATTGTCTATATATATGTTAGTGGCGATAGCTACAAGCAGCTGATGTTCGTGGCTGCATAGAAATTGTACAGCCGACATTTCCAGTCACGTGCAACGTATGCAAGACTACTAGAGGTGAGAGCCGCATATCTAATTTTGCTCTCCAAATATACGCATTGCGGTTTGATCCTCGCTAGTCAGTTTGCCGTCGTTCTGTGATGATGATCATGGAAGGTCGAAACGCGTCTGTGCGTGCGACTGGCGGTAGTTTTGTTATGTTGTTCGACGACTGGTTAAATACAATGGGATTGGTGTTTACTCCCACCTCGCACACTTGATTTAAAGAATTGTTTCAACCACCCGCGCAATCAATAATTTTTTAATTGTACTTCTATTTATTGTTTGGGCTGATTAATAAATGTGTATGCGTATGTGTCTGCATGTGTGCCTGTTTGCATGTAAAGGTTTTCTCGCTGTATTGCAAAGTGCTGTCTGAGATCTGGTCATTCGTGTATTGATGGTCTGATACTTAACCAACTGTTCGCTTTGTTGGCTGTTACGCGTACGAACGGTATAATTCCGAGTGTAGTCTTTCGGTTCCCTCTGTTCCGCAATTTCGTTTTGTTTACGTGGTATCAGCGCAGGTACGAAATGCATTGTTGAATGCTCATATTGTATCTAAATTTCCGTTTCCGTATGTACAATTGTTTTTTCTCTTCAGTTTATGCCAATTCGATCGTGTGTTAGATGAGTCTGGTTGAAGGGGTGTTTGGACTTACCGGGATGGTAATAATTACAGCATAGAAATTTTTCTCATCAAACGTAATTACATGCTGCACATGGGAAGAATGTTATTAATTCTTGATAGATCTTACTTAAAAACATGGCTTAAATCAAGTTCAAATAAGTTCCAAATGTAATATATTAATCTATATATATATATATATATATATATATATATATATATATATATATATATATATATATATATATTTGATAATTTGGAACCTATTTGACTTTGATTTAAGCCAACATGTTTTTAAGAAAGATTAATTACAATTAATAACATTCTTCCTATGTGCAGTATGTAATTGCGCTTGATGAGAAAAAGTTCTATGCCATAATTGTCTTCATCGATATCTCCAGATTCTTTGATGAAGGCAATTAGTTCATTGAATAATAATCTCAATAACTTGAGATTAATTAATTATTTTTTGTATTACAAGATCTTGAGTATTTCAGTTAATATTTTGAAAAGCTAAAACTGGTGTTTCACAAAGATCAAATTATAGACTAATTTTATTTCATTCCAAATTGCAATAGATACAAAAATATAGATTTAACTAAAATTAACAGTATAATAGACATATATGATCTCAAATTTATTTAATAATATAAGGATTGAGAATAACTAGTAAATGAACAAAGCTTTAAAATTATTTGATAGGATTGAAATAAGTTATGTTAATGTTCATGATTGTGTTATTAACGATGTGTTTTCGATCAAATTTCAGCAAGAAATCTGGGATTTATTTACAATTAATCAGTGTACATTTTCTACTAATAGACTTATTGGAAGTATAATTGGTTGTGCTTAGAGCAGATGGGCGCTAATAAATTGAAACTTATTATCGAATGATTTAGAATTTTAAATGTATATCGTTTGAATAGGCCGATCTTGGAATATGCCGGCGCTCTCTGGAACTCAATGTATAAAGTTTTACCAAAAAACTAGAGATATGGTACAAAGAATAGCTGTAAAACCTATTAGCTCTTCGTCATGCATTATATATATTTTAGCAGACTACAGTTCGTGTCAAAGTAAACTTTATGATTTAGGAGTATTCCACTTGGAAAAGTGGGCGGGAGTCTATATGAATCCAATAAGAAAGATTCATGGAATTAGGTCTGGAACTTTGGTGAGAACTATTTTGGAAAAGATGCTTTCTCTTACAAAATATCATAAAGAAACGCCTCCATCTAAGATGACATTCAAATTTTAATTTGCTAAACTAGGAAAAATATACAATCCTATTAATCCTATGAATTTTAATTTAAAAAATATTTTCTCGTAGTTAAACAAATGACGAGGTTAACCGTGATCTTGAAATATTTGCATTATTATATTGTAAAAACTGTGCATTATATCATCATATTAACTATCATTACAAATTGACAATCGCCAGTTGCTGTTCTCAATCATTTATGCATAATACTATATACGAATTGTACCTTGATCTTCCCAAATATCTGGCCAATTGGTCTCGTAGATAATTTTATTTTTTGCATAAGTTACTATAATATAAAACTAATCATTTAAAATAATGTATTTGGTATGTATTGTTATAGCTCATCGAGTTTTGTCTTAGCGTACGTAGTGGTAACACAGCAGGATGTTCAAAAAATTTACATTCTGTATAAATAAAGTATTTATAATTATATATATATATATATATATATATATATATATATATATATATATATATATATATATATATATATATATATATGATAATTAAGCCTGTCTTTATTGTGACGTTTATTAGCTATCGTATATTTTCTGAGATTGTAATCTGTTTAGTGGATTATATATGATTTGAATCCAAATAGAGATATTCTATTATATTCTCTTACTCTCGATATATACATATATATATATATATATATATATATATATATATATATATTCTTATAAAAGAATGGACATAATAAATATATATATAAGCATCATGATTGCGAGCTGTAACAAATCAATTAGTACTCGTTGCAAGTGCAAAAATGAGTATAAATTTTGTCACAGACAAGAACCGTCCCGTCCTCATTTTCTACAAAACCAATAAATTTTGTGAATATGTTTTCAGCAGTTTGTTTATCCACTGAACTTCATATGTAGATATTCCAATTCTGTTATTGCATTTAGTAATTATATGAATTACACATCTGGTGAATATAAAAGTGATGTTTCCATTATATTTTGCGCAATTTCCGACGTGTATGCACCATTTGATTTGATGCAGGAATTTAAGTTTCCATGTTCTTTTATTCGAGCAATTAAATGTCTGGTCGATCAACAAATGTAAGTTAATCGGCAATTTCCGCATATATATTAGTAAATTAAATTTGAAGTCGACAGTAACAGCTTTCCTATTTAATTTCTATTAGAGCAAATGCGCTTACTTAATTAACACTCTTAGTATAGCTGCAATAACTGTGTGTGTTAATTCTGCTTCAAATACTTTTGTGCAGCTCGGGAAAAAGTATGTCCGTTAAATTGGATATTCAGGTAAATTACTTTCATTTCTGGTTCCAAATACGTGTTTTGTTTGATCTTCTCATTTGATAACTTACTCAATCAATTGCATAGGAAAACTATTAAATTTTGGATAATTTTTTGCATTAGTCTATTTGTCAGCTATAGAATCTGGACAGACCAATGTCCAATTCTTGCAACATAGCAGCAAAATTTGAATAATTTATATTAAAAACACCAAACTGATATAATACAAATATTGTTTATACCAGATTGGGTTATGGTAAACCGTTCTGGGTAATTTAACATTAGCTTCTTTATTTATTATCAAATCCAAGTATGAGAGATAATAGTCTTCATGATGCTTTGACGTAAAACTGTATGTTTTATTGAAAATTTATAGCGTTTTCATGAATACAATCGGTTCTAAGAACAAGAAGAATATTATCAATATACCGTATGAATTGAGCAAATATACAAATGTCCCTTTTTCCAAACCTCAGTTAAATTGGAGATAGCGGAATCCCCACCACCACATCTTCAACATGGATAGGGATGTGTCCATAATGACGGAAATGTACATCGTGCATGGTAAAATAAGCTTCCGTTGAGTGTGATTTGGAGATCGGAAAAAAATTTTTTTTTTCTATCACTGTAACTATAATCTCAAAGGGGTTTTCAATTCGTTTATTATTTAAAAAAGACTTAACATCAAAATACATCGTAGAATACTACGAAAAATTACACAGTAGTTTACGAAATAGTTCTAGGATACGAACTAACCATTTAACCACTACTTTGAATAAAGTATTGACCATTGATAATATTCGTCTCATCAAGCAACCTTTTTTTCAGATAAAATTTATTTCTATTTCTAATCATGCACAGAGTACTATGATTTTTTTAAAACTGGCATTTCGAAAGAATCTTTCAAAACTCTTGATGAACAATTTTCACTTATAAGCAGGACACAAAGAACGTTATTGTAGATTGAATATTATTAACAATGTCTTTGAAAATTCCGAATCTCAGGAGATATAGTGCGCAATTTGCGCAAGTCTAAACTATGGGTAAATCGAGGCAATCTCACAAGGTTTGCTTTATTCCACAATGGAATATTTAAAAGAAAATTTGAGTAATGCTGCAGGAAAGTAACGAGTTATTATCTTGCGTATTGGATGAGCTAGACCTTTTTCAAGAACGCGATTTCTGATGATCCTGACAACAAAACATACGAAAGATAAAGCCAGAATACTGAAGAAATTAGAAAATCATAAAAAAATCTGGTGTTCTGCTGATTTAACAAGGATTGATATTGATAAATGTAAGCTTAACCTTTCACAAATACCAATCGGTCGGCTAAAATTAGAAGCTAAAACGATGAGCTGAAATTACAGAATTGATCATACATATACAAGCGATATTGATTTTAATGCAAGGTTTGAATTTTCTATTTGAACAAACAGCCGATTTAGAACCTACTGATGTTGATTATAAAAACTGGTTTAAAGCTAATTAAGTTGATCATACTTCACATATGAAATCGTTCAAATGCGTAGAACAGCATATATTGATTAAGAAGTATTTAAATTAACTTAAAGGTACCGCCAACGATGCAACCATCAAAAGACCACAAACTAATAAATGCAAGGGCTTTGTTGTAATGAACAAATTAGACTACGTAGAAAAAATGGTGAATGTGTAGAATGACAATATAAAATCCACGCGCCTGAAGGGCACAGCAGATTAAATAGACAAAGTTGAAAGGAAAGAAATAAATTCAATAAAAACCGTATTCGATGCCGGTATAATTGATGCGGCCGTTGCATAGAAGCTCAAGTCAGTTTAAAAATCTACACCAACAATATACGGACTACCAAGTATGCACAAAAAGTTTCCCTATGCTGGCAATATTATCAATGGTCAATTCTCCTTGCCATTCATTTATTAAAGATGTACAGCAACCATGGTGTAAACTACTAGGCAATTATTCGTTTGCCGATTCGTTTGCGTTTGGTAGCAGAATTCATAATTTCAATTCTGATAAACATGATTTTTATGCATTAAGATGATATATCTCTGATTTCAAATGCTTTAATTGAAGAAACTATTGGCATTATAGTTCAAGCGTTAGACCGAAACATATTACCAAATCTGATTGCAGGTCACACTATGTGGAAGCTTATTAAACTATGCATTAATAATGTAATTTTTTGTTTTAATTAAAGCATAAATATAATAATTTCATGTCAGAGCTTGATAAAGACTATTGTCTAATTTTCTTGAATGTACTACTAAAGGAAGAAGGTAATGGGAAACTAATTAGACTGATTTACCATAAACCAACCTGATCTTCACAGTTTTTGCATTTTAGCCATTCTGTGCTTTTATAATATATAGAATCAATATGTGATGGCCGTTTTACTAGAACTAGCAGATTGGATAGTCCAGATTCAAATGGTGACTAATAGTGGAATGCACCAGAAGGTTAACTACTTCAACGAAATAGCAATGCCACTTGAACACACTTTAACAATAATTGTTTGCGCGGGTGGTGGTAACAATTCCTTAAATCAAGTTTGCGAGCTTGAAGTAAACACCAATCCCATTGTATTTAACCAGTCGTCGAACAACATAACAAAACTACCGCCAGCCGCAACGCACTGACGCGTTTCGACCTTCCTTGATCATCATCAGAGTACGACGGCAAACTGGCTATCGAGGATCAAACCGCATTGAATATATATAGAAATCAAATTTAGATATGCGGCTCTCACCTCTAGCAGTCTCGCATACATTGAACTTGACTGGAAATGTCGGCTGCACAATTTCTATGCAGTCACGAACATTAACTGTTTGTAGCTTTCGCCACATATACATATATAGGCAATACAATTTAAACAATAATTGTTTGCGCGGGTGGTGGTAACAATTCTTTAAATCAAGTTTGCGAGCTTGAAGTAAACACCAATCCCATTGTATTTAACCAGTCGTCGAACAACATAACAAAACTACCGCCAGCCGCAACGCACTGACGCGTTTCGACCTTCCTTGATCATCATCAGAGTACGACGGCAAACTGACTATCGAGGATCAAACCGCATTGAATATATATGGAAATCAAATTTAGATATGCGGCTCTCACCTCTAGCAGTCTCGCATACATTGAACTTGACTGGAAATGTCGGCTGCACAATTTCTATGCAGTCACGAACATTAACTGTTTGCAGCTTTCGCCACATATACATATATAGGCAATACAATTTAACAATAATTGTTTGCGCGGGTGGGTGGTAACAATTCTTTTAAATCAAGTTTGCGAGCTTGAAGTAAACACCAATCCCATTGTATTTAACCAGTCGTCGAACAACATAACAAAACTACCGCCAGCCGCAACGCTACTGTTACGCTGTATTCGACCTATCCTATGTATCATGCGTCGAGAGCTACGAACGGCTAATATTCGTGACTATCGAGGAATGCAAGCCGTACCAGTCAAGTTCAATGTATGCCAGACTGCTAGAGGTGAGAGCCGCATATCTAAATTTGTATTTCCATGTATATTCACTGCGGTTTGATCCTCGATAGTCAGTTTGCCGTCGTACTCTGATGATGATCAGAGGAAGGTCGAAACGCGTCAGTGCGTTGCGGCTGGCGGTAGTTTTGCTATGTTGTTCGACGACTGGTTAAATACAATGGGATTGGTGTTTACTTCAAGCTCGCCAAAATTGATTTAAAGAATTGTTACCACCACCCGCGCAAACAATTATTAGTTAAATTGTATTAGCCTATATATTGTATATGTGGCGAAAGCTACAAACAGTTAATGTTCGTGACTGCATAGAAAGTTGTGCAGCCGACATTTCCAGTCAAGTTCAATAGTATGCGAGACTGCTAGAGGTGAGAGCCGCATATCTGAATTTGATTTCCATATACGTATTCAATGCGGTTTGATCCTCGCATAGTCAGTTTGCCGTCGTACTCTGATGATGATCAAGGAAGAGTCAGAAGCCGCGTCAGTGCGTTGCGGCTGGCACGTAGTTTTGTTTATGTTGTTCGACGACTGGTTAAATACAATGAGGATTGGTGTCTTACTTCAAGCTCGCAAACTTGATTTAAGGAATTGTTACCACCACCCGCGCAAACAATTATTGTTAAACTTGTATTGTTACCTATATATGTATATGTGGCGAAAGCTACAAACAGTTAATGTTCGTGACTGCATAGAAATTGTGCAGCCGACATTTCCAGTCAAGTTCAATGTATGCGGAGACTGCTAGGAGGTGAGAGCCGCATATCTAAATTTGATTTCTATATATATTCAATGCGGTTTAATCCTCGATAGTCAGTTTGCCGTCGTACTCTGATGATGATCAAGAGAAGGTCGAAACGCGTCAGTGCAGTTGCGGGCTGTGCGGTAGCTTTTGTTATGTTGTTCGGCGACTGGTTCAATGCAATGGGATTGGTGGTGTTTGACTTCAAGCTCGCCAACTTAGTTTCTGCATTTAAAATGATATGGTGACCGCATATCTGAAATTGCGAAACTTATAATCGGAACCTCGCACGTAAGTTCTTTATACGTGAAATTTAATATAATTACAAAAATGCAACATTTGAAGCCCGGTGGAAAAAGAAACTGTAACCTGATTTTTGCAAGCAGTAAATGCACGTTCGGGTATTGAGCATAAACTGGAAGTGATTCAGGCAGTTGATTGGTTGGCAACTGATTTCAAGTTTTGTCCACTTTGAAACTTCCTGCTTTGTTATACGCATAGATGTTTAAAATGGCGTCAAAATATATTTATGAATACGTAGTTTGAGTAGTGTAATAATTGAATACATCTTAAAAAAGTAATTATTTTATTATGCCATGTTAAATATCAAACTGGTCAATTAAACAATTTCAAAGTTTTATTTCCTTTAACACAATTGTTTGTAAGATATATATTATGTAAATACGTTAAAAATTCAATTACATCTATGACTCTTTGAAGAATAATATAGGCAAAACAGCAATGTCGATATATTTACAAAAATACTGCAGAATATATATATATATCTATATAAATATATATATATATATAACAAGTTGATATGAGATAGGATCAATTCTATATATTTGTAATATAGTAAGCAAATTGTAATTTAGCAACAAGGTATCTAATAGAAAGATTTCACCCTTATTGTATACACGTCGGGTTCTGTCCAGAATTTGCCGCGTACAGTCTCGAGGCAGGGACATTTGCTTTGAAGTTTTTGATTCTCTCTTTTTACTTGACTTGTTGCATACTTATTAATAGTTTCTAAATTACAAAATTATTAATCCATTACATTATAGAATTAAAGCATAGCTAAACAAAATAGTAGAGCCACGTGGACACACCAGTGCACGGACAAATTGATGTTGTTTGCAAAGTTCTGAACATTTCGTTTTATAGTAACATTGTGTAAATAGGAAAGCAGTTTTGCACGTCTGGATGAAGTTCAAATACAAAGTCATTGTGCGTGTTATTGCACTAATCTCATTACATGCCATGTTCAGTTTGAGTATGTGCTCCAAATACTGAATTTGACAAAATGAGTTTTACCTCAGATGCAGAGTTAACTTGAAATAAATTTGAATGTATACTGCAGTTGTTTTTTGTTTCTAAGATAAGTACATCGGTTTGGTGCAGGATGAAATGAAATATAATCGGCAATAAAGTATTTGGGTGTCAACGCAAATTGCCTCTTAACCTTTATATTTTTGTGAATACATCGTGTATAAACTCTTCAAATTCGGTTATCCTTCAATTATAAATTTGTTCATAGATTTTAAATTTGGTTAGTGATAAAAAACGATTTCAATTCCGCATCTACTCAGTCTTAAAACGTTTAGACGAATAACTTCGCAACGCGCTAATGCATAAGTAAATAAATAACCCACCTATAAGCAAATTGACTTTAACAGTAAAAGTAACAAAGTTTTGTGGTTTATGATTTCTTAGAGAAGACCGATTTGGGTGTTGTAGAGATGCAGTCATCTGCTACTTCATCACTGGCTTCGATGAAACATGAAGCGCGGCGAAACTGAATATAGGCAAATACAATAAGAAATGAACGTGAATACGCCGAGGTGTTCATTAAGCGAGAAATGGTCATAAGTAAATAGCTTGTACAAAATAATTACTCAATTTCAATTGCCTAATATTCAACGGATTGGACATATCATCAATGGACTTTTTAAATCATTGCAAAATGGTAGATGATTTATATAAATTTTTTACTGACTAACTAGTTAATAATAACTTAAATAGAATGTGCAAGTATGGTTGAAGTAGCGCAGCTAGAATAAAATTTTTCATAATATGCTAAAAGGTAGATATTATATTTTATTCTTTATTAATTCAATAAGTAATTAATTAAAACACTATTAGAAATTCATTGATTATATTATTGAATTACAAAATAAATATTAGGCGTAATCGTATTTTAGAAGCATTATATGTGAATTTTAATTGTTGATATAATTTAAACTTTCAAGAATTATAACCAAACAGTATCAACGAGTTAAATAATTGCATAAAATTCTTGCCTTTAATTAGCGTAATAAACAGACATTTTTGTATAAAATTAAATGAACATTGGTTACGCGGGCAGTGATATCAATTACTATAATCAAGGTTGCGACCTTGATATAAGTACATGACCCATTAATTAATTACATATTTCAGTATAAACTAAAAATTGTTTTGTGTAGAAAAGGTAATTCATCCAGTCCGCAGGAAATCATGGCCAGTACGTGATGAGTTCTCAATAAGGATAAAACCAATCTACTGGATGAAATGTCTTTCTACACTACACAATTTTTAGTTTATACTGACATACGTTAGTAATTAATGAGTCAGGTGTTTATATCAAAGTCGCAAACTTGATTATAGTAATTTTGGTATAGATTTTGTTGTTTGTGCAATGAAGACACATACATTTTACCACTACAATTTCCTGATTCTGGACGGGAAATAATGAAGGAAAATGGCTGGTAAAAACTCACATTATTCGGTGAAAAGATATCATAATTCCGCATGCGTGTAATTGACGCTGAAAATGGGAACGTCAATTTAGGATTCGTCGAAGCCGGAATTAGTCCCACTTGTCTTTAATTTTAAAGAGAATACTTTTTTTAAATCTTACTTTTTTATATAAGGCAGTTTCTCGGATTGCCTACGGCTACTATGGATAAACAATATAGCACCAATTTAACGGTTTTAATGTTCTATTTTACTAATTAGCAAGGAGTTTATTCATTCAAGCCGGGATCGCACACACATTGATAAACTTTCCGAGACAACAATTTTTCCCGTACAATTGATAATAGAATATAATTCTGTTTCGAAACAAAATTTGTAATGTGATTTTTCTCACACCGACTAATTGGAAAATTGCCTCAATCATGCTTACAAAAAACTCAACTATGCCTCCTGTTGACAGTAGTAAACAATGATCAAATTGGGGTTTAAAATTGAAATGAACTAAATTTTTTATAAATTCAGAAAAAAACGATTTGACCAATATTGGGATATGTGATTTCGTAGCACCATGATTAATATCGTTAAAAAATTGTGCATTTTATCTATTCGTCGCTTTTACACCATATCCTAAGCGAATATTCGACTATTGTATGCTTGGTAAAGAATGAGCTCCAGCTATTTTGTTAAAAAAATAGGTAAACTTTCAGTAGCCTCACCTTCAGTTTCAATTAATAAATGAGGACTATAGCTTATTGTTGCCCAGTATATTCTGTACTAATGACAGTCCACCACGACTAAATCTAGGATAGTATTTGAATAAAAGTGTTATACTATATCAGCCCTTCTAAAACTCCCATTAAGATGTCAAGTATGCTATACATAATAGAGAGTTAGCTGACTGGCCAGTTTTGATACTGCTGACAGATATTAATAAGCTTTACTTTAGATGAATGACTGTTGTTTACATTTTGCCAAAAATGTGAGGTTCGTATTATGAATACGTTCGTTTCTTTGTGATAAATGTTTAGCCTTATTATTTTACCGTAGTGTTTGTTAAAATAGATAACAGCAGTATGTCGGTAGTGATTTGTCTACGTTTAAATAGCGTTCTGCATGGTAGACAGATTTTCTAGGATACGATTGTGCAAGGGTCTTCATCATTTTAGTTGTTTCAATTTCCAATATGAAATGATACAGCTTAGTGCTATAAGGCTCAAAGAAACGTTATAACCTATTGGCTAGTTATAACATTTATGTCCAAAAATTCCGTACGCACGAATAACATACGTTTGGAATTTTAATCAAATTAGTGTAAAACATAACGTTTATTTATAAGCAGCTTGAACGCATATCTTATGGCACGTTGCAAAGACCGGTTTTGTACAGTAAACCACGAAACCGAAAATAAAAACTCTCAAAGATAAATACACTTTAAATTTTTTAAATGCATTATTCAACAAGTTTTAAAATTGGATATTAATTATTTGTTCTCCAGACTGCTTGTTGACCAAGTTAGACGCTGTGTCTGCTATTAACATCAATAACGATTACTCAACGAATTTATTAGGTAAGCACAGATTTAATGAAGCAGCAAAACCGATGTAAACGTTTGAAAAACAAACAAAATACAATTATTATTAACCTACAGCACTGATTTGAAATGTCAAGTGGCGTGTAAAAAATAGATGTTTTTCTCAATTGGCCGATATAGTTTTGATTGCACCCTCCACTATAATTTTCTGTACAGTTGAAAAGAAATGATCTTACTCAAATCTGTATCAAAGTCATATGGAATTGATTTACAGTCGAGACAAAACTTATCTAGACAGATGTAGCGGAAATTTAAATTCACGCTTGTTTGACCAAATACCAAACTGATATATGAAAACTGATATCGGTTTTCCGCCTAATACTTTAACTAAAATGTTAGTCTAACTAGTGGCTACTAAGGTAAATAGATATTTTCAAGAACGATATTTACGATAGTAATTTGCTCCAGCACAAGTATTAATACGGAGCATTCAAAACACCAAGCGAAAGTATATTCTAGTTACTCTTTATACTGAAAAACGTTAGAAAATAATCTTTTGTTTCACTTTTAAAGCAAATTAATTCATAAATGCTTCTTTTCAGTAAACAATTTGAAGAATGTAGCAAACGCGAGTCTGTCTAAAATTCAAAAAGGAAAACAAATTGTCACATTAAACTATTTTTGATTACCCTCGAAGTGATAAAAATTCTTTAAACAACGAGACCGTGCAATAAACACCAGTTGCATTATATTTAACAAATTACACTATATAGCAAAACTACTGTCAGTCACACATGCTGACGTCGTCGAACTTTTATGCTTATCAATAAAAAACTACAGCATATTGACCAACGAGTATCAAACCACAAATTATGGAGTATCAGTTATGTGGCGCTCATATCGGGTAGCTTGGCATACATTGTACTTGTCTTGTAATTCCGGCTGCACTTTTGCTATTTATTCGCTAAAGCAAAACCTTTGTGTATATGTCATACAATTAAGCAATAACTGATTCCGGAAGTGATCATAACAGCTCTTTGAAATTCGTCAAATGGTACACGTTTTTAAATATTTAAATACGCAATTTTAAGGACAGAGCCATTTTCCATATATTGGACATTAAATGATATGGTAAGTGAAGCTGTTGTTCTGTTTGCAGTTTTATAACTTAAATTATATTTATATTGTTAACTTTCAATAGAATTACTACTCAGATTAAAATTGTGTCTATCTTTCAACGTCGGATCATGCGTGGCTATGTTGAAGACTGGGGCTAAGGTGACACTAACGGTCAGCCACAAGAATGAAAATCTGTTCAATATGTTTGGTATGAAACGCAGAATTTGATGCAGTGCGTGAGTTCTGTGCGGTAGAGGCCTATCTGTATATTCTAGCTCAGGTGGATTGGATTTCTGCTCGTTGCAGTTCTTTGAAAATGCGGGATACGGCGAGGTGACCTGTTTAATAAAGCTGAATTAAAAAGGGACAACGCGTACTTAGATCGGCGCCATTTTTTAAATTCTTGACTACCTCGATCACCACTGATATGAGAATACTATTTGGTAAAAATTATATATACTTCATCTTATTTATGGTTAAGTTCCGTGCTAAAGTTACACGCATGCCTAATGTAAATGCCCGCGGTTTAACTAAATGTGAATGAATAGAACATCTCTGTCCGCAGGACAATTTAAAAACAAACTGAGGTGGCCTGTTCATATCCTTGTTAGTAAATTTTAATGAATTCACAATATTTGCAGTTTTTCACAGAATTACACTGTTTAAATAAAAAGCATAGATGACAGAGCAAAACGGTATTTTTTTAAACACGACCATGCTACACCAGGTTCTTATATTTGATTTAAGTAAGTCAAATGGCCTAAGATTTATTCAATTAAAATTTATTACTTAGATTGACTTTAATCAAACGTATAGCACTGTTTATGCTCGCCAAAACACAATTTTAGGAAAATAGAATAATTTATGTTCGTCTAGTAATTGTAAGATATTAGATGAATGTATTATAAGATTTAAGTTACAACATAATAGCAGCGTTTTATTACATATGATTTGAGTATGAGCTAAAGTTGCGTAGTACAGCAAATAAGCTTCAATTATTAGACTGGTTTCCTTGCCAGTTGGCACTGGTCAGCAATGTATAGAGCATCCGCAGCCGGGCGTATATTATACGCTGTTTTGCAACTCGTCTCTTACGCCATCAAAGCCGCGCAAATTATGGATAAAAACTAATGATTTAACCATTTTCCCTACATTTGGATCTCATTCAGTATTGTTTTCAATCATGTATCCAAACTGGACATCTCCAATCTTAGCTACACATATGGCGAGATCAGTGAATCGACCGAAATCACACAAACATTAAATTGAGAATAAACGAGACTTAAACGCATTTTCTGGGAATCCTGACGCGTTTATTTTCTGTTTTTCAAAGTTGCCTCTATCAGAAGAACAGAAAGGTGTCTTATCGCCTGGACAAACATTTTTTATATTTTACAATAATTGATTGCCCGGGTGGTGGTAACAATTCTTTAAATCAAGTTTGCGAGCTTGAAGTAAACACCAATCTCATTGTATTTAACCAGTCATCGAACAATATAGCAAAACTACCGCCAGCCGCGGTAGTTTTGCTATATTGTTCGATGACTGGTTAAATACAATGGGATTGGTGTTTACTTCAAGCTTGCAAACTTGATTTTAAAAATTTTTTATATTTCATACATTAAAATAAGACGTCAAAGGTAAGAATCCACATGGTGATGGAACATCAGAAATTTCAAATGAGATGCAATTTATCCTCTTTTTAGAACTGAATTACGTGTTGCCAATTACCATTTTGAAGTGAGACACAAGCGATTCAATTTTATCAAGAAGGACTCAAGGTATTTTGGCACAAAAAGGCAATTAGATTAATAAAACCAGACAATGGCACAGGTGTCCCTCTTATGCATAATAGTCATTATATTATTCAATTAATCAATATTCTTTTTTACAGTTAAATACTGTTTGTTGTGAAAACCTAATAGATATGCAAGTATGTATTAGGTTTTGAGAACCTAGTAACAAGTTAGTTAAGTTGTGACCAGAAGGATAAACCAAAGGCAGCATGAGATTATACTTTCCGTTCATGCTGCCTTTGGTTTATCCTTCTGGTCACAACTGAACTAATTTGTTACTAGGTTCGGAAAACCTAATACATTCTTTTTTACAGACACAAATTCAAACTGTGGCCAATAAGCAAAAGCAGATCGGGTGCTACCAATGATATAATATAGCGTGCGATCAAAAATTTGTGGGAGGCAAAACCAAATGGAAATACGGGATCAGAATGTATGGCATGCTAAAAGGACGGACAAACAACGCGCCTCTTTGAAGTAACATAATTTCTATGATCAACACCCAAAAACACAAACTGGAGAGAAGACCAGTTAATTTTACAGCCATAGCAATTTCAAATGTCAAACAACTGTTTTGGCGATACTTTTAACTTTTTAAATAAATTAAAATACTGAAATATAAAGAATTAAAAACTAGTTTTCGTTGATGTAGAAACTGTATTTGTAAGTATTCTCGTTTTTAAAATCACCAATTTCCTCTGTTCGTTCATTAATAGTAACCATGCCTTATTCCCCATACAATAAATTCATCTGAAAATTCTCCTGACTATAAGGAAAAAAGATGTTTAATTCAACTTCATTGGAGACTATTTGATGCAAATTTATGGAGTGGGAATAGACAGTCCTTTAGATATGCAACTAGCAGCTGCTAACATGTTTAACATAAAAACGTCAGAATTAGATCACCTTATTAAATAATACTGCCATACATATTTGAGATATGTTGCACACACCTACATAGTCAAAAATTAAAATGTTGAAATAACTAAAATTCTTCAAGATTTCAATAACGTAGACCAAAATGTTCAGTTTTCTTGCGAACGCGGTAGTTCACGGTCTAGTGCACTGCGTCTTATTTACGTATTGCAATCGAGCCAAGAAGATGATGTATCGAAAGCACATTCATTAACACAGTGCTGTTCAAAATTCCCAAAATGTGAAAGTTTGCACGTAAATTATCCTATCGAGTTGTGAAAATCCGCTTTGAAGAATTTCAATTTCAAGAAATAGGTATGTTCATAATAATAGTTTTAGAAATCGTGTATCTTGAAAATTTTGTTGAAGGAAACTTGAATGAAAAACATGGATAATAAAAGTAAGCTGATCCCATGCAAAACACAATATGTGTATTTATACCTTTAAATGAGACACACTATCTAAAATATTCTATTAAATAAAATAAAATGCAGGGACGCCTCACTAGCTCTTTATCTGATTTATGATTGTGTGCACTGCAAAACGCCTACCAAACCTTAATTCTTCAAAAGATAGAAAACCTCGCAAAACGCACGAAGTCAAACGTTATTGATGAACAATAAACAATGCTATACATGCCGAATGCATTATGATAGACGAATTAGCTGATTTCTAAGAACGATTCTGCAAACGCTTAACACATTGTTTATGAAAACTTCATCCCAAAACCAAGCGGATTTACAAGTGTTCCTCAAAACTGAAAGTTCAAAGAATAACGATTAAACAGTGTTGAGGCGAGCTATTCGTATACGCAGCATGCTCGATCCTCAGCAAAAGAAACAGAGCGGAGTTCCGCAACATTATTTCAACAAAAAACCGGCAATTGATCGTGCCTTTACGCATAAAAGCCGTGATGAGTATGACGCCATCTTTCTTGTATTTGACAGAACGCAGATTTCTTCCAAGGCTTCAATTTGTGCATGCCTAATTGTGAAAAGTAAACGCTGTAAGATTTTTAAAAACTAAAACGAGAAATGAACTAATTATGTGGAACTGAGCCCGTAGTTATGTCTGGCTATTATATATGAGAAAAAGCTTTTCAAATGTGTGGAGATAATTTTTAATTTCTGCAACAGATTTCTAAAAGCCTTATCATTTTAACTTGCTTTTCATACTTGAGCAGAGTTAGATACGAGGTTTGGTTGACTGCTTTAAGCGAAACAGTGAAAACCGCAAAGGAAAGGCATTGCAGATGTTGCCTTGCCTTGAAGCTGATTTGGCTTTAATGTTTAGTTTTCCTCACTTATGTGTGATATTTAGGTAATTATAATCATAGTAACTAGATCTTTTTCCTGATTAATCTCTCTCGAATAACTTTAATGCAAAAATTCTTTTTTTTGTTAGAATTATCACAATAAGCCAATCTGTACTTGTTTTAGTTGTTATTTTTCGTATCGTTGAGAAGCATTGAAAAATTAGCTGCTATTGAGTTATATAATGCTGTGCTTTATGTTGAATTGAAAAATAAAAAAATCGCAGGGGCTGATATTAAGAAGATAAAAATCTTTTTTTAGATTGTTTCAAATGATTATCCGTGAAATATGGATATAGCTTTCAAATTCAAAATGATTTCTTTTGATAAATTTTATAATTTACAAGGATCGATAATTCGGAAAACAATATTTTAATAGATTAATATTATGCAGCTAGCCCAAACCATAGCTTTAAAGTTGGCGATCGAAAAGCAAACAAACCAATAAGTTTTGTCCCTCAGTTCGAAAGAGCTGAGCAGCGATCGAGTTGGACGAAACCGTGTAACGGAATTCGAGTGCCGCAAAGCAGAATAGCCTGTAAGCGTGACAGATGTTGCTGCAGCAACACATTTAATACTAATAATATTATGGCCACAATAATAATGTCGACATATAACAAGTGCCCTGTGAAATAATGTCGATAACAGCCATGACGTCAAAGTGATGGAAAATGCAGCAATAACACTTTCAAGCCGACTTTGATCGATAAAAGCTCGCCACAACATCAACAGTCAGTAGCTGTAATAGTGCCCAACAATGACTGGCTCGGCAATAATGAGTCAGACAGCGCCATGCACCTTAAAACAGCAGGGAGCAATCAACTATGCAGAGATGATATGTGCGAAAACGCAAGGTCTGAAGGGCAAAGCCTTGTAGGAAAAGTTAATCGAACTGTCGCTGGATTACAGTCACAAGGATCTTTAGCCGCGGGAAACAACGGGAAAACTAAAATGCCCAAGTATAAATGATTGGCCGAACTCCACGGCACTCCTGTAAGATCAAAAATGAACGAGTCATGAAACCATTCGAAAACCATATATATATATATATATATATATATATATATATATATATATATATATATATATATATATATGCAGTTATATATATATATATAACTATATTACAAAGAAGAAAGAGATATAAAAATATATGTAATATAAATTTACAAGCAAAACAAGATAGAACATAATGTGAACATAGAGTAGCGAAGAATATAAACCAGAATCAAATTGCGTGCGTCGCATCCAGTTCAAGCTCAATGCTTAGGATACGAAGAAAATTTTCTTTCACATTGGTCTTCTCAAATAATGTCGACTATAACATATTCTTTATATAAGAAAATTTTTCTCTTAATAAATTTCCTTCAAATTATAAAGTAAATGCAAATGGCAGATATATAAGATATAGAAGATAAAGAGAGTAGGTATATAACATATATAAATGAGAAAGAGGTGGCGGCATTTATCTATTAGAATTTAGAAAGAAAAAACATCATTACCAACATAGGAGAGATTGCGCCCGCCATTTATCGTGATCGAGGTCACTAAACCGGTTTCGCTCCACAAACTTTTGTAGTCATGTAGCGCCCTGGAAAGTGTGCAAATATGACTCAGTTTTCTATTTCGCCAAGCTTCGCAGCTGAGTCGGGTAAAGCGTGGGTAGTGCAGTGCCAGGCTCTGTGTAGTAAGCCGTGCAGGCATTAAAAGAGTAAACCGGCGTCGATTGTATTGCAAGCTGATATCGGAGTAACCCGTGCGCTTAAAGTTTAATATCACGATTATGGCGCCGCGAGAATCGCCAGGTTGGACGCAAGAGATCAACGGCATTGCCAATTCTCTCCAATCCATTCAGCAGGTGCCCATGTCGAAACCCGCCGGATGTAGGTGCGTCGAGCAGCATAGCATCAGGACGTACGAAGAAGCAATTGATAAACAGAATCCAGCAACATTTAACACAGAAATTGATGAGCAAATGCTTGGCACCTTCAGGAAAATCAGCTACTTTTGATCATAAATTGGCAACGGGGCACCCAGTTAATTCGAACAATTTCTCAATTCGACATAAAGCAAAATCTGAAAAATTATTATTTATTTATGAAGCCCTTTATGTAAAACAACAAGCACCTGGCCTAAATATTCAAAAGTTTCATCAACATGATATTCTAATCGACTGGCCACGAATAACAAAATTCAACTATCATTTACTAATATCCAAGGAAGACCGAACACGCCCTCGATTAGAATCAAAAAAATTCAATCGGAATGGCAACATACTTAAGAGGAAAAAAAACAGATGCACATACGGTGATAGAAATTTCCAAACAATATGTGCGTTCAACCCTGCAATCCGCACTGGCGCTGTTACCAAGTGAAGAAAACAAATTTGCGCAAAAGTGTGAAACGAAATACTACACTTGGAAAAATAGCACTCGTACACGTGACAGTGAACAATGCGAACAGATGGTTAATACTCAGGCCATCAATACAATAATTACAAGATCTCAGACATCACTTTGCAATACAGCGAGAATGACCTTTACAAGGAAATAGGCACACACACAAACACAAACGCAGACACACTTACCAATCAGCCAAAACAAGAAATGGAAAGCCGACTCATATTTGTTGCCACCCGCATATTCAAATGAAAACCCAGAATGTATATAAATGAAAGATTGTAGAGCGAAGTTTAGTGATCTCGAAATAAATAACCATTATCCACTTTGTTATTAATGTTTTTCTTCCTAATTAGAAATATACTTTGTAATATTCGAAGGCAATGGACATTATATATATATATATATATATATATATATATATATATATATATATATATATATATATATAGCATATATGTGTGTGTGTGTGATGATTCGTAGTAGCTAAGCTGTTTATATATAAATTTTGAACTACTGCTTGTGATTTCTGTAAGCATCAGTCGGCGATGCCGCTGTAACTCTTCCAAAAGAGGGTTAATATTGAATTGGATAACAAACGGTATCAAATCGTTTATGCTAGGTTTAGGCTTTACCAAACTATATAATGATCACTTCTGTAAAATAAATGTTCATTGACTATTTTCGGAAAGGATTTTGAAGCATAATTGATTTTTTGAAGAAAATACTATGTGTATATTTTATTCTTTGTAAAACAATCCGAATATTAAATTAGGATAGAGAGTGAAATAGTGGAACAACTTGTTATATACATGCATCACCTCCAATTTAAGCTCTGTGTCTGCATGTGCTTTTACTGATTGTAAAGATCAGGCTGCAGCTAGTTTATCTACATAAGCGTGAGGTTTCAATGATGATTCGTACAATTGCTGACATGAATTTACTATTTCATATTTAAACGCGTTTAAATTGATGACCATAATTCGTGTAAGCGACAGGCCTATATAGGCGTTTGACTGACAGCACTTCCGTGGCAAAATGTCAATTAGATTCGAGGTCGAAATGAATCGTGCCGCAGCCTTTAATAGCTGGCGAAAGCAAATTTAAAATTTATGTATAACACGCGTAAATACTTTTGCATTATTTTGCCAGTAAAAGCCAATTGTTTTTCCTTCCAATTTGCGCAAGGAACTTCTACTTAAATGGAAAGTTTGAACAATTGGTATTTATTTGGTCTGCCATGACGACACTTGCTATGTTTTATTTCAACGCTCCGATTGTGAGCAAGCGCTCTGACTCAATCAGACCGTTTAGTACTGGATTGAGAAAATTAAAATATATATCATTTTTTTCAAAGCTCCGCAAAGGTGTCGTTGACAGATATGAAGTCTTAGCTATGTCAAACGTGTTTCGGTCGTCATTTTTTTTTAGGTTACGAAGTTCTTCCCCACCTTATGCTTATCAAAGATCGATCGTTTGATTTTTAAAATGTGTAATATGATTTCGTTATATTCGGAAACACGTTAACGTTCTGTAGATAAAAAAGTTGTAGAAACATAAAATGAAATAATTCTGAACTAGAAGTGTAGTTAATGATTTACGTGAATTTTAATAAGATAATATGTTATTATCTGTTGTTCAGAATTTAAACCCACTCACTAGCGCAGACTAATTTGAACATTTCGATCCTAACGGCTCGTTACTTTTTTAAATGTTTTTGATTTCCTTATCTGATTATATTTTTTTATTTATTTATTGAACTGCATTAAAGTAAATGTAGATGCGAATTGAATTTGGAACATAAAATAATTAGCAAGCTAAATTGGAACACAATAAATAAGTACAGGTGTACAATGTAAGGGAAATCATAAATGCGGATATGATTTATGGTAGTCCTGTGTACCTCAGTAGGTTAGCGGTGTTTAGCAGCTGGTTGCACAAAATGGTACTGTAGCTTATATCATATCCGCAAAATTTTTAAAAAATAATTTGTATCACACCCGACCAAGCCCCCAATAATCAATGACGTAATTAATGATTAAATTTACAAGTGTGGTAAAAAATGCAATGAATTTCTGCTTCTGGTACATAGATATTGTCTTGTAGACATTTAAATTAAGTATGTATACGACACCACAAAGATTAGGAGTCTTATCTAATATAGTCCTAATATTACATATTCATTAATATTATTCAATATTAATGTGTTTCCTTCCATGCTATGATGTGGATAATGACCACGACTGTAAATGCGCCGACGCAATTTTCGTTATATTATATGCATTGATTAATAAAAAGGAATAACTTGTTTAAATTATTTAAAAATACATTATACAAATAGTGTACTAAGCTGCTTTAAGCAATTTAGTATGCTTAATAAATTTGCCGAAGAAGATATTCCAAAATTCAAGAGACAAATATTGATAAATTAGTAAGGTACTTCTCTGTTGTATTCCAACCATTATTTGAATTCCATAATGAAGGGTCATGTTATGCAACCCACATTTTGTTAAATAATTTCCGTAGAATTTGCATACAAGCGGTAACATTTTCTTCACAAGTGATAGTATGATATTTATACGAAAATCTTTCAGAATCGTGGACACGTTGCATTAATATTTTATGTGGTATATATGAAACTTACGGTTCATTGATTGCAATGAGCTTTCCCATCACCTTTAATTGTTGAAAGTGTAGCGACATATCGGTATTCAGCACCATTTCAATAGAAAGTGATCGAACCTCGCTATTTTAATTTGTGTAGATAAAAAATATAAAACCATAAAGATAAATAAATTTACAGGAAAACGCCGACTAGTGTTTTCTATGGCAAAAGTTCATGCAATTTTTATCTTAATAATAGAAAACCGCAAGTTGTCAACAAGTCAGATATATTTGGATACAAACTAATACATTAAACGAAATAAAACTACACAATAATAATGTAAATTGTTTTCAAATATCTTGCACGTATTTATTTCTAAATAAATATGTATATAGAGACTTTATATATAGTTTCCAAAATTTTTAAAAAACCGGCATACATACTCGGCAATATATCTAGTTTGAAAATAATGGTAGATATATATCGAAATACGACATTCAATTCGTTATTACATTCAAACATATTTATATTACGAATACGTTTTTGCGTAAACAGTTATTAGAATGTCAGGACGTGTTATTAGAAAAACGATAGGTGTGTAAATTGTAGAATTTATTGCTTAACAAAATGAACTGTAACCTTCTTCAACTGTGTATGCTTGGTGAATAATGCTGGATTCCTGGATTATTTTAATAGAAACTAATGTTTTGTTAATAGCTATCACCTCCACTTATATACCGAAAAAAACAACAAATAATGACAAATCTATAGTTGGATAATTATTTATAAATATGAAATACACTCAATAACAAGCTCAAATTTCATTATAAGCCAAAATTAACAAAAGCGATTCGAACTTTAAAAGTTACTTGCACTTTTTCTAAAATGTACATATTATAAGTACCGATATAACTACAATTTTCGAAAATCAGCAAAGAAAATGTTTTCTTTTAAACAAATGCCTCGTCGATATTGGAGCGCGAAAAGTAACCGTGTTGCTCGGAATGTCCTATATTTTGTTGTTCTTATTTAACGCTTCTTATGGTCATTTTAGTTAATTTCATCGTTTAATAAGCAGAGTGCAAAATATAAAGATATTTTTTGCGTTATGATTTTTATTATTAAATAATACAACTACGCAAAATATGCTGAGTTTATTCTGTCAAGCTAATTAATTGATGAATTCCCTGCGACATGCTACGCGAGAAGCAGGTTTTAGTTCTGCCAGATAACCGGGTAATAGCGTTTTCTTTAAATCGAGTTTGTGTGAAGTCGGAAGGAGCAAAATACTAACCTCAAATTTGTGGCCCAAGCCGTTGCGCAAAACGTTTCACGCGGTAAACCACCGTCAGTCACATATATTGTCACGTTCCTAACCATCAGTCATCATCTACAGTGATTAATAAGGTAAACTGAATAACGATAATTAAATGCAATTCATTTATTATATATATATATATATATATATATATATATATATATATATATACATATAATCATATCTGCTGATATCATGATTTAGAAGAACACACGCATTACACTTGATTAGGAAAACCTGGTAGACAACACGCATTTAATCACAAAAATAGTCTTCTTTCAGATTTCGCTACCCATACTAAATTTATACATTTAAACAATCACTGAGTGTGCTGTTGGTAATAACTAATGAGTTTAGCAAACTTGAGATAAATACCAATAATCTATTTTAGCTATTTTGTGTGACTAGTTAGTTAACTTTTATCCGAAGCTCGCAAACATGATTTGAAGACGTTTCATCATTACAAGCGTAATCAAAGACTTTTTAGTTGAGTAGCCTTAGACAGTTCTTGATGCGATATTTCGAATCTAAATTCTCATCTAGTCAAAAGAGGTTCTGATTTTAAGTTGCACTGTGATCATTGAGTTAAGGAAGGCTGCAATGTGCCTTATTCACGTTTGCAACAATTTTTCGTCAATTCACAAGAATGTGGAAATACAAATTAAATGTGAATCTGTAATCAGTTTTGGTGTTGAATGACTTGGTGCCAAGTTATCATAAATATAAATATTATTGCTTCTTACTTGGCGTTCCATTGATTGCAATCATAAACTTACTGAGTGTGACTGATGCCTGATTTATATGGGTTTGCATGTGAGTTGGCTTATATAGCGTATGATAAGAGTAGATTTGAAGCGCGTAATTCTCCTGGATCAAATTTTTATAAAAGAAATAGATATTTTAATATATTTGCAAATAAAATTTGTTTGATAGGAGCCAGTTAGCATGGTGACATTTGGAAGAAATGTCTGAATATTTTAAAACGATTTTAACTTGCTGAACTGTAAACGTAAAAAAAGTATCCAGTGAACAGATAAGCCATATTTTGTTTGACTGATTTTAATTCGTTTTCGAATCCATTATGCATGAGGCCTTATTCAGGTTTATTTATTTACTAATTGATATATATATAAAGAGAGAGAGAGTGAGAGAGAGAGAATTTAAGTGCTATGGCAGAATTTTGATTACGTATTTCTTAGCAGTATAAACTCAACAGTGTCTTAAGTAGCAAAGGCAATTCTTCATGTAGACGAGTTTCATCCTTAATAGGAACTCTTCAAGTACTGTTAAGAATTTGCCGCGGAAGGGATTATCAACGAATCATATTATATTCAGTCTTCGACATAGACAGTGGTGCTAACCGTCCTGAATATTTAACGCATATTTAATACATAAACTAACTTCTATTTTATGGTTTAGTCTTTTCTTCATGTGGTACCCATTTGAAATCTCTAAAGAGCTAAAGATCTAACAAGCAACCCCCGATCAGTTCTAAAACTAATCTCCTGCACTCGGGTAAATTATTTAAATTGTTATCTGATGACGATATTTTGATAATGAATTTGCTGTCAATATAAACACAGCAGTGCATTAAGTAGCAAATTCAATTCACCAATAGACCGGTTTCTTCATTAATGGGAACCTTTCAAATATTTTGACAATTTGCCACAGACGGGATTCCGAATAGTTCCCGTATCAAGGAAAAATAATTTAAAAAATAATTTGGTTTATGGCTTAGACTTGCGTTTGGTTTGCGAAACGGGTGCCGCAATAGTCAGAATCACAGAATGAAGCAAATGTGCTCAGGTTAGAATCCCGGTCGCAAAAAATTCTTCACAGGATGAAATTGGATACACCTATTCAAATATGTCAATCTTTCACATATTTCCAAATATTCCTATTTATGCTGCACAGATTCAAAGATTGTTTCATATTAAATAGGTAATACAATAAAACATTCAGAAATTGGGTATGTGGCATAAAAATTCTTAAAATCAATTTTGCGTGTTTGAACTAAAAACCAATCACATTGTATTCGTCGGAAAATATAGCACAACACCAGTCGTCGAACAACATAACAATTTTGTTTGACGACAGATTAAATGCGATGGAATTGGTGCTCACTTCAAGCTTGCAAGTTTGATTTAAAGAAGTATTTGATCTTGTGGTAATATCTGACAATTAAAGTGTTAATTTCCTACAAAAAGTTAAATAATATCTGTTTATTTCTCTGAAATAGCCTATGAAGAATATCGATTACCAGTCAGCCACCCATCGTCTGTAATATCAAGGTCGATTAGTCAAATAAAATGCAAAACTCTTATGCTTTAATCTCTAATTTATCGAAGGTATATGTTAATATTGCTATGTATTGAATTCGTACCTGAACTTAATTCTGCCAGTAAAATTTTGCATAAAATGTCATCGGCACCTATGCAAATAGAAGCGCTTGTGTAATAAGATCGTATAAAATTTTAAATGCAAAGATTGTTCATATTTTTGAAAGCAGATCTAAAAGATAATCGAGTCTTAATATAAGCTTATTGTGGGACAACGTTATAGTATTCGCTATTCTGCTTAATTACTTAGAGGAAAAATATAATAAGACAGCTGCGTTCTGGTCGTAATATTGCCTGTCGTTTTCTTCATACAAGGCATTGATGCGATATAACATAGGTAGAAAACCTAAATTGAACTGAGTTCATGCTTAGTCTGCTTTTTTTGTCGTACAAATACAAGTTGTCAATTTTAAACAAAAGAGATTGCTGACTTGCAACAAGCAACCAAGTCTATAATGTATTAGGTGTTGCGCACCTAGTAACAAATTAGTTCAAAAATGATCAGAAGGATAAACCAAAGGCAGCATGAACAAAAAAAAATCTCGTGCACATTCGTTTCATGCTTAAAATGATCAACGTTTATGTCGCAACCTCACAATCAATCAGTAATTGCAGCGCTACCCAATTCATTGTGACTCATACTAAACTAGATGATTGTACTACACAATTTGAATCTTAGGTTTATGACATTTTCAAACAGCTATTCGCCATAGTGTCACGCAGTGAGCCTAAAGTACATCTACCACCTAAGTGAAATTCTACATCGCATGTGCGCCCAACGTGATAATATGTGTGACAAACAGAAAAATTTCGAATTAAGCTCTTCTTCCTATGTAGTAAATAACTTACTTTAGAGATGAATTCGTGCACATCGTCACACGTGATATATTTGGCTAGAATTCATACAAATACCTCAAGAAGGAAAAGACGCTTTATGTTTTTGGCAATGATTCAAATTGACATACAAAAACTTTGACAAACTGTGAATGTGGGAGTGATGATAACAACTCTATAGATCAAGTTTGCAAGATTGATATAAACACCTATCGCACAATATCTCACCAGTCGCAAAAACTAGTAAAACTATCCTTTTAATCCTGTTTGCAAGCTTGGAGTAAACACCAATCCCATTCTATTTAACCTGTCGCACGCACTGACGCGATTCCATCTTCCATGATCATCATCAGAGTACGACGCGTCAGTGCGTGCGACTGACGGTAGTTTTGCTATGTTTTTTGACGACTCATTAAATAAAATGGAATTGGTGTTTAATTCAAGCTCGAAAACTTGATTTTAAGTCTTGTTACCAACATCCGTGAAATCAAGTAATGTTTAATAGTAAAACAATCGCCAGTTACATTTACTACTAATGAGAATGGATCGTCGATTTGCGCCAGTACGTTTGACTCACGGTAGTTTTACCATGTTATGTAACTGTCTATAAACAATATGATTAATGATTATATCAAGCTCGCAAAATTAAATGAAACAGTTGATATTAACATCCGCAGTATCAAATGACTGTTGAATAGTATGCTACACATAAATTATGTATATTTGTGTATGTGCGTGGTGCAATTTTAAAACAATTCCTTTTAGTGACTGTATAGAAAATGTGCTACAGATATTTAAATTTAAGTACCATGTATGCAAGATAACTAGAGACAAAAACAGCATATCTGATTTTCCATAACTTATATGTGAATTGTGATTTGATCTTTGTTAGTCGGTTTGCCGTCCTGATCTTACGAATAACGGGGAACATCAAAACGCGTCAGAAAAAATGTTGACGGTAGTTTTACTATATTGTGCACCGGGTTTGATACATTGGGATTGGCGTTTATATGAAGCACGATAACTTGATTAAAAGAAATTTTATCACCAGGCATGCAAGCAATGATTGTTCAATTTTACAAATAATATATATGGGGCAAAAGCCGCATGAATGTAATTTTTGTGTTTGCATAGAAATTGTGCAATCGCAAATTTCGTTCCAGGTGACTGTATGCAAGATAAATTAGAGGTGAGAATCGAAAGTCATATTTGTCTTTCTCTGTATCTGCGTGGCCCATTGATCCTTGTCAAAATTTAAACGTGTCGTAAATTTCAGCATTTTACATTGGTTTGTTTACTATAATCAAGGTTGCGAAATTGATATAAACACCTGACCCATTAAGTACATAAATCTGTCATTATAAACTAAGAATTGTATAGTGTAGAAAAGGCAATTCAAATTGTTTAGTTTGAAAGGCTTTTGTTGGTGAGCTACGAAAAATGTCGACTCATTTTGACAGTCTTATGATAACTTTGTGAACAAAAGCCTGGAATCCAATAATGCAAAGTCAGTATGGCGCAAATACACCATTAGAATCTTTAGTCCAATGGATGATATTTGGCATATGTCATATATATCAATATATCTTTCGCAGGAGATGAAATAGCTTTGCTGATTGTGCTTTTTCTGTTGGTTTTCGGCGTGTACAGGTCATCATTTAACGTTTTCTACGCCTTTGACTTATTTAACCGAACCCCAACCTTCCAACCGGATATTGATTTGGATAAATTTGCAGTTTCCCTATGAGTTATTTATACAAACACCTATCACATTGTATTTAACAACAACGTAACAATAATACCGTCATTCACACATACTGATGCGTCACGACCTCCATGATGACGTCCAACTTGATCTAAATAATTTTTACTATCACCCGCTCAATAAATGATTTTTTAGTTCATATGAATATTTTGTGTGCTTTTATTTCCGACTAAAACCTAACTTCAAAACAGAAAGCAAAAAAGCTCCTTAGTTTTTATATTTATTCAACTTTTGTAATTTTGTCATTATTGGCAATGATTCTGGCATTGCTCATGATTTTATTAGAAATTTTAAAGCTTAATTTATTGCTTCATTACTAAGGTCCATTAAAGACAATCAAAATATATGTCGAATAAATAGAAATTTTATATATTCAGGTCAGGTCCTAGTAGATTATTGCCTAAAAAGATCAAATGTTATTTAAATCAAGTTTGCGAGCTTGAAGAAAATAACAGTCGTATTGTATTTAACCAGACGTCAAAACAACATGACAAAGGTACAGGAAGTCATACATACTCTCGCGATCCGACCTTCTATAATCATCATCCGAGTACGACGGCAATCTGACTAGGGAGAATCAGATCGATATGCTAATATATATATATATATATATATATATATATATATATATATATATATATATATATATATATGGAACATCAAAATTAGTCATGCGACTATCACTTCTAGTAGAATCGCGTACATTTTACTTTATTGGAAATGTCGGCTGCACAATTTCTATGCAGTCATGAATATTAATGTTTCTGTATCTTTCGCTACAAATATTTACAGATAATAAAATTAAACAATCATTTATTGCGCGAGTTTTCATAATGATACTTTGAATCATGTTGGTTGATTAAAATTAATTATATTACCATTTTATATATGTAGGAATAGCAGCAAAACTTTAATATTTGTGACTATATAGATATTGCGCTGCCGACATTTCCAGTCAAGTAAAATGTATGCGAGAATACTAGCGGTGAGAGCCGCATATCTAATTTTGCATCCCATAAATACACTTTGCGGTTCGATCCTCGAAAGTCAGTTTGTCGTCTTACTGTGATGATTATCAAGGAATTTCCAATTGCGTCAGGGCTTGCGACTGACGTTAGTTTTGCTATTTGGTTTGGCGGCTGGTTAAATACAATCAGATTTTTGTACACTTCAAAATCGAAAACTTGGATTAAATAAATTTTACCATCACTCGCGCAATCATTTGTTGTTTAACTACTTTTCTCATTTATATTTTTGGCAAAAGCTGAAAACAATTAATGCTCGTGACTGCATAGAAATTGTGCAGTCGAAATTTACATTGACGTGCAATATATGCAAGACAACTATCTAATTTTACTTTTCATATATATAAAATGCTGTTTTATGCTCGCTAGTTTGTTCGTCTTCATACTCAGATGATGATCATGGAAGATCGAAACAGGTCAGTGCGTGCGACTGGCGGTAGTTTTTTTTGGATGTTCGACAACTGGTTAAATACAATGAGATTGGTGTTTAGTTCAAGCTTGCTAACTTGCTTTAATAAATGTTACCACCACCCGCGCAATAAATTATTGTTTAATTATATTTCTCATTTATATGTGTGGCGAAAGCTTCAAAAAATTAATGTTCGTGACTACATAAAAATGGTACGGCCAACAATTCCAGTCAAGTACAATGTATGCAAGACTACTAGAGGTGAGATACGCATATCTAATTTTGCTTACTATATATATGCAATTCGGCTTGATCCTCGCTAGTCAGTTTGTCGTCGTACACTGCTGATTATCATGGAATGACGAAACGCATAAGAGCACCCCATTGGCGGTAGATTTGCTAGGTTGTTCTACAATTGATTAAATACAATGGGATTGGTGTTTAGTTCAAGGTCGCAAACTTGATTTAAAGAATTATTAACACCAGCCGCGCAATCATTGATTGGTTAATTATATTACATAACTTTCGTTACATTCTGTAAAACCGTCACTTTATTCCATTTAATCTCTTTCTTATAAGTGCTAACAGAAATTCTCATCCAAGTGGGCCAATATATGTTTCGCATATTACTATCATATATTGATGAGGGCAGCATCCTGAAAGTCGTGTTGACATTAACAACGTTGTGTAGATATATATTTTTTTTATTTTTTTATCTTTTTTTTGTTTATTACAGATCCTCCTTCAGTTCTTTCCCAGGATTTTCACAAGGCTACTCATTTTTTTCTAAAATCATTAATTTTTAAATATTTGGTTTAAAATGCAAGTAGATTTTGTTTTTAGGATATTGTACAAACTTCAGAATTCTTCGGCAATTAACTTTGTTTCCGGATAAGATTGTTTTGTTAATTGTTTCTCTGTTGCTTATTTTATACTGGTATCCACTGCGTCGGAATTTTGGAAGAATTATGCAAATAATTTGTGCCCGTAAAGATGAGGAGTATGTTATTTACCTAACAACAGTCTATTCCTTTAATCAAGATTGCGAACTAGATGTAAACATAAAAAACCTTTGTATTTAAATTATCTCAAAACAAAGCAAAATTACCTATAGTCACACGTACCGAAGCTTTTCAACCTTTTACGAGCATCATCACAGTACGGCCGCAAATTGACTGGCGAGGTTCAGACTGCATTGCATATATAATGAAACAAAATTAGATATGTGGCTCTCACCTCCAGCATTCTTGCATAAATTGTAGTTAATTGAAATTTTCGGCTGTCAACTTTCTATCCAGTGTCGATGAAAAACATTTTTCAGCTTTCACTGCATGGATATATGTTATAAAATTTAAACAAATCATTGATTGCGTGGGTGGTAATACCAATTCGCTTTATCAAGTTCGCCTGCTTTATGTAAACACCTTTCTCCTTGCATACGAATATCAGTCAGATATGGGACCACACAATTTGCTACCGCCTCAAAATTTGTTTGACTAAAAAATGTTTTCTCGAAATGAAACAGCGTATTTTATGTAGTCATAAGAATGATTTTTATATGATCACTTATGCCAATAAAAAAGTTGACGTACTCACTTTTATCAGTTGGCATAAAACCTGTGTGATTTATTCCAATGGAATATTGCCAAATAGTCGTGCTCCTACTGATGAGTCGCCAGTAAGCACGAAACGAATGTGCATGAGATTATACTTTCTGAACATTCTGCCTTTGGTTTATCCTTCTGGTCACAACTGAACTAATTTGTTACTAGGTTCGCAACACCTAATGCATAATTACCTTATGAATTGTCTTTTCTAAACTATAAAATACTTATTTTATACTGGCAAATGTAAGTACTTATTGGGTAAGGTGTTTATATCAAGTCCGCAACCTTGATATTAGTAAATGTTATCACCGCTAGCGCAAACAATGCTCGTTTAAAAATATAAATGTGAAAAACTTTTTTAATTGGATATTATATATTTAAACAATCATGACTGTACGAGTAGTGATAAAAAAATTTCAAATCAACTTGGCGAGCGTGATGTCGTCACCAATCACTTTATATAGGTATTTGTCAGTATTAAATAAGCATTCTATAACGTATTGTTGGCAAGCCATCCAGTAGACCAAATTCATAATTATTTAGAACTCTTCAGTTAATGCACAAAAGTTTGAGACAAAGGGATCTCAAACCGAAGTGCATTGGCTTTGAAGTTTCTGGCTCTATCCATTGCTCATTTATGTCTCTAACTATGTACCTTATGACTAAAATGATGCCACATTGTCTCCTCATAGAAAATAGGCAAATCTTTATTTCAATAATTTGTTCAAACGTAGCATGGTGTCTGATATATACTGAAAGATTCGGGGTGGTTGGTTTGAACTTCAGGACTAAAGAGCTGCCATTTATTCTCCACCTGAGAGAAAAATCCAACCAAAAGCGTTAGCTTATAACTGAAAATTAATCGCTGTTGTCATGCGATGTGTCGCAGTTGATTTACACAGAAACACTAAACTAAATGTGCCTTGCTTCGGCTCAAGTCCACAGCAAACTTTTCGTATAACTCGCGGAGTTCTCAATACGAACTAAACAGTTCAACTGGATGATTTGCCTATGTAACCTTATAAAATGTTTTAATTTGACTGAAAAAATATATAAATGTATATTAAGATTTGTGTTTATTTCGAACTTGCATCCTTAATTTAATGAAAATAGGTACTGGTCAAAAAGTAATAAAATCAGAAATATTATGGTGCCAGGAAAATGTTATTCATCACATGGTACTCCAAATTCACGAAAACAATTACAAGCTATGCTTTAAATCAAGTTTGCTAGCTTGAAGTAAGCACCAATCCCATTGTATTTAACCAGTCGTCGAACAACGAAATAAAACTACCGCCAGCCGCAACGCACTGACGCGTTTCGACCTTCCATGGTCATCATCAGAGTACGACGGCAAACTGACTATCGAGGATCAAACCGCATTGAATATATATATGGAAATCAAAGTTAGACATGCGGCTCTCACCTCTAGCAGTCTCGCATACATTGAACTTGACTGGAAATGTCGGCTGCACAATTTCTATGCAGTCACGAACATTAACTGATTGTAGCTTTCGCCACATACATATATAGGCAATACAATTTAATAATAATTGATTGCGCGGTTGGTGGTAACAATGCTTTAAATCATGTTTGCGAGCTTGAAGTAATCACCAATCCCATTGTATTTAACCAGTCGTCGAACAACATAACAAAACTGGCGGTAGTTTTATATAAACGCCTGCCCATTTATGTATGTATATATATTTGTCAGTATAAACTAATCAGTGTAAATTTGTGAAATAGAAATCCATCTATTAGACCAGTTTTGTCCTTGTTTGGAACTCATCACACACTCTCCAGATTTTTCTGCGGACATGGCTCTAACCTGGGAACGTCTGCTTCGGAATTCGTTTCTCTAACCACTGAGCCACCTAGAGACATTTTCTCATATTTCAACTGTGTTTAATTTGTAATGCGCTTGAATTTGCTTCTTTTGTATTCAGCAAATCCGGGCAACATGATGCGCTTGGTATTTATAGCATTTTCTATATGAACCAAATATGACTGTTTGACTATTTATCTCAATCACGGTTGTCATTTTTATGTAAACAATAGTCAAATTATATACAAACATTTGTCAGTAGAACGATTTAGTTCTTATTGATACCTTGTTACCTTCTGCCAGGTATTTTCCACCGACATGGCACGAACTTGGGCACATCTGCTTCTTAATCATTTTCTCTAATATCTGAGCCATGCTGCTGCGCGCTGCATGTGATTTTCTGTTATATACTAACTAATCTTTCGCGGTTAGCGTTTCTTTTCAATGAGCGCTCAGTGGTTAGAGTAACAGATTCCGAATCATACGTGTCCAGGTTCGTACCCTGGCCGTGGCAATTTCTGGAGAATACGTGATGAGTTCTCAATAAGATCGAAACTGGTCTACTAGATGAATTGCCTATGAAACACTATACACTGCTTAATTTACAGTGAAATATATATGTACATGAAGGAACAGGTGTTTACATCTTACTTGTTCTACGTTTTTGAGGAAATAAAGCAATTCATGAATGAATGAAGGAAAGTATACATCTAAAATTAAAACAACAATACACCATCCCTAAATAATTCTTAAAGAGATACCGCGGATACTGCAGTTTTTATCTGCACAAAGTTAATTAATGGTTCCGTTGGGATAGCGGCCATTGGAGGAAACGGCCAGAGACAGAAAAGTTAATCGAATGATTGAGTACTTAAATTAATTTCCAGAAAATAGGGCCAAAGAAGTAAAATATTCAAGAAAATCAAAAAGTTAGCTATGAAGTCTGACTATGGTATAATATTCACCAAGTATTAGAGAATTCCCCAACAACCAATCCGAGCAAAGCGTAGTGTTCTTAAACACGCAGGCAAAGGTAACATCCTCATTAATACGCTAACATTCCCATCATTCACTGAATTATTTTGAATGTACATTTAAAAATGAATTAACTATTTATACTCATCGCAAAATTTTTTAAAGCGGTCTTTTAACTTATACCATTGATTAAAACTTCGTCTATGATGAAATCAAAGGTATGTCACGAGGTACACTGAACGCAATTATATTGCAAAACATGTTGAAAATATAATCAATTGAGTTATTTACCGCACATTTGAATATATGAATGAAAAATGAGGAAACAATACATTTCTACATATGCATTTACTTTGTCATACACTTATATTACAATGCTCGCTGAATGAAATATTTCACGATAAAGGCGAAATCCATGAGGTTATAACCCAAAAGACGACTGTCAATCATGGCTTACCAAAATAAATGAATGGTTTCTGAATGTTTTCAATCATCTCGTCTAATTTGTTTTATTTATTATAATAGTTAATATATTCTGTCACTAAAATAAAAAAACAACTAAATAACCTAAATCATAGTGATGTCACAAGTATAATGCTTCGAAACGTTTAGACAATGAATACGCAAGCAAGTCTTTCACAGACAAATATTTTGCAAAACTGCGAAACAAAAAATCAATGAAAAGAATACTTTCTTTTATCAGGTTAAGCTCCAATTTACAGCATACTTTTAAAATTCTTATCGATTTAAAATGTTTGGCTTATGTATATCTGATTTTCCAAATCCACCATACACCGCATACTTCCCATTTCTAAATACACGGTATGTGCCTTTCTTCGATAGATGACGTCCATATGATATTGTAGATATGCAGGCTTTCACACCACTTCAAAAGCTATTTTCATTCGATAAGATCGAAAGTTTCACACTTACTAGTTCAGATCTGTTTCTGATCTATGGGATCGAAGTTCCAAGTCCAAATATAAGGACTACAGTAACTATTCTCAAATTTACACATAAGTAATCAAACAAACTCACTCACTCAAACACACACACGAATATGTATATATATATATATATATATATATATATATATATATATATATATATATATATGTAAGAACAAAACAACGTACTCCATGGAATAACATTTATTAATAAATCTTATTTCTACCAGTATCTACAGCCATTATTCTGGATTCGTTAGTATATTCGTTCATCCAATCCCACTGTTCATTTGCCGTAACCAATCTCCTCTTCGTTATGTTAGCCTTTGTTTTGCGCAATTTAGACCACTACTTTTGCGCAATTTAAACAACTCCTTTTGCGTAACGTCATTTGGTGTGTCATCGCTTTCATTTTAATTGCGTCCGTAATTCATGTATGTGTCGTATTTTGTGAAACGTTGGCTATTTTTAAAGGCATGTCAGTTATGTCTTTGTTCCAGTCCAATTTACTTTCTTTTTGAATTATTTTCTGCACGATTAAGCAGGGCTTCAGCTTATTAATTGTAATAGCTTCAAAAGTCAGAAGCATTTTCTCTGCTTTTGCCTTGTAGAAAACTGAAAAATTGCTACCAAAAACAGCATGACCTATGATTAGTACATGCTCGCAAATTGCTGATTTTTGTGCAGGAGCTGCACCCCTCTTTAATAGTTTTTGAGGGAGATGATGATTTATTCTAATTTCGAGCCGCTTTTTTGATATGCCGATGTACTGAGCGTTGCAGGTACATTGAAATTTGTATACAGACAAAGGTGTTGACGTCACAGAGAGGCTATCTTTTTCATTCGTGCGCATCAGTTTTGTTGTGTTGAACACCACTCTCACCTGTATTGATGGAAACTGTGTTTTAGTCGCTCAAATTACTTCTCGTTTAAAGATTTCCGCTGGAAGATCACCTCGAAAGGGAACATTAAGCGTTATTCTCTGGGGAGTTTTGTTTTCCTCCAAATTGGCCTCGATTTTGTTGCGTTGCCTCAAGTTGTATTCAATGATCCAGTCCGGATAGCCATTATTTCTCAACGCTGCGCGAAGCAAATTTAGCTCTAATTCAATGTTGTCCGGTGAACAAATCCTGCGTATTCCTGTGCCCAAATTTATTATTAGGTTCCTTTTGTACGCCCTTGGCACACTACTCATATAATGGATATATTGTCCAGTCCAGCTTGATTTCTTGTGAACTGACCTTGAGAGAGTACCTTCTTCATCTCTCGTTATTCCTACTTGATTGCCTGGTCTACCTTGTTTATGTGATGTAGCAGTGAATTTCTATCTTCATCCTTTTCTACGACCACGAAAGTATCGTCAACGTAGCGCACGTACAAATGAGCTCCATTGATAAATGGTTTTAAACCAGTTGTTTCTAACTGGTGCACATATATGTCTGCCAATACTGCTCCAAGAGGACTACCCATACCTATGCCGTCAATTTGTCTGTAGAGGACTCCTTGGAATACGAATTGTACGTTGGATGTGCATAAAAGAAGTAGTTCTCTCATGTCGTCCACTTCTATCAGTGTTTCCGCTCCTGATGATCGTATATATTCACATAGGATATTTATAGTTTTATTTACTGGAATCTTAGTAAGGAGTGACTTTATATCGAGGGACACCATTTTCCTCTCTTTCAAATTTAGGTCGCAAATTTTTTCTACAAATTGAAAGCTATCCTGTACAACGTGGTCTATTCTTCCTTTCATAATAGGTTTTATAATCCGGCATAATAGTCTGGCTGCCTTGTGCTGTGGGGAATTTATCATAGATAAAATGGGCCTGAAAGGCGGAAGTCTTTCATTGTTGGTCATTTTGTGAACCTTGGGCAACCCATATCATATCGGTTGCGTTGAACCTACGGGCTTGGTATGTTTGCATTCTGTAATAAAAGCATTTTTGTGCTCTATGTCGATTTCTTGTTTAGCCTCGACCTTCGAAATAATTCGGTTTAGAATCTTCGTTATGGAATTTTCTAATTTTGCCGTAGTGTTGCGTTGTACCTCTTTGCCTTTAAATTTTGATATGTCATTCAGAATTTGTAACATCGCCTGACTATAGTCCGTATAGTTCATTAACACTACGCCTGTCCCTTTGTCTAGCCTCATGAGTCTGACTTGTTTGTTTCGTTGAAGCTCATTTAGTTGTTCTAGATGCCTTTTGGTGACCAGTTTATTGCCTTCGAATGTGCGCATATATTGGCCATAGGCACTTTGGCGGTCCGATTTAAAGAGCGAGATGTCGTATTTTTCATTTGATTTGTGTTTTGTGGCATCTTCAAAGAAGCATTCCATTGATGCCTGCATATGGATTTCATCACGTTCGTTTATTCTAGTTTTTGTTATGCAGTATTTCGGTCCAAGAGAGAGAACTTCATTTTGATATATCGTTAGATTTATGTCGGTGTAATTAAAAATAAATTTGCCTGGATTCTCAGGAAACTTTTTGAGCTTAGAACATTGCACTGCATTCCGCGCTAGTTTTTTAATCTCTCTCTTCCTCGCACCTTCTGTAATCCATGCTATCTCTTTTAAAAAATTAATTCGAATTTCATCTTCTAACATCTGCAGTTTAGACTCTATAGATAGACATTTAAGTTTGTAGCTATCCGCTTTTGCTTCTTCTTCTTCGATGACATTTTCAAGAATGCGCCGATGAATATTCTCTGATTGATGCTGATTGGTACTTTTCCAACGCTTAATCACGTAAGTTGGGATTGTTTCCTCACATAGACAATTTTATAATACATCACACGTTCCACACATTCACCATATCTACACGAATAGGATATATATGCATTTATAGTCGTTCGTGGAATAGGGTGACCACGGTATTTCAATAAATTGATCGTTTCTATTTTCACCATTTTTTTATATGTAGGAACAAAACAACGTACTATATGGAATACAATTTATTAATAAATCTTATTTCTAACAGTATCTACAGCCATTGTTCTGGATTCGTTAGTATATTCGTTCATCCAATCCCACTGTACATTTGTCGTAACTAATCTCCTCTTCGTAATGTTAGCCTTTGTTTTGCGCAATTTAGACCACTCCTTTTGCGTAACGTCATTTGGTGTGTAATCACTTTCATTGTAATTGCATCCGTAATTGATTGTGTCGTATTTTGCGAAGCGTTGGCTATTTTTAAAGGCATGTCAGTTATGTCTTTGTTTCAGTCCAATTTAATTTCTTTTTGAATTATTTTCCGCAGGTTTCAGCAGGGCTTCAGCTTATTAATTGCAATAGCTTCAAAAGCCAGAAGCATTTTCTCTGTTTTTGCCTTGTAGAAGACTGAAAAATTGCTCGCAAATTGCTGATTTTTGTGCAGGAGCTGCACCCCTCTTTAATAGTTTTTGAGGGAGATGCTGATTTATTCTAGTTTCGAGCCTCGTTTTTGATATACCTATGTACTGAGCGTTGCAGGTACATTGAAATTTGTATACCGACAAAGGTGTTGACGTCACAGAGAGGCTATCTTTTTCATTCGTGCGCATCAGTTTTGTTGTGTTGAACTCCACTCTCACCTGTATTGATGGAAACTGTGCTTTTGTCGCTTGAATTATATATATATATATATATATATATATATATATATATATATATATATATATATATATAAACGAATGTGTCCAATTTCATTTTTGAATTTTTAAGTTGACCTCAAATTAAAGTACACGTCGTACAACTCGAAATTAGGACTGCACGGTGCATTACCGGTCTACATTATCAATTACGATAAGGTATCCATATCAAACAAATGTGTTAGATCAAAATGTTATGAAAGCACAGAAAATAAATTTAGAGTTAAAAAGTCATGCCTATCATTGGCGTAAAACTTTTCTAATCAGGGAATATTGCTGCTTAAACGCTCACTTTAAGTAAAATGTCGAATATATATCTGCAACTGCGCAAAACATTGTTTAAACCTCACACGTATTTTCTCCAGACGTAGCACACAAGATAAATAATAAATGGAATAATATAAAATTTGTTAGCGACATATAAAGCTTTATGGATAAACAAATCGTAATAAGCATTTTCTGGCATTGTGCGTGAACTGGAGGAGAAGCACGCATCTGATTGGTTGTTCCATTATTTAACACTCTCTTCACATTTACATTTTCATGTTTTGTTTGGAATTTCAATACATTTTTTTTATTTGTCGATACCTGAGAAGAATTTGAGAAAAACGGTTTTGATCGAAACTTTCTTACTGCACATGGAAAGACTGTTATGAATTTTGTTTAAATAACGTTTTTCCTATGACCTAAAACAATGCTACTTTTACTGGCCTATACGTTTGATCTATTAAACTTCTAATTAAAGCATATACTTGCTTAGCCCAACTTACAGAAAGTCACTGCGATCCAAATTCTTGAAAATGTTTAGGTCTGGTGACTGCATTAAATTGTAAACCGCGCTGACGTGATGGTTCTCCTGTACACCACGGTCGTTGTAAAGGTAGGCCAACTCGGAGCTGTAAGAGGAAAAAAATTGAAGCGATGCAGATTGGTCAATTGAATTGGCATGTTGCCTTTTTTCTAAAATCAATGAGGCCTCACACAAAAATTTGCTCCTAGAGTGAAACTCCTAATGTTCAAGAATACGATAAAAAAATTGTGAAATATAGAACAGAAAAGCGGTTTAGAATTTCTATATTGATCAATTTTGCTCCTTGGGACAAAATATCTACAAGATAATATTTTGATACTTTTTTAAGCTATGTTGCAATACTGAGATTCTCTATTGGAAATAGTTCTAATGACAAACGTGTTCAATTAGTTAACCCAGCGCTTCATCAACATCGTTCTAAACAACGGTAAATCATTATATAAAAATAAAACTCTTCTTTATCATATATGTAGTTTAGAATTTATCTTTATTTTTCTATAGTAAATGTGCACTAATTCGTTAATACCTACAGGGAACGAATTTCTTGCTTTCCACTTATGATCCGTGAGACATTTTGCAACCATAACTGACTGTCAACATCTACATGCACCATCTGTAATTGATGTGCCATCTGAAAATTGTTTTTAGCAGGCGAAGCTATCTCTTCTTGAGTGGCGCAGTTAAGTATTTCCTTTGTAATCCGTATAACACTACTAGCTGATCAAAAATCAAACACACAGTCTCTTGTCTGTCATCTCGAGAACAATAATCACTAAATTCTGCAAAATAATGTCATCGTCAACAAATATTGTTTTCTTTTATCCGGATAATTTACAATCAACAAATGAAGAATAAAATCGATATTCATGAACTTTTAGGAAACGAGATATTTCGCCAATAACGTAAAATTATGATTTTAATGCAATAATTTGGTGTTCCAACACACAAGATTCTATAGCTATGTGAAATTACAGTGCTGAATTAAGAGGGTGTTTTCAATCTGCAATACTTTTTCTTATGTGATAGGAAGCGCAAATTAATTTATTCTGTTAGGATGGTCAGTCAATAGAAAAGGATAAACTATTGATAACGATAGAGGCTCTTAATTATTTAGACCAATACAAAAAATTTCAATATTAGTTCAGTTATTAATGCATTCGCAAAATATAGACACGCACACTGGCGGGATCCGAAATTTCCTAGTCAGTATCATCATCTGTGAAATCAATGATTGCCTAAGATTTTAACATGATTTGACTTTAACGATTCACCTACCGTCACGCAATATAAATATTGCATAAATTTATTGGTTAGACTTAACTTTTGAAAATATTTTTTTAACTCAAAATTTTCCCTAAATTGTCTGCCTTCCTGGTTTTATTTAGCGAAGTTAATTTATAAAGCAAAATAAAAATATACAAAGTTTTATATATTTTTTTGTTTTGAAAATCATGTAGGCAAAAGATTCCACACAAACTTTCGTTTTAAATTATGTGCTGCAAATTTTAGTTAAGTGAAAAGCGTTAATTCAGATTGATAAATTGCTAAACCCAGTTGGATTAAGGAGAAATTGAGATTAAAATTAATGTCCAATAAAAAGCGCAATGTAATTAATATGATGGTAAATATGCATGCCCTATTATATGGATGTGTGTATATATACACGTAAACATGTATGTAAGTAGGTATGTATAAATGTATATATATATATATATGCATGTACATTTTTAGTTGTATGTCTACATATATACTTGTACGTATATGTTTGTTTGTATGTATTTATATGTATCTACATTAGTATGTGTGTATATAATTTCAGTATATATATATATATATATATATATATATATATATATATATATATATATTTATAGGTATGTGTAAATATGTATATATATACATACGATGTACATATATTTGTTTAGTTATTTATGGATGGTTACATGTATGTTTTATATAATTAAAGATAATATGTATATGTTTTATTTATGCATTTATATATATATATATATATATATATATATATATATATATACCTATTTTATATATGTTTATTCGTAATTTTTGTTAGTATGCAGTTAAGTATATGTGTATGTATGTACGTTGTATGTTTTTTTGTATTTATTTAAATATGAATATATGCAAATAGACTTTTATGTATTCATGAATATCAGAAACTATTAATATATCTACCATCACATGGTTTAATAAAATTCGTATTTAAATTTTAAATTTGCATTTTGAAAAATAAACTACGCTTACGCTGTGTTTATATGGTAAGCGTTTGTTAATCCGGTGTGTTCATAATCATGGATAAGAGCCGAAAATAGAAGCGCCAAAATTTCTTTGTTTTTAAACTGATGCTGTTTTGAATAAGCAGTAAGAAAAATATTACATAAATATAGTAAACATTTAAAACATATTTTTAAAATATTGAAAAATATTTTTAATTAATAAATTTTATCAATGAACGCTCAAGGATTTGGATTTGAATAAGGGAACAAAACATCTTAACTTATATACTGCGCAGCGAAGATTTTATATAAATAACATTTGTTACTAAAAGAGCCAATTTCCGGCTTAATTCCTGTGAAAAGTTCAAATTGTTAATCACTGCACAAAGCTGCATTTAACAGAGAGACGCAACTTTCTACGACCAAGTCAAGCAGAAAGCTTTGATGCTACTAGTGGTGAGATTTCAATATCAAATATTTCGTTCCTTGAGTATTTATTTCTGTGTGTTTCGCACGTTCGATTTGTAATTTAGGGGATACTGCCAAAAAATTTTTCCTAAACTTGCCATTTCGAGTCGATCTAACGGATATAATAATTCCAGGTCTGTTAAGTCCAATCACTAAGGAGAATTTACCCAGTTTGGAAGTTGAAATCTCATTCAACATAGAGAGAATCATGAGGTTGGGTGATAAAGATCACTTGCCAATTGTATCTAAATCCTCCATGGTCTACACATTTTCAATTATATGTGCTGGCAAATATATTGCACGAACACAAAAGCTATTGGTTAATAGATTCTCGCAATATTTACCGCAGAAATTGATTTAAAAATGTCTGAAAACGTCAGGAAAACAAGTTATTTTCGAGCATGAATTTGAAAAGTATCAGCGAGTTAATTTGAGGAATCTATCAAAATTGCATAAAACATAGTCTGCATCTCTATATATAAAACAACCGTTTGGCCCGAACATTCAAAATTATCACTAGCCACGAACCAAACAACTCAACACCAATTTATTGGCATCGAGATAAGCCAACAAACCCATTAGACCAAAAACACAAATGAATTGACAAAATACTGAAGAAAGCCAGCTGTGCAAACGGCAGAACTAACATCGATAAAAGAGACAAAAACTGCAGAACAATATGAGAAATCAACATTGTAATTCGCACATCCTGCGTGGTTACAAATTTTAAAAATAAAATTAAAACCCAAGGATATACGAAAGATAAAATACGAGGGAAAACGTTCGTGTATGTAGCACCCAACCGATCGACTACTTTGTCAAATCTCCATCCATCAATGCAAGTATAACCAGGCGTCAAACATCACTCTGTTATGCAATAATAATGACGCCTACGCTCAGACAAGTAAACTAACACATAGGCATATGCATTTAGAAAAAAACTCGCAATAACATACTATAATTAAATAGACGTAAAATTGAAACTAACACCAGTTTACACCCGTTTAATCAAGTGAAAAAAGGAAGAATTCCATTTGCAAATGAGAATTCACGAAATAAACTCGCCCTTAGTCATTTTTATTTTAAATCTGTTTTCCTTTTTAAACAGAATATAATGTTTAATATTCGAGGCCAATGGGAATTACATATATATATATATATATATATATATATATATATATATATATATATATATATCAGAAAACACAGTTACATAAATTTATATATATACATACATACATATTTATATATATATATACATATATATATATATATATATATAGACAAATATGAAAAGTCGAGAACATGTGAACCATTTTGTTTTGAAATATATATCTTAATGGTAACAAATATTACACAAGGGATGAATGACTGGTAATAGCATAAATGATTTCACCGTGCACCTAAAAATTTTGATATATAGTTTTCTAGAAAAATTTGCAAATTCGAAATGCAATTTAGTCCGGCAGTGATGCTTGCCAAGACCTGCGGATGTGTTTATCGTTAAAATGTAAAAAAACGTTTTCTTTGTTGTAATACTATTTTGTCTATAGAAGGTAGAGAAAGTTAAAAAAAACTTTATGATTTAAATCCCGTTTTAAACTAAGAGCAGCTTAAAGAAATTTTTTTTAGATAACTCTTCTTTCTGATTACAGTGAAAGAATTTTTAAATTGTAGAACTGCTCTCCTTGCTGTCATTATTTTACAGAAAGGTTTTTGTTCGCAGGTTGTTACTTAATTGACGATTGCATAAAAATCGTTCGGCTAATTTAGTCAGGATTCGTATTTAGTTTAGTAAATAACATCAGTTTAAATTATTTATTTTCATATTTTTAATAAAATATATAAATACGCCGCTATAGCGTAGTTTTTCATAAAAGGTACGGTTCGGCTCATATTAAATTTTTTAAATTGTGATTTGAGTTCACAAATCTTCAATGTTGAATCATTCTTGAGAAGTGTTAAAATCCATTTATGACTCAAAACTTTATCAAGGGCTTTATACGTAATGAGATGTAAATTAGAACCAAATAAATAGTTTACATTTTTTTATGAAATAACTGATTATGACGCATTGTAGATTCGGAGATTAGTTGAGATTAAAATGATAAGTCAAGCCTTTTTGTGACTGGAGAACTGACTGAATACCAGGCAACAATAGCATAATCAGCCTTCATGTAAATCTGCTATATGCGGATTCTTGAGTTTCCTGGATTTATATCAATTTTATAGAGTTGTTAATAATTGAATACTTACGTCTGTTGAGCTCAGTTGTAGTATTGCGTGACACGTCTGTACTACATCAGCGGCATGAATCGGGTTGTGATATGGATTGCCATGTTTCAAGTAGCCCTCCTCCAGCTTAAGTAAAAAGGCTTCTAAAACTGTTGGCAAAATCTATGTCGAATTTAGTAACAAAGATAATAAATAATACAAAGCACTTTAAATAAAGATAGATCAATGTTATAAATGCAAACACATAAATTATACTCTTTACATAGGCAATTAAACTTCTATTTAATCGATTCCCAGAGACTTCACCTTACCTTATGTAGGAAACTAATGTGCACGGAAAGAATTTAGCAATACCGTTGAGCATTTATTTATGAAAATATAGATAGTGATTCATTGCCAGTTTCTTATCAACAAAATCGAACTGTGCATATATATATATAGCAATATTATTTGAAACCCGAGAAAAATTTGTTTCAATTAAATCTTAAACCGTTCTTTGCTACAAAAATTTTTTACTGAAAATATCAAATTTTCAATGCCAACTTTGAATCGACCTAACCTTAATTGAGATTTGCAATCAATTTGTGGTATAGAAATTTTGGAAATCAGATTAAATAGACAACAATTCTTTTCAGCATAGGAGAGTTTTGACCAACACGTTTCATATTGTGCCTGTTTTATGGCAAAAGTCATACCCAGAGCCGTCCTGTTAAGCCATTTTATTCGAATGAATTTTGATTGTAGCCAGACGTTGCACAAGCCGAGCTCTAACGAATTAATTTCCTTAAGATAGATGCTATAATGTCTTCAAACTAAAATGGTAAATACTTTGTGGTTATGTTTCTTTAAGATGTATTGTATTCATGAATTATTCGACTCAAAATTTAGTTTATTTTTAGTTACATTTATTTTACTACAAACTTACTTTAAACGGAGCACCAATATTATGCGTAATTTTTACCAAATAATTGTTTCACAAGTGTGAAGACGCTAAACAGTTAAGAGGTGTCCTTATACTCTTAGGATATTCAGAGAGCGTAATAAGCATCACCCTTATATAAACCAAATTGTCAAAATTAATATGTCAAAATTCCAGTGATGTAGCTCTTTTAATTGATTGTGCTTCTAAAATGCATAAGCTCAGTTCAAAATTAATAGTATGTTTACTAGAATAAAACAGATCAATCGTTCTAATTTACATGCAGCTGAAGAGAATTTGTTGTCTAATGAAAACATCATTTGAGAATATCCAAAAATTTACTGACACAAGCGTAAGATTCCGTGTCTTGGAAAGAGAAAAAAATCTATAGTAGCCGAGAAACCTGACATGGTCCTTGATTCTCGCTAGTACTAACAAATTTTATAGAGCGATATTTAGTTGTACGCACATTATTCTGTTCAGAAGGTAACATAGATATATCTAAATAATGCATTAATTGGGCGTCAAACGGATGGAAGCTGTCACTATACCAATTAATGGTATTGAGTCACTTTACATAGAATGAAAAATATAAAAACATAATTACAGGAGTTCTTCCAGACAATTTCCTTGATAAAGTTATTTTGGATGCCGTTATCGGTATGTTTGATCGACTCACAATATCTCACAAGACTTAGGAACAAGCTAATAAACCTGTTGCGTTATTTCCTCTATTTATATAATTTATACTTCTAACTGACGTATGTGTGCATGTCATAACTGCTTTATGCAACTAATTAAGTTAAATCAAAGTGGCAGATTAGTAATTTACCCTTTACGTGCATTAGATTAATCGTTTTATACTCATCATGTAAACTGACGTAATGGAGTTCACCATCACGTTATATGGTGGAGAGACCAATAAATGACATATGCTCCTAACAATCTCATGTCAAATTTTGATAAATATAAAAAACAGACGAACCATGCATATTTGGCTTGTTAAATATCAGCTCTTGTCGTTTCTTTAGATAAGCTTACTTTACATTTTTACATGTGTAGGTGTAATTGAGTTAAGTATAATTAATATTAATGTACATCCATCAAAATGATTCTGCATTAGATTTTAATCAATAGATTTTAATCTACACTTTGCAAACGTTGGACTATTATTTTATTCTTCACATTTAAAATAATATTATAATTATCTCAATATAAATATAGTGAAGACAAGGCAAAAATTATTCCAAGGAAAATTGATCAAAATGTAGTGAAATAAGAAGCTTAATTAAGATATGAAATAATATAAATGTTGAAAATACAAAAAAGGTGGTGAAAAGTCATTGCCGAAAGCATAAGCAATATAAGGCAAAATAAATAAAAGGCCCTTAATGAGCGTTCAACTCACTAAGATCCCCAAATTTGAGAATACAATAACAGATAAGTTGGAGGAATAAATTTAGATAGATAATACTCTCAATAATTGTTTAAATGGTGATAAAAAATCGCCAAATAAAAAGACCATCTTAATCCAAAATTCAAACATTTTGCGGCAGCTAGCTTTAGATTTTGATCTGTCATTTCCTACCAATAAATAATGCTGGTTTCAAAAGCGAGCCCAACGAGATTTCCACCGCTGTTTCTCCAACAATACCATACTTTGACGTAATTTAAATAGATTCATTAATTAATCCAATCATTCGTTTACGATAACATAAAGCTATGCGTCTACCGGCATTCCAGTTATTGGTGAGTCCTCTATCTATTGCATGTTTTTGTATCGCTATTTAGTAGAATACACGAAATTTAGATATGCTTCTGAATTTTCAGTCCATGGACGATTTATTTTAATAAATTGAAACTAGTATTACAAAATTAGTTCATTCGTGCGGATTAATCTAAATGAACCTCAGCTCCTTGATTTATAATAATGTTTTGGCGACCCGCAAGCGTAATATTTGTTTTATAATAAACTAAATTGTGTTGATATATTAACGAGTCTAATGGATTTTATTAATGTAAAGAATATATTTTCATCAGAAAAATTAGCTTCGCTATAGTTTGCACCAAAAGGTTTATTAGAATTTCATTAGGACGCATTGGCAAGTTTCAATTTAATTTTTTGGTAGGTTAACTAAGGAAAGTAGAAATAACAGCTTACCTTGAATTCTTGTATGAGATTGTAATGCTTGAGTAGGGAGAAACCAACGTGTGCCAAAGCATGGTTATCCGACTCACTATTGAATTCAAAAACGTCAAATTTCCAACTGTGGAGATATCTCTGACAAAAATTGAAAACAAATATAAAAATAACGGGAAAAATATTTAATAGATTCATTCACATTCTGTACTTGTATGCAGGGTAGCACAATGTAAGCATTAATAACTCTTTATAGACAGCATATAACTATAGATATATGTCAAAATGGACTGTTACATTAGGACTCGTGGCCTAATAATATGCAAATTTCTTAAGTTAATTAGATAAATTTCGCAAATTTACGGTTATTGCTTAACGTTTGTACAATGGTTTTCACCAAATAGTTAGTCAATCAATTGCTTTAATCAATATTACTTTAGTAATTATAAATCCACCTAAGGTACCATCTTCTTTGTTATAGCAGCATTGTACCACAAGCATACATTGAGTCAAAGTTTTCTGCTATATGCCTTATATATATATATATATATATATATATATATATATATATACTCTCTCTGCCTCACTCTCTCTCTCTCGATGAGCCTAACCGTTCGCCTTTATTCCCAGATATGCCATTTCAACTTGTTCTTTCCGACCCTTGATGTATACTGCAGCCTATGCATGTCTCATTGTGATTTCTTGACTTAGACATACTCCTAGTCGTCAGTATAACAAAATTCTATGAAGTTGAACATTCATTAGAGGAAGAAACCTCTAGCATATTGATAAAGTAAATTTACGCAAGCAGATACAATTCAAATTATTTCAAATACTGTGCGAGTTTAATATTTAAAAAATTATTTGCTGGGAAAAATCCCGTCTTAAGGTGACACAGTATTAAATTTTATACAAAATATGCCGTGATTGTATTCAATAAATTAGCAAATTAGTCCGACACTGTTATTTATACAAATACGTGTGTATCCTGGCTTCAATTTAATTTTCCCTAAAACTTATTTCACTTAGTAAATCCAAAATTTGAGGCATGATTTTTTTGAAATGCAATATCCGTAAGTTCGACATACAAAAGGTGAAAAAATGTAAATATAACACAAGTTATTGAGAGCCAAAATTATAAAAGCTTAAAAGGTTTAATTCATTAAATTTTAACAATATTTAGGATTGTCATTGCACTTTTATCTGATATGTTCATTAGTTGCTATTTCTGATAATAGAACTCCAATATAACAAATGTATGTTATTTTATAAGGCACAATCCTTCAGAAAATTAATAAAATTCTGTAAATAAAAATATGGCTGCTTGATGCCGAATTCACACTTTGGTATAAATAACGTTTGGAAAGCTTTCATTTACATGGAAAAATTTCGTTAAAAGTTTATTATATTAAATAATTATAATTGGAAATAACGTTTTAGATGAATTGCAACAGATAAAATGGAGAAGCTCGCATTTTTCTAGAATGAGATTATGATTATATATTACAAAAATTATTCGTTGCATTCGCTCAATTAATTGACTAATTCGAATGTCATTAGCCTTGGCAAAAGATCCGTTATGGAGTATTAACCTCAAAACCTGTTTGTATTGCTCTCAATGCTAACAGTCCTGTCACTCATATTCTTCACGGTCGAGTGGATTATCAAAGACAACTTACGCCAAAACTAATGAAACGTGAGTTAGTTTTGTGCCGCAGTTTTTCATTATAGACAAAACAATGCGAATACCGTTGGTAAATTTAGGAAGTTCGAAAAATAATTGCACAACATTTACCATAAAAAGAAAAGAATAAATAGCATAACATTCTCATAAATACGATAGACGGAGAACCACAACCTATGTCAAATTGGTCTACAGTGTGGTTTCGGTTTATTCATTTGATTAAGCTGGTATGTTTCTCTGTAGAATATGGCATCTACAACTATTGTTCGATATATTACTTTAGCACATTTCACGTGAATCATTTGCAGAACTAAACGAAATTTTACTGCACATTGAATGTAATTTTGAAGGACACCTAAGCTTTGTTGTTTAGCATGAATAATTTACCTTACTAATAGAGATATACACAAACACACGCATATATATATATATATATATATATATATATTTAATCTACAATAATGAAATTGTAGCAAAATTAAATTTTCTTAACAGACCAATTAACATTAAAAGGCGCTCATTAATGCCTATCAGAAACCGCACTAATTTTATTCTCAACCACAGCAATTTGGCCAGTATCATGTATTCAAACCCTGTGTCAATGAACTCGCGCTTTACGCATTCTTTGAAGTTGTATATTAATTCATGTTACTTCAGTTCCCTTTTCTTTAGGTGGAAAATCGTTTTTAGCACTTTTAAACATTAATTTTTAGTTAACCACCTCAGATACGTCATTATATTGAAATCACAATTCCGAATGTGGAATCGACTTTTAATTAAAGCCTTGAAATACAACTATATATATATATATATACCTATCTGCTATATATATATATATATATATATATATATATATATCTATATATGATTTTAGATTAAAATATTTTTGTATATGGGCCCCTTTATATAAATCACTTATGGGATTACCTTTAATCACTTGATTTAGACACTATTTGGTTACGAATCCATAACAAATTCCACGTAATACCAATTGTGGTATTAAACATAAATACAATCAATTAAAAATATAGGCTTTTATCAGAAATTGCCTAATTAAAACGTATTTGGCATCAATCTCAACATAAATTTTCAAACAGACGTATCCCATATGTCAATAAAGGACAGATTTCATGCCAAGTAGGTCAGTGATATGGAGTCATTATAAGTGAATGAATTTTGTTATGGATTTGCTTTGTGTAATCTAAATAGCGTACAAGATATCAAATATAATTCTTCAAATTGACAAACTATGTTCTTGTTGTTACTCAATGAGTAGTTAACAGAACTAAAATGAGTGGAAATTAAACAAAAACTACTCGGTTAAGCCTTGCAGTTTATCGGTAACACCAGAAAAGTCATACGTTGTAGACACATTTTTACAAAAACCATAGTATTTTATTGTTAGATGTTACATTAAACCGAGAGCGTAGAATTTCTGGCAATTTTTTCCTAGAGCCCAACAGGAGAAAACGAATCTAATTGACAATTTTCATTTAATCTCTTGTGCTTTGGATAGAAAATTAGCAATAAAATATAATATCCACGCTTAAATAATTACCACGTATTCTAATTTATATACTTTGAAGTATAATTGAAGTAGTGAACCATATAGTCGTCATGACTCACCGTATTTTTAATTTGACAACCATTGAGTACGAAAGTAGTGATTTTATTATTTTAAATCTAGGTTGCTTAGTTTAAATAAACAACAAATATATGCTTAATTTTGTTTCACAACATTGCAACTCTATGTATTGACGCGTTTGGACACTTCACGTGCATCACCTGAATAACGAGTATCAAATTGAAATGCAACATAAGATATATTGCATTTACTCCTACTAGCTCTGCATATTTCTTAAATCAAGGTTGCGAGCTTGATATAAATACCTGACGCAATATGTTCGTACAGTTGTCAGTATAAACTAAGCACTGTGTAACGCAGTAAAGGCAATACATCCAGTAGACCGTTTGTGGCCCTATTGGGAACTATTCATTTACTGACAAGAATTTGCCGCGGACAGGTTTGGATTTTTCCACGTCGGTTTCGGAATCTAGTGCTCTAACCATTAAGCCACGCTGCCATCCTGATATTGTATTAGACTAAATATATCCGCTACAATCATTTCTATGCAATTACCAATGTAAACTTTTTTGCAGCCTTTGTCACATGACTGATCGTATTGCAATTTAAAATTAATTTATTATGAGATTGGTCGTAACAATATTTTAATTAAAGTATGTAAATGAGATTTAAACACATCCAGTTTACTCATTCGGTTGAAAAGCATAGAAAATCTACCAGCAGTTGCACGTTGATTATACTTGGATCTCGACTAAAACTACATAAAGCGATCAAATCACATTTGGTATAAAAAATTTTAAAAAAATCATAAATGCTTCTCTTATCAGAAACGGCCTCACAAACAATAAGCGTGATCTAAAGTGCTTATTGAAGAAAATCGATGTATTCACGAACACAAAAAATTTATTCAGCTAGCGCTACATGTATGTACTTTATGCAACTTATCGATCACAGATTTAGCAAATTGTGATAATAATGTGATAATTGATATCGATCAAGGCCAGAGTATATGGATTTGCTGGAGTAACAAGTGTTCAGAAATAGTTTTAATTCTCAATTTTGGTGAACTTTAGCATACCTTGAAATCCATCATGTTGGTAACAGGTACCGACTCAGCAACTAAGTGTTAGTAACATGTACCTTTTCGATACCATAATGTTGGTACACTTTACAGAATTCCATTTCTGTGTATATATATATATATATATATATATATATATATATATATTAGTTTGGTTATAAAACTACTTTAAACTCAAATTTCTTGTCTGAAATAGACGACTATCTTATATATTTTATCCAGTCGCATTAGTTCAATCGATTGATGTGTGTTCTACTTTTTTTTATGAATTTTTTATTCTCACCTGCGCAATCATTTACTGCTTAATTGTACATTGTACATTTTTATGGCGATTTTTAGGCGGCTGATGGCGTTAAAATGGTACAGACGAAATTTCCAATAAAAAATATACAATACTGCGGAGGATTATAGACACCGATAGGATATTTCGTAAGTTATTTATGCATTTTCCTTCGGTCCTCGAAAGTCAGTTTTCCATCGTGCGTTGATGCTGACCACGGAAAGCCAAATCGTAAGAGTACGTGTGAATGATGGTAATTTTGCCATGTTGGGCGACTTCATGAAAAAGATTTTATTGTAGTATACATCAAATTGCTTTTGAAGAATGCGAGTGTGACACTCTAACTTCAATGTATTTTATTTTTTAAAAATTATCTTTTATACTGATAATGGATTATTTTCTAAGATTACTTATAAGTATGACTCACATTTGTTTAGATCTAGATAGCGTATTTTATATGAACAACAATTCAATTTGATAAACCTTTAAATATTACTGGTTGCGCAGACATTGATAACGTATATTTTAATAAAGGTAGTGAACTTGACATCAACAGGAATTCCATTATAAATGTCAATATTTTCAGCATAATCCAAGCGTGTATAATTAAATAAGGGCAATTCATCCAGTAGAAAGCTTCGCTCATCTAGTGAACTCAGCAAGTACTGTCCAGAAATTTTACCGCAGAGGAAACCCAAACGGCCTACAGTATAAATAGACTTTGCTACCTTATAAAATCTTGGCAAATGTATATACAATGGAATTGGTGTTTATGTCAAAATTGCAACGTTGATTTATGTTATTGTCATCGCCGAAAACACATACCAATGATCGATTAATTGTGTAAATGTTTAATTCAATACAAATTCCCCAAGTTTTGTGGTATCTTTTCTTTAAGTAAAGATTTGGGAGAGTCGTTGAATATTTAGGCCTAAGATAATGGTGTATAGGCTCCATCTGAAGGAAACACGAATCAAAATACATTATTTAGTATATAACTGACTAATATGTGTAGCGTGCGGATAGGTGGTTTAGTTGTTAGAGTCAAAAACTCCAAAGTAGTCGTGTCTAGATTCGTGACAATACGTCAAAAGTTCCCAATACTGACAAAACCGTTTTCCTAGTTGTATAACCACTTCTACCTTATACAGTGCTTTGTTTATACTGACAAATATATCTATAAACTGACCTGTTGTTCATATCAAGTTCGCAGCCTTGACTTAATTCATTTTTATCATCACCCAGGCAACCAATGTTCCCTTTTTTATATAAGTTTAAGTTGTCTATAATGCTAAGTATATGTTCTGGAAACAAGCATTTTTGAATATTACTATAAAATGGTTTATTATATTTTTTACAATTAAATAAATGTTCTGGCTTATTAAAATAGCAATAAATTATTTGTCATTTACCTGTCATATATACTTAATAGAAAACAATGTAAAGGCAATATACATTTAGTATATGCAATGACATTTTTAATTTAAACTAATAGTAAGAATACTATAATTTAAACATTGTTTAATATTTATATTCTTAACGGATATTCTTGTTTTGATAAAAAAGCGTTGGCTAATGAATTGATCGTTGTTTTGTATCCAAATTTTTTAAAGCTTAGATTTTTTAAGGATTCGTAATATGATCCGTAACTCTTAGATACTGTTTGTGTCGGAGAAATAATATATATGCAATTATGTATTAGGTGTTGCGAACCCAGTAAAAAATTAGTTTAATTATGCTCAGAAGGATAAATCAAAGACAAAATGATTGGACAGTATAATTTCTTGCACATTCGTTTCGTGCTTACTGGCGACTCATCAGTAGGAGCCAATATTATGCACTTTATCGATTCTCTCTCTCTCTCTCTCTCTCTCTCTCTATATATATATATATATATATCCCTACCAAATATATAATAGGTAAGGCGTACTACCGGCTCTCCAATGATGAGTCGCCAGTAAGCACAGAAACGAATAATACAAGATTTTCAGTCCATACCGTCTTCGGTTTATCCTTCTGGTCATAATTGAACTAATTTGTTACTAGGTTCACAACACCTAATACATAATTGATCAGCAACTGCTTCCATGTGACTTACGTAGGCGGCACAAATCGATTATAATTAAAAGTCTGGGGAAAGTTCAAATTCAAAAAGTGGGCGTTTTTACAACCCATAAAAAAAATAAATATGTTTCACTCTTACGCGACAGAAAATTATTTTTACTTAACTGCTGGTGTATTCATTTTTTAGCTGCCAATTAGTTAAATAATCTATCGTTCGTATTCTCTTATTTTAAATTTGGGAGCTTCTCTGTCGCCAACAAAACAGATGTTTCTTATTTCCTAAAAGAAAGCTTTTCAATACAATTCAGGCGAAACATTTTAAAGAACTTAATCTTAAAATATGAAACGCAATACAATCAGGTTCAGCTGTCCTTTAACATTTTTCATATACATAAAATATCTATTAACAAATTAGCTCACGTAGGATCCGAAGGATAAACCAAAATCTGCATGAACAAAATGTGTACATCACAATACAATTAAACAATAATTGATTGCACGGGTGATGGTAACAACTTTCTTAAATCAAGTTTGCGAGCTTGAAGTAATAACCAATCCCATTGTATTTAACCAGTCGTTGAAAAACATAGCAACACTACCATGATCATCAACATAGTACGACAGTAAACGGACTAGCTAGGATCAATCCGCATTGCATATATATGGAAAGCAAAACTAGATATGCGGCTCTCACCTCTAGTAATTTTGCATACGTTGTACGTGACTGTAAATGTCGGCTGCACGTACATTAGCTGTTTGTACCTTTCGCCACACACATATATATAGACAACACAATTAAACAATCAATGATTGCGCGAGGGGTGGTAACAATTCTTTAAATCAAGTTTGCGAGCTTGAAGCAAACACCAATCTCATTGTATTTAACCAGTCGTCGAACAAAATAGCATGTGACTGGCGGTAGTTTTGCTATGTTGTTCGACGACTGTTTAAATACAATAGGATTGGTGTTTACTTCAAGCTCACAATCTTGATTTAAAGAATTGTTACCACCACCCGCGCAATCAATTATTGTTTAATTTTATTGTCTTTATATATATATACATATATATATATATATATATATATATATATATGTTTGTCTATGGGTATTATTGTGTGAATGTGAGTGTGTGGCGAAAGCTAAAAACAGCTAATGTTCGTGCAGCCGACATTTCCAGTCACGTACAACGAATGCAAAATTACTAGAGGTGAGAGCCGCTTTCCATATATATGCAATGAGGTTTGATCCTCGCTAGTCCGCTTGCCGTCGACAGGCGGTAGTTTTGCTATGTTGTTCGACGACTGGTTAAATACAATGAGATTGGTGTTTACTTCAAGCTGGCAAACTTGATTTAAAGAAATGTGTACATGAAGTAAAACCTTTTAATCATGCTCTATTTGGTTTATCTCTCTGGTCCTATTTGAACCAATTAGTTACTACGTAAGCAACACCTAATACGCATCCGTAAATATAACAGTTCTCCATAACGAACAATATAAAACTATTATACAGAATACTGATTGATCGGCAAAGGCGAAATGCATACATTTCATCTGTAAACACAAGAAGAAATTTTGATAGTCTTCAATCGCTCATTTTTCATACAACACTCGGTTTGTGCGCATTTCTAATCAGTTGTCGGGGCGTTTGAAACAATTTGTAAAATCTACATTTGCGACGGCATTGGGACGAAGAATCCCTTGGCCATGGTTAGTGTTACGACAACTCGGCGTCTCGTCATGTGTGGTTTGATAATAAGCACAGTCTCAAGGTGCTTCGAGATGGTCAACTGGCTACCAGATTATATGTAAGGAAACCGCACAAGTGCTTCAAAACATCAAGAATGTGTCGGGGGCCCAATTTTGGAGACCTTAAATGCGCTTTATATTTGAAAGTTTGTTTAAACCCACATTTGTATTAAGTGGCTACTTAAACTCTCGTTCCAATAATTAAATCAAATTCAGTTTCTATTTTAATATATAATATTAAATTAAATGTTACGACCGTATTTTACTATGATTTTATTTAACCAAAATAAGGGTAACATAATTAGTCGATATTAAGAAAAAATAAACACATTATTAATTATGTATATATAGAAAGTTTTATATTAAATTGTTGAAACCAGTAAATTTTTTTATTCGACATAGGACTCACATCGAGTATGGCTTGACCGGCGGGAGATGGAGTTATGCTGAGGCGGCTGCCAATGTTTCCAAATATCCTTACAATTTGAAGAAAATATTTAAAAAATTAAACAAATTATACCAACACGTAACTTCAGGAATTGGCTACGTAAATAAGAAATGTAAAATTTAAGCTATCAATACCTCAAAAGTATATAAAATTTGTTGCGAAAATTGCAACCTGGCGCGAGATTAGATTTCGTCAAGCACTAACAGAAGACGGGCTATCATATGGACTGGAGAGCTGTAAAATCTTTTCATTAGGCAATTGCTGCTGATTTACCAGACTCAATGTCATATATGTAAAATTTGTAAAAAAATCATTGAGTCCTATGTTTTTCGAAGACATATTGAATTCTAGAAACGGTATTTTAGTTGAATCTTATTTAGTAATTAAACTTAGGTAGAGAGCCCGACCTTGAATAAGGTAGTGCTAATTTGGTAATGTAGGCATCGATCCGTTTTAATGAATTTTGTCTCAACTATCGCAAAGATTTTATGGTTTTGTTTATTTGTTTCTCCAGTTATAATGAAAATATTTCATTCTCAAATCCTATTATAAATATATTTTAAGAGCTGATACTAAAATTTCCGGTTGCGGAACAATTGATAGCACTAGTAGGTCAGAAAAATCTTGCAACCTTTACGCGTCCAGGAGCACAAATATAATTTAAATGATTGATGTATTCTCAGTGTTCACGTGTTTCCGAGACCGTCCCTACACTGCCTGTCCGGAAACGATTTCGAATTACGACATGCCGATAGTTTTTCCAAGTTTCGGACCTTATTTCCAGTCCCATCTTCAGGGTTGACACTATTGAAAATCTACAGCCGAACAAAAAACTGTATAGGCTAACTCGCACATTATAATATATATATGTAATGTAATTAATAAAACTATATATATATATATATATATAAATAAAAAACATAAAAGAGCTAAACGGTATGCATTTGACCGCTCCTGCGCGCGCAGAAATAAAGTGGAGAACATTTTTTAACTTTCTGAAGAATAGTGGTATATATAGATATATACAGGCATATATATATATAAATATATATATATATATATATATATATATTGATCGTTTCTATTTTCACCATTTTTAAAAAATGTAAGAACAAAAAAACGTAATCCATGAAATAACATTTATTAATAAATCTTATTTCTACCAGTATCTACAGCCATTGTTCTGGATTCGTTAGTATATTTGTTCATTCAATCCCATTGTACATTTATCGTAACCAATCTCCTCTTCGTTATGTAAGCCTTTTTTCTCTGTTTTTGCCTTGTAAAGAACTGAAAAATTGTTACTACTAACAGCATGACCTGTGAGTAGAACATGCTCGCAAATTGCTGATTTTTGTGCAAGAGCTGCACCCCTCTTTAATAGTTTTTGAGGGAGATGCTGATTTATTCTAGTTTCGAGCCTCTATTTTGATCTGCATATGTACTGAACGTTGCAGGTACATTGAAATTTGTATACAGACAAAGGTGTTGACGTCACAGAAAGGCTATCTTTTTCATTCGTGCGCATCAGTTTTGTTGTGTTGAACACCACTCTCACCTGTATTGATGAAAACTGTGCTTTTGTCGCTCGAATTACTTTTCGTTTGAAGATTTCCGCTGGAAGATCACCTCCAAAGGGAACACTAAGCGTTACTCTCTGGGGAGTTTTGTTTTCCTCCAAATTGGCCTCGATTTTGTTGCGTTGCCTCAAGTTGTATTCGATGAACCAGTCCGGATAGCCATTATTTCTCAACGCTTCGCGAAGCAAATTTAGCTCTAATTCAATGTTGTCCGGTGAACAAATCCTGCGTATTCGTGTGCCCAAATTTATTACGACAAATGTACAGTGGGATTGGATGAACGAATATACTAACGAATCCAGAACAATGGCTGTAGATACTGGTAGAAATAAGATTTATTAATAAATGTTATTCCATGAAGTACGTTGTTTTGTTCTTTTTATATATATATATATATATATATATATATATATATATATCAGAATGCGCGTAAGTGTGAACTTGCGCGCGAGTTAGAAAGCGATCCCTGAAAATAGAATTCAAAATGTTCCATAGAACGTTGTAAGTCTCTGTTTGCCTGAATTTAAAATGGAAATATTAAATCGTGTTCCAAGAGGCGATGGCATGCGATGATGAGAAGATAAGGAGGAGGAACTAGTGTGAATCACCTTTTTTATAGAATTTAGAAACAATAATGTAAAATATTATGTGCTTTCATATCCGAATTGTATAACTCTTGCAGACAACTAACGGTATAGGTCCACTGAAATCTATGTTTGCTACGAGTTCAATTTTTATCTTAGTTAAATTGAAAGGACAGTTCCTATAAATGTAAATCAAATATATACATACCAGAAGATAAAAATCCACAGAAGAAATATAAGTAAGTATTTTATTAGCAGCTATCTCTCTACATAATTATGGTCATCTGGATGCCCTAAATTTATTAGTAAAATAACTATAGTACACAAATATGTACACATAATACGCAGTTAAAACTGATTTAAAAATTTTTTAAATTTTTTTTCTAATACTCTTATATTCTATGTCATTTTAGTGATCTGATTAAATTATTATTTATTTGGAGTTAAAGCACAAAACTTTTTTATCCACATGCTGCCTCAAAGGTCAATAGAACATACAACTAACGGACAAAATGATGACAATTAAGGCAGACAGCAATTTGTATTTGTCACGCTAACATTCAAAGATTTACAGCGTCCACTCGCTTGTGGCACCTAAATTTATTAACCCTATGTGATCGATAGTGCTTAAAATTGTCGCAGAAATCACATTTCTTTGTTCCTGGATCTTTTACTTCACTGCCCTTCAACTTTTTTTTCTCCCCTTAATATCGAGTGGACCGTGCACTAAAGCTGCCAGCCTTGCAGCCATTTTCCAAATTCAATATTAATAACACTTGTAATTCGCCGTATAATGCATAATTAGGCATAATTTTGCTTCACAAACGATAATCAATTGTAGAAGACATTCTTAGCCTGGCATTTGAAATATTTAAATTTTGTTTTTCCACTTTCATTAAATTACAAACCAATTTCTTGATTCAAGCATCGTCATATTTTAACTTATAGAATGCTTTTTTAAATATAATTTATAAACAAAAGGTTGTTGGATAAATTTTCTACACACAACGCATCAAATTTATAGCCGTGTCGAATATGAATTACTCAAATTGTTAATTCGAGACAATTAAGCTGGCTGGTATGATTAAGCTTGAAAAACTGCAAAAAGACTGCTCCATTTAATCTGATGTGGAAAATAAATCTGACTAAATGAAAATCAGAGAGTTTGTGCGGCATGTAAACGTCTAGCACATGATCCTTGTCGGTATCGCGTTAAATATGTCTTGTTATCATCGAAAATATAATAATCTCAAACAGAATATTTCCGGATGACCGTTTGGTTAGCATAAAAATGATGGGAATCAACAGTAACGCTTTGAAACACCAAGGAAACATCAAAGACACGTTTTAGATCACTAGAGTTAAACTTTTATGCTGCGACGTTGCATTAACAATCAAACACACAAAAAACCGTTTAATTGTGAACTAAAGGATGAAAAATTTATTCGGACCGTTCTGTTTTTAAACCCTGATGCCGTTATGCCTATTAAACAGCCATATTTATGTGGCAATTAACGGATCAGCCAATCGGTTATGTCATTTTAATTAAAATCTTTATTTTTCGATTTGAAAATTCAAAACTATTGCTTGTTATTTGTTAAATGTCACTCGGACATACAAAATTTTCACCCACCTACTTTTATCTGAAAAATGTAAATCTATTTATTAAAGAGAAATAACGTCGGGCGGAGAACTAAATTATAATTCGATCAATTTAGCCAAATACGCTTTTGATATATATATATATATATATATATATATATATATATATATATATATATATATATAAACTAAACACCATTGGTATATTCGTTCTATGTATTTTTATTTATAAGACACGCCTCTACATTTAGCTTGCAATTATTTTAGATGGTGCAGAGAAGGAGATTTTCTCGAACAAGCGAAAATATATTATTTAAAATTTTATGCGAAGCAAAGGCTTATAATTAAATCAGTTAATTCGAATACTTTTGCAATACCTTATTTAAACAAGACTTATATAATCACATTGTTTGACGAGATTTGCCTAAGTTGGGACGAAATTTTAAAGCTCGCTTTTTCGATATTGAGACACTCTTAAAAAATTACTTTCAAATCTGCATTAATGCAAAAAAGTAGAATTTAAAGTGGATTTTTGCTTTCTGTTTAAGTTGATACGACATTTCTTTCTGGTTTAATGGTAGTTAATAATGACTGCATTAATCCTTATTATAATTGGGATCAGTTATTTGCATAGATGGCCAGAGAGGTTGATCATTTTTTGTCTCGATTGATACAGTGGATAATGTTGTCAGCACGCCCAAGCATTAAAAATACACCTGTCAATAAGGAGAAAAATTATATTAATTGGTGATCGACCTATTTATTGCATAACTGCAAATAACAGTGATGATTTATCCATGCGTTTAATTTTTCGTAAAAAGTAAATCTTGATTTCTTTTCGATGTCTAAACCAAGACGATTTAACAGGCGTCAAACTAACAATAAAAACAAGCATTACCAAATGGTAAACACGTCAGGATTAACTTAACCAGTAGGAATATTTTTAAATAATTTAATATTGGGATAAAATTTTTTTAAATTTTCGCATTTATTAGTTAAACACAATTTACAACTTCGTAACTCGCTAAAAGAAGCTTTTGTTAAAGGTCTTCATGATCGAATAAGTCGACTTCAGTTCTGCGTTTTTTAGATTGTTTTTATATACTGATTAACATGCTATTGTCATTAAAGAATGGAATGGAATTTTCCGTAAGAAATATGTATAGCAAATAGCATGTCGAAGGAAATAACCAAAATCCAACCGAGAAAATAATCAATCGTACCGAGCCAGAAGAAATAGATGAGAAATTCTTGGATAAAATAAGTAAACGAAATAAAGCGGAAATTCTTAAATTTTGATTTAAATTTCTTAGTACTGTCCTTCTTGTTTTCTTGTGCGGAACAATTGATAGCACTCGTAGGTCGGTAAAATCTTGAATCCTTTACATTTTCAGGTGCACCGATTTTGGCCATGACTGATGGGTTCTCACTTGTCCCTTCATTTTGAAGCCCCCATCACCTGCTTGTCTGTAAATGACGCTGGAACAAGTTTTTCCAATGATTCAAGATTTTACCGATCTACAAGTGCTATCAATTGTACCACACAAGAAAACAGCGGCGTCAATGAAATGGAAATTAACGCTAGCCTAGATAATCGCCAAGCTGTGTTTAAATCAGCACGCGCAAAATTCATCACCAGAATTATTAATTGTCTTCTTTATGTGGAAATAAGCCATGATCAAAAGGAATACAAACAGATCTTCAAGTAGTGTCAACTTACGGGCAATTTCCAATGATAAGAAAAATCCTTTTTTGAAAACCTTATAAAACCCCATTTAATATCGCCTAGAGAATAAATTTAAAATGAGTAGCCAACGCAAATGGAATACATAGAAGCTATTTAATTTTGAAGTGAAAATATTTTAATTTATAGATCAGTCACAAATTCAAAATAATTAAATTATTACCATTAAAAAATTTTAAACAAGATTTAAAGAATTTTTATTATGACACACGCAATCACTGATTTATTATGGTATACACATGAGGCGAAATTTAGAAACTGTTAGGCTCATGGCTGCATAGAAAATTCGCAGGCGCAATTTATAATAGATTACAATAAACGCGAGAGTAAAAATATGGAAAAAAGCCAACCTAATTTCTAGAAATACGGTAAGAATTATTGTTTGATCCTTGTTAGTCAGTTTGGCGGGCACAAAATTTTAACACGAGTCAGTACATTTAACTGACGATATTTGTGCTGTTATGCGATTTGTTAAATAAAATAAAATTAGTTAAATACTGTTTTTTGCGGAGAACTAATACATATTTATGTATTAGGTGTTGCGAACCTAGTGACAAATTAGTTCAGTTGTGACCAGAAGGATAAACCAAAGGCAGCATGAACGGAAAGTATAATCTCATGCACATTCGTTTCGTGCTTACTGGCGACTCATCAGTAGGAGCCGGTATTACGCCCTATAACCACTATATATTTGGGTGAAGAATGTGGGATAATAGGACGGTACAATCTCCTAGACGAATGTGTAAACCTGCAATAGTGAAGCTAACATCATATAGTCTACGACAATGCGACTTCAACGCTAACTCACACTATATAATATATATACCGGGTCTGTAAAGGATACTAACACTATGGCTATTGTGTTAGTAACCGATACCAACATTATTGTATCGAAAAGGTACTTGGTACTAATACTAGGGTTTCCGAGTCGGTACATATTTAAGCAAATTTTCGTAAAATCTTTAGTTACACGTTGATTGAACAATGTCCACAAGCAAATGAGTGAAAGTCTGTCAAGATTTTATCATTGGTATGAAATATTTGGGTGGTTGTGAATTTGAGCCGAATAAATAACTGTTGTCTAAAATATCAATGATAGCGTGAGCCTTGATGGCAATTACTTAAATCAAGTGTGCGAGGATGATATAAACACCAGTCTAATTATACGCACATTTTGCAGTATAAACTAGCATTTCATAGTGTAGAAAAGACAGTTCACCGGGCAGACCAGTTTTGTCCATATTACAAACTATTCAAGTACTATCCGGAACTTCTCTGCTGACTGGGCTCGAATCTGAGCACACCTGCCTCGGATTGTACGGCTCTATCAACTGCGAAAACGTTCATCAGGATCTATAGATATAAACCTTTATTTTTTCGTGAAAATATATTTTACTTTTTATTTATATTAATGCTGAATTACCAGATGTGGATATTTGGTAATAAAATGCATTGCTTCTTCTCTTAATAAACCAGGTGTTTTAGCTTACATTAAAGTGCATTAATTTGTACCCTGCTGTTCGGCCATTCTATTATTGTTGTCGCAGATTTTTTCTCAAATGATACATTTCCTGACTTTAGTACAGTTTGCTTTGTTTTGCTTGTTTCTTTTAATTTTTCGTAGCTGACTTTAAAATAATTATATATACCGGCGTTCATCGAGTGTTCCAGTTATTTTTGTACACTTTTTAATAGTTTTTTTAATAATTTCCCCTCATTTTTCTTTAAAACTGAGAAGCCAGAAGTGCTCAAGTTTCGCCTCGTTTGCATTATATCGCCACTAAATTCTGTATTACCAAATGAAGTCATATCGCTATGGATCAATATCTGGTGCGGGTATTGATAAATTTAATAGATTTTCTGCTTTTAGTTGTATGCTGTTTGTTGAGGAGATCTAATATATATATATATATATATATATATATATATATATATATATATATATATATATATAATTAGGAAGAAAAAACACATTAATAACAAAGTGGATAATGGCCATTTATTTCGAGACTACTAAACTTCACTTTACAATATTTCATTTATATGCATACTGGGTTTTCATTTGATTATATGGGTGGCAACAAATCTGACTCCGTTTTACTTCTATTTCTTGTTTTAGCAGATTATTAAGTGTGTATGCCTATGTGTCTGTGTGTGTGGATTTTTGCATGTAAAGGTTTTCCTCGCTGTATTGCAAAGTGATGTCTGAAATCTGGTCATTCTTGTATTGCGAACTTGAGATTTAAAAAACTTTTCGGATTGTTGGCTGTTACGTGTACTAATGTTATTTTTCCGAGTGTAGTCCTTCGTTTCCTCTTGTTGGACAATTTTGTTTTCTTCACTTGGTAACAGCGCTGTTGCGGATTGCTGTGTTGAATGCTCATATTGTTTCCAAATTTCTGTCTCCTTATGTGCCGCTGCTTTTTCCCCATCTGTTTTTAGCCAATCTGAAGAATTTATATATATATATATATATATATATATATATATATATATATATATATATATATATATATATATATTGTATATATATATATATATATATATATATATTTATATATATTCTGTGGGTGGTGGTGCATGGCCGTTCTTAGTTGGTGGAGCGATTTGTCTGGTTCATTCCGATAACGAACGAGACTCCATTATGCCAAATAGTACACTTTGTTATTAATGTATTCTTTCTTACTAATTATATATATATATATGAACAAAAGATTGTGTTTGGTAGGAAATGCAATTCTTCTACTAAACCAGTTTTATCATTAATACGTACTCATTAAGCACTTGCTAGTACTGCTGCCAGCAAAGCTCAAAACTTGGCATATCTACTGGGACATATAAACTGTGCGCTAAGTGCAAATTTCAGTCATACACCAACTTATATATTTAGTCAGTTTTGGCTTAGGGCATCGCTTTCAGCCAATAGTTGCAATTGGCCATTTCAGTTACATCTATATAGAACGCACAGCATGCAAATATTTTATGAGTGTCCTGTAAATAAGCGCGGTCTACCTGCTAAATTTTATTTTCTAGCCTAATCGGTGTTTTTTATTGATAGCATAAATCTTAGAAATTTATGTCATAAATCTTAAATTCCACAAAATTTCACTTCGTTCTGAAGTATCTGTTCTCTAATGAACCATCGATGTTGGACATCTGGTAATATGAGTTGGAAACGATAGGAAATCTGTTCCAAGTAAAGGCAAAAAAACAAAATTATTGACTGGTATATTACCGCAAAGTTGCACGTAGTGGTCAGCTTGACTGGCACAGTAGATCAGTGCAAGTCTTCGGTTAGATCCCTATTAAATGCACACTGGAAAATAATATTTGAGGGTCTATTGAGTAAAAATTCGGTCTGCTATGGTAAATTGCATTCGCTATCATAGGCTATGCTTTGTCCCTAACATCAATTTGAATATACAAAAAAAATGACATAAACATGTCATTCCATGTATAAATATTGAATTTAATTATAATGAAAATATTATTATAATCGATATTTTATGTTTATTGAATAAAAAATTCAGTATAAAAAAATTCATTAATCAAGCTGACGGATTTTGATCTCATTGTGTACTTATCAAATAATTTCTTGATTTGACATTACCGAGTACCAAATCAGGTCGCTTTTACTGCAGTCTTTCAACTCCATCTTTTCGCCACCCATAACATGCAATTTTCATATAAATAATAACTAACGTGCTTTGCTTTCGACCTAAAACTCAAACTTATTTCCCTTTATATTTCATTATTAATTAAACACCAAGATGCTAATAGAAATTATATTTAATTAGAGTGGAAATTCAGAATCTTTTAAATATTTATGTTGCGCTAGACCAGCCAAAAAACTATTATTTTGGTTGAACTCTTCTACTTTTGCTTCAATGAATGTTGATTGATTAACGGGCTTCGTATGCGCATGACAATTTTCTCGATTTTTTTAATCTGGTAAATTCATCTAATTAGCTGTAAGTCCTATTTAAAAATATGCTCTTAAGACGCCGATTTTGCTAACACGCGATTGGCATTTTGAAGTCACTTTTGACGGTAAACATTTGTACAATCTGTAAATCACTTGCCTTAGCGAATGTTTAATATATTTGTTCATGCAAAGGTGTGTAAATATGTGAGTTATTAAGGATTTGTTGTGAACTGGTAGTTTACCTTTGGCATCCAGCTTTACGATTCTCGGTGTGCCGGCCTTGGTGTATAGTTTTCGCCTATGAAATATATAATCATGGTTCCACTTAACAGACTCGCAGTTCTTGTTGCCTCGAAATATTATTTTTAAGTTAATTTTTTGCCATCCACTGAAATGCGAATCTAGCATGGCCTGATGCTGATAGTCATAAGACACTCTTGATAAATTTTTTTGAAATAATTCCCACTTGCAGCATGGCAACTTCATCAAGTTACGTTCAAGCAAAAATGCTTTAGCTAATGATGATAAGTTTTTACTATATCCACCTACTATCATAGACAAAATGGAGTTTGCCGACGAACAAAAAACCGAAAAAGCATCCATGACGGCAAAACGGTCTTTTTTGGTGTTTCGTCGTTGCTTATTTATAAAAAAACATAAAAACAACAACGGCCGCTTCTTGCGACTTCATATAATACATTATTTCAAATTTTACTACGTCCATCAAAGACCTCTACTATCTCGAATTAGCATGAAAGACAAATGTGACATCCACCCTAAAGCATGTTTTTTGAAAGATTAATCGTTAAATTCTGGTACGCTTCTGTGCAACCCTTCTGACAGGTGTTCAAATGCCTCATTTTGATAAATTTGGCCTAAAATTTAAATTTACCAAAGGAATTTATACAAAAGCCATGAAGATAATTTCTGTTTTTTATCCCAGAAACTGCAGAACTAGATGAGTAATTGAAACAAAGCCACGAAGCCAGTTCAGGTGTCAAATTAAATTAGAGGTCTAGAAATAAAAAGGTAGTATGTCGTTGGATGTGCAATTGATCCGAAAGAAAAAAAGGGATTGTAGACTCGTAAAAAACAGAAAATCCACGTTAACTCGACAACATATTAGCTATTGATTCCACAAAACTAGATAAACTGTGCAGACTATGCTTATTAGTTTCCGTTTCCGTCTATCTAAGAAAAGTAAAACCACGAATCTCTACTGGCAGTATGTGATCAGTTGTTCTTATGCATTATTCACATTATTAACCAGATTATTAGATGTCAGGCCGTATGACGATGAGGTAATGGCAATTTTTCAAATTCTGATTAAGTAATGTTTTGATTGTTGGTTTCAATGCTTCTCTCACTTTTATAACTTATTTACGTCTCATTACAATAACACTCGATTATTAGAAAATTTTGGACAATATAGCACAACGTCATCTTCTGCAAAGGAAGAGTTCCTTACAAGTTTTTCGTGTATTAATTAATTTGCTTCTGCGTGTTTCTGCGTTCTATGTAATCCGGCAACAAGTAATTATAAACATGATTAGAGGCATCTATATCCATGGATTAACCTATGCTTTACCATAAAATTTAAACTAGATTTGCTTCTTAAAAGATCGTTTTATTGTTTGGGGTCGTTGAAGAAATACGTTAGCTCTTTTAATCACAAATTTTATTCAGTTAAGTTAGAATTATCTGGAATTCTGCAATCATAAAATTTCAGCTAACCGGGTTTTTTCGTCAAGACTGGAGTACATATTTGCACGGTTTAAATCGTGATTCAAATAAAATTTCAAAGGGAGACAAACGACTTAGCTATATTCAAAAGTAAATCATCTAGTTTTTTTAAATTAAAATATGCTATTCTTTCGTATTCGTAGATGTTGTTTAATCTAAACAGAGATTCCTCTTAAAAATAGTTCCAATATATACCTCTGTAATGCATAAAACGTAATACTGCATCTCCCTTAATATGTTTAGCCAAGTCAGATGTATCGGATATAAAAGTTTATACATGGTAAGTCTATCAGAATATTTACTTTAATCAAAGTTTCGATCTTGTCATATACAAGCGTTTTGAATCAAATGGTGAATACAAATCTGCAATTGTGCAACAAACCGTTGGAACCTCACACGTGTGTTCTCCAGACGTATCATTTAGAACAATTATTAAATTCAATAACAAAAAGGAGTTAGCCACATAGATAAAAAGAATTGCAGCTGGACATATGCAAGCAGACGAACTTTGTTGAGGCATTCATCTTGAACTGGAGGTGGCGTACGCAATTTATTGATTGGTTATTCCCTTATTTCAATCTCCCCTTGTTTACATTTTTCGATCATTTTTTGCCTCTTAATCTATATATAAAGAGATGTTCATCTGTTAGATACTTGAGAAGAAAATGACTAAGATGCAGTTCTTGTATCTGATAAAATAACTTTTTTTTACTTTTGCACAAGAAAAGGGTACTATAAACAAGAATATATAGCGAATATAAAATATTTTTAGTTATTCTGATATTTCAATCATTCACACTGTCACGTCATGGCTTATATTTATAATTCTATATGTTGAAGCATATAGATACCACACGTTTTGTACTTATAATGAAACTCTTTTTTATAATATGTGCTTCACAACAAATTAATTGTCATAACATTTTTTCTATTCAGTTGGTTGAACTTGTAAAAAATTAAATTTGACTCTACTTTAGTTACAAATAAAAATTTGATTTATTGTAGCAATTTAATCCATTGTATTCTATTATTACAACTATTCGCGTAGCAACTGAGTACAATGTCAATGCCAAGCAATCTATGTCGTTCCGTCTATTTCAAACTATATTTAAGTGATAAAATATGCGATAGCAAAGTAATAAATAAATCTTCACATCACATAATCTGAGCGTCTAATTTAACTTAGTTTTACAAATTCTACAAAATGATCATGTAAAATGCTTCAAAGAATTAAATTTTATGCAATTTCCTGTTGAAACTCTCGCCCACCATCGCTTAACTCGTCTGTCTTGATAAAGAAACCATTGCGAATTTTTTGGATTAAACATAATGAATTATTATTATGCCATTTTCTACGGCTGGCGTCATCTATACTTTTAATAAATGTGTTTCGTCTACTAATGTGCAATAATTTCAGTCTTGAATTTGATAATTCTATGTAGTTTCTAGCCGACGACCGTTTGAAATCCTCACCTGAAGATGGGCGGGATTAGCCTATCTGTGCTGTGACTAACATAAGCTGATTTACAGTTGTTTTGTTCATTGAAGGTATTTAGGTAGCCTTTGTCGGCTAACACCACGAGTTCACCTATTATCACAAGTTTAAAAACTGGCAGTATGTCGTTAGTACTTTTTGCAAACTAGGTTCTTTCCGACTCAATCATTCTTTTGCGTTCTGTGCTTCGAGTCATGTTACACCGTACAACTAATATTTCTTGTTGGATGGGTAGGGAAAATGTACAAATAAATTCTATTTAATAGCCCACCCAGAACAGAAAATATTGTTTAAAGTTGTTCGGCGCCAAAGCGTTAGGTAATAATGTCATGTTTCTAGTGCCATTAAGTTCAATTCTTATTCAGCCGCGTAAATATAGAAACTGCATCAATGGAATCAAGAATATAAGCATGTAAATGCCATTCAGGCCATGCGTTCTAGTTGCAGATATCCAGGATGCATCAATACCGGAAAGCTAACTTTCCAGTAAATTTGGGAGTAAATATTCTATATAAAAATTATTAAAAAAACTAATTCCTGATACGTCATGTTCCTATGAGCTGAAATGAAGATTTTATTAATTAAAATCTCTATTACTTGGAGCTCTGTCTTCAAATCGCTGTCATTTTGTTTAGTAGAAAATTCTTGTTTAAATATTAACCACTGGCTTCTCGGAACGAGAACAATTTATAATCAGGAAACAAATTGTCTACCAGATTGAGATGTTTATGAATAGATGTCAGCTAACGTAAATAGTAGTTACTTGATTTGATTAATGGTAGTTTAATGTGAAGTTTTTGGGGAAACTCATAAGTTTCGCCGTTTTTTAGAAGCTTTTACCTTTTAACAATCTAATGAGACTTAGTTATCATTGAACTTTAACACACTCGCTTACTCTGAGTATGATGAAACGAACAAATAGTGTGGTTTAGTTAACTAAATATAAAGTACGGTATCAAAAGTCTTATAAAGAAAAAGACAATTTTTAGCATATACCAGTTTACGCATCAATCAAATGCATTAATTATTAGGATGAAAAATGTCAAAATTCATCTTCTCTTAAAAGGCCAAAAAGCATATTATTACATTCATGAATATAAGCAATAAATAATGGACGGAGGAATAATTTATTATATTACGCTATTATATTAATTTTACTGTAGAAAAAAGATATAGTATTATAAATATTATTAAATGTGTTTGATAAATGTACAGTATTTAATTATTAGTAATTTCTAATGCCTAATGTCCTAATTTTTACTCCAAAATTTTGAGATGCGTTCAAGGTCTCTTTGTCAATTGTTAACACATAACACTAAGAAATTTGACTATTATTAAACGAGGTCAGCAAGCTTCCACTGAATATAACCAGTGCACAAAGGTGAAATAACCATCAGTGACATGTACTGTAGATTTTCAACATTTTCAAGATATTCATTAGAACAAGAAACAAAACTGTCTAACAGGGATCAAGCTGGAATTCATAAATATGAAAAACAAATTTATAAATGCGGCTTTCACCTTTATTAGTCTAACATACACTATACGTGAATGGGAATGATAGCTGCACGTTATCTTTTCGATCTGAAATATAAAGATTTTGCAACTATCGCCACGCCTGTATAAGGTAGACATTAAAACATTCAATGATTGTGCGCGAGTCGATAGGATTTATTTGAGTTAATTTTAGCATCTTCAGATAACCGCCAAGCCCAATGTATCCAATCGGTCTCACAAAGTAGTCAAATTACCATTAATTTGACGTTAATTAGTTGATAATCGTGCTCTGACAATTATCATTTAACGTCGACTCATGCCAGTAGACGTTATTTCGATTTGTTGTGCGATCAGTTATATTTTGATTGTAATAAGTCTAAAAACCACCATCAAAATAAACAATTATTTAAATGTAAGACATGTTGAAAATTCGCCAATATATCTTACAAACCGCATACACATATGACAAATATTATAAAACCTCAACAAATGTTAAATTATTCATTTTCAAATTATGTATAATTATCGTGAAATTTGAGATATTGTGTAGAAATAAATTTACTTTCAACTTTTCATAAGAGTTTGTCTGTCTGCACATTGTTTTAATGAATGTAATATATATATATATATATATATATATATATATATATAGTTCTAATGGACAAATCTGACTACATACATAAGATGGAAAACGTGTTAAAGGACAATACAAAATTCACACGTCTAGACGATAAATCAGATGAAATAGACAAGGTGGAGCGCAAAGTAATAAATGAAATTAAGATTTTGACAGATGCCGGTTTTATTGATGAGGCCACTGCACAGAAGCTCAAGCCAGTTGGATCATCTACACCAACAATGTACGGATTACCAAAAACACACAAAAAAGGTTGTCCTATGAGGCCAATTTTATCAATGGTAAATTCTCCGTTTCATGCACTAGCTAAATGGCTAGTTCGTTTACTTGAACCATTACGTAAACTACTAGGTAATTATTCGGTTGCCGATTCGTTTGAGTTTGTAAACAAAATTCAAGATATAAATGTTAAAAACAAGATTATGGTATCTTTTGATGTTACGTCTTTGTTTACAAATGTTCCAATTGATGAAACCATTGACATTATAGTCAAAGCGGTAGAACACGATATATTACCATCGCCGGTGCCAGGTCACACTCTACGCAAGCTTATCTTATTATGCACGAAAGACGTACGATTTCGTTTTAATGGAAGCATCTACAAACAGACTGATGGTGTGGCAATGGGAAGCCTCTTATCTCCAGTGTTAGCTGAGATTTTTCTAGGACAACTAGATAACACATCATTAAAGTGTGGCATAGGTAAATGTTCTCAATATATACAGTACGTGGATGATATATTTCTTGTACTTAAGAACAGGTCGCAATCACGAACATTGCTTCAACGTTTCAACAAAGTACATAAGAATATCGGCTTCACGTCAAAGCACGAGAAAGATGACTATCTGCCTTTCCTATAAGTACTATTACAGGAAGAAACTAATGGTAAATTAAACAAAACAATTTACCATAAAAAAGATGGTCTGCACAGTCTTAACATTACAGCAGTTTTCTTCCATTTCAATATAAATTAACAACAGTTCGTGGTTGCTTTTCAAGAATTGACAGGTTGGTTAGCCAAGATTCAAAAGAAAATGAATATAATAAAGCAACGAACGATTTAATGTCTAATGGCTATCCCAGACAATAAATTGAATCAATTATTAAAAGGGGAGTTAACCAGAAACAGACGTACTATGGGCCAGAAAAGAAAAACCGTCTTCCTAAACATCCCATTTAAGGGGGATGCAGTTTCCCGAATGGCACAAAAGAAATTTGATAGCAGCATTGACACGCACATTTAATGCAGCTAAACTACGAGTGTTATTTAGTGTAACACACTTGCCTTTACCAGCAATCAAAGAGAAACAGCCGTTAATGTCGATATCAAATATTATTTACCAATATACATGCGCAAGTTGTCGATCAACTTACGTAGGCCGATCGACCAGACGGTTAATTACTCGAATGAGAGAACATTGCAACTTGAAACGCCTGTTTTAAATCAAATGGTGAATACACGTCTGCTATTGCACAACACATCATCGAAAACATCGCACGTATGTTCTCCAGACGTAGTATTCAAAGTAATTACTAAATGCAAAAAATAAAAGGGAGCTAGTCACATACGAAGCCCTTATGGATAAAACAAATTGCAGCCGGATTTATGTAAGCAGAAGAAGCACGTACAAGCATTTGAGCTTGAACTGGATGTGACGCACGCAATTTGATTTGGTTTCTATTTTTTCACACTCTTTTATGTTCACATATTTCTATGTGTTTGTCTTTCCAATTTGTATATAAAGATATGTTTCATGAGTTGAATATTTGAGAAGACTATGCGAAAGAAACGTTTCTTATATCTGATAAAATTTCTTTTTGTTTTTGCACACAGGAAGGGTTCAATGAATATATATATATATATATATATATATATATATATATATATATATATATATATATATATATATATATATACCTGTGGATGTATTATAACGCCAAAAAAGTCATTTTTAAGCAGCTTCACTTTTGCACAAATGAAGAGTGCACATAATCTAAGTAAAAAATTATTTCTTTTGTATTTTTACTTTAAAAATTAGTCTAATTTATTCAAATCGCCTTGTGTAAGTTTTCTAGAGAAGGTTATTTTTTAAACGCAAAATAATGTTTCAACACTAAAAAATCAATTTATGTTATATGAATTATGTGGACTCAAAAATTAATTAAAACTGACCAAAATCATTTTACATTTTCTTAATATAATGGTAATTTTTGTATTTGTTTAAATCTAACTAAAAAATTTTTAAATTCGTAATATAAAAATATTACTAGATTTGACTGGATTTTAATAATGCTTTCTCATTCTAGTGTAACTTAGAAAGCATTATCATATGTACGGTTGACAAAGTGTTGCTAATTCACTTTATTGGGTAATGCATTTACGTTTACTGTATAATTTTGCCTGTAACTTTTCTTAAAACTTTAAATTTTAGCACGATACAGGAGATAGACAAGAGTTGTATTTATTAAACATATGTTGTTAAAATATCAGTACGTGTTCTTGGAGGTTACATTGTAGAATCCGTGATTGACCTTTTTATTAATTTAATTGCCAAAATAAGAAAATATGCCAAAACTTTTGGTTTAATATGTTAATAAGTTACTTAGCTTGCTGGATTTAGGTCATGCTAATTTCAAGCTTTATTTCACAGTTTTGTAATAAGATTAAATTTGATTGAGCAAGTGAAGTAAATTATTGGGCACGAAGTTAACATATAAATTTTGCATTTTGTCTACATTGTCTAATCGTATGGCCTGATAAAATTTAGTATTACTAAGAAAGACCTCCATTTGAAATGAATCGTGAAAATAACTGGAAAATACAACGGTAGATTTTATTGTATATGTGTTAATCAATTGTTTCAAAACGGTAGTTTATAAATAATTCCGACAAATTTCTCTAAAAAGTGGATAAAAAAGTATAATTACTGCATGGATAACTTGATTAAATTCAAGCCAAAATTTATTTGTTGAACTGAAACAAATTTAATATGCTGAAGCAGAGTATACTGTGTGCTTGGTATAAAGATTGATTGCGAGAATTTATTAATTCGTTATTCTTATGATAAAATATTGTGGGTAGTTACCTTATTTTTAGGCCCTCGTATTATCATCTTATTTGATTTTAAAATTATTTAGTATTTTACCGGGCTTGACTGACGGTTATAGATTTATTCCTAAAATAAACAAACCCCACAGGCAACATTAATCTTATTTTGCACCAACCAAGTTTGTATGTGCTTCGTCAAGCGTAAATTCAAACTTCTACAGCATTCGCCTTCATATGATTGCCTACAGAAACAATTTTATTCATCAATCAAACTAGGTAGAGGATGTTTGGTGGTAGATTTTATTGAAGCTATGTCAGCGGCAAAATATGTAAACGCCGAAGCAAAACAAAAATGATCTCTTATGCAGTATATTGCCATTTCAAATTTTTATTGTAAGTGAATATTCACAGAATTTCTATCATTAGAACAAGCATTCACAACCAGTTTTATTATATCATTAGGTCTGTATTTATCTATAAAATGTGTTGGGTAACCGTTAATGATAAGAGAATTTTGCGCACTATACAACTCATTAAACAACCAGTCTGGTAGACAAAATGCGCAATATCCTGTAACAGAATCGACTTACTAAACCTTTATTCGGTGAGCTGTAGCTATTAAAACGCAAATATTGCGCAATTCATGTTTTCATATAAAAAACTGGTCTGCGCAATGTGCTATCAGTTCTACTTTTGGCCCCACATAAAGAAAAGCTATATTATCACATTGCCGTTTTCAATTTTAAATGCAACATTCGGATTCCATTTATTGTATTTACTAAGCAGTTATTCAACATACATACGATAATCACAGATCAAAAATATAGCATTTTTTTCACAATTGTAGAGTTCTACTTTACCTAATAAACAAAAGTTCTTTCGTTCCAGCTAGCACATATATAAATAAGATATGATAGGGGTCATAACCTAACCCATTCTTATTACAATTGAACATTAAAAGTTGAACGATTATCTGAACCACATAAACACTATAATCTTCTCAACTGCGCTTCAATCGTTTTAAAATTTGTTAATTTATCCCAGAAATAATAACGTAAAAACTAATTAGTTTCCTTTTAAGGAATATTAGTAAATAATAATCCTACATCTTACGAGCACATAGTACCATTTGTCAATTTTTCGACATATTGCAAAGAATCTTTCAAACTAGACGCGAATAAAAGAATTTGCACCGGTTTCAAAAAGTTGTACAATCATTTGGACAATTCATGTTTTAATTTATTTGGAATTTAGACGATTGGTCTTATAAATAGTTTTTCTGTCGACGGTAAAGCGTACATCTTGCCTTGTTTGATTGTGGTTATAAAGTTGAGTAATTTACGATGCATTGTCTATCTAGAATTGCCCTTTAGCTTTTTTCTTTAACATAAAAAAGCCAAAAATTACGAAAGTATTTGACTTCAAATTTCATAACTCAATAAGAAGATGTTTATACATTATATTGCACAAAACAAATTCTGTATAAAATGAGAACATGGGCCAAATAAAAAAGACAAAAAAAATTGAAAATTGTGATCAATCGGATCTTTGTGAAACTGTCATTGCACAGCTATTACCCACGTACGCAAAACGCGGCATTCAAAAAGTAAAAATATTGTTTAAATTCGTTGAAATATGCGCAAACATGCATTTATATCTCTTTAATCTACCATATTATTGTCAACAGCATTAATTAAAACGAAAATCCCATTTTCTTTAATCATTGCTAATTTTATTAAGCTATATAATGCGAGTGGTTAAATAAAATAAGGTTAGCGCTTATCTCATGTTCCCAATCAATGTTTAAAGAATTTTTATTCCAATAAAATCAATAAATTATTATTTTAGATATCAATATCAAACTATATAACACACATGCATACGAGTTTATGAGTGTTCGTAAGTTTAATTGATTTCTTACCTTTTCGTTACTGAATTAGTGTTACGCGTAATCAACACATTAGCATTCCTTTTATTGCTACATCATGTTGATAAAACATGCGTCTCCAATGCATAGCAAAACGTTTTTTCTGTTCGACAATATGCAGTTTTCTAATATTAAGAATTGTATGTTAGTCTATATTCGACTCAAATACTTATACTTTGCTTTAAATGGATTTTGATGGGCCTGCATTTCGGACAGAATGAGAAAAGAGCTAATTGATATACAAATGCAGAAACAAATGAAGTATTTCCTAACAGAGCTCTATAAATATAGTCTCTGTTCCTTTAATTATAAAATTAGCATTATTGCTAGCTACACAAATTTATTTCAATTGAATACAGAACTGAAAGTAATCAGCCAACTAAATTTGTTTTGGCAGAGCGAAACATCCTTTCTTAACACAGAGAGCAATTCCGCAGACAATTTAAAATAGGCGTGAAAGATCTTTTCGTGAAATTCGATTATTTTTTAAATTTCATAGACACCACGATTTAAAAATTCATAATAAAGAGAAATATTTCTTTACACTCAAAATGGTATTTAAATGAAACCTGAGTATAAAATTTTCTGAAACGCGTGTTCAATGATACGAAAACAAATTTTTAACCATTTAACTTCGGTGTTTGTCGTCAGAGCATAGCCAAAAACTTTACGGCTAATTACATTTCAAAAACTATATGAGATTTTGTGTCATAACCTGAAGCATGTTAAAGTTGATAGCTTACTTGACACCAATATCCGTCAAACGCATCGTATAAGAAATTCTTTAACCGTGGTAAGCTTACAGCATTATTGAAAAAGAGGAAAGCGTTTCCGCATTCTGACAAGGCTAAAAGCGCGTAGTTACTGATATCCCGTGTAAAGTTGAAAGTCGAGCGAACAGTTCTATCTAGTGCTAAAAAATCAGAATCCACCCAGATTAATACCTAGAAGCTTTTGATATTTGTTTTCTTTTGATAAATGTTTAGGCAAAATTTCTTAATTTTGATTGTGTAAAAATTTGCCATAACACATTTTAAGCAATGCATAAAGGCATCACAAAGCGAAGGCTTACTTCGACATCATAAGACGAGCCCGTACTTTCCTTGCGGCAGCTCGAAAACTAAGTTTTTCACTCTGTTGCCTCTCTGGAATGCTCATCTGCTTAGTGAAGGTGGCTCTAAGCCAACTGCGCACAGTTTTGTCTGTCCCATCGTCGGCACGAGATGTCTCGCAGGCGGAGTGGTGTCTAATAATCGATCCATCTCTATCATTGTCCATTTCGCACACTTCGCCATCTCCGTCTGGTTAGTTTGTTGGAAAAATGTAACAATCAACATGGAATTTTTGCCAAATAATTTTGAATTTTGAATCACAGTTTACGATACTGTTTTTTTACAATTCTTCGAGCATTTTATTATTGATAAATCTGCAACCCACTTAAATATACAAAACTAAGAAGTATAAACTTAATCATAACCGTTAAAAGAGGTATAAAATTTTATTATAGATGATGAGAAATAAATTTTACTTGTTCTCGATAAAATTGCATTATTTTCATTGATTATAAGAAAGGTAAAAATAAGTTTTTAAATAGGCCTATTTGTGAGTAATTAATAGGCTGTTCAAATTAACTGGACGGTATAAAAATAAAAATATTTTGAAAAAAAGCATTCGTAAGCGAAATTCAACCAACAAAAACTAAATTTTGTGGTAGACTCTAATAAAGTTTAAAAATCAATTGCCGAATTGCGGAATCCCTGATAATACAAGAGCAATTTTTTATATTCTGTATTATATATATATATATATATATATATATATATATATATATATATATATATATATATATATATATATATATTGATAGTTTCTAATTTCACCATTTTTAAAATGTAAGAACAAAACAACGTACTCCATGGAATAACATTTATTAATAAATCTTATTTCTACCAGTATCTACAGCCATTGTTCTGGATTCGTTAGTATATTCGTTCATCCAATCCCACTGTACATGTGTTGTAACCAATCTCCTCTTCGTTATGCTGGCCTTTGCTTTGCGCAATTTAGACCACTGCTTTTGCGCAATTTAGACCACTCCTTTTGCGTAACGTCATTTGGTGTGTCATCGCTTTCATTGTAATTGCGTCCGTAATTGATGTATGTGTCGTATATTGCGAAGCGTTGGCTATTTTTAAAGGCATGTCGGTTATGTCTTTGTTCCAGTCCAATTTAATTTCTTTTTGAATTATTTTCTGCACGTTTAAGCAGGGCTTCAGCTTATTAATTGCAATAGCTTCAAAAGCCAGAAGCATTTTCTCTGTTTTTGCCTTGTAGAGAACTGTAGATCAAAAAAGAGGCTCGAAACTAGAATAAATCAGCATCTCCCTCAAAAACTATTAAAGAGGGGTGCAGCTCCTGCACAAAAATCAGCAATTTGCGAACATGTACTACTCACAGGTCATGCTGTTAGTAGTAACAAATTTTCAGTTCTCTACAAGGCAAAAACAGAGAAAATGCTTCTGGCTTTTGAAGCTATTGCAATTAATAAGCTGAAGCCCTGCTTAAACGTGCAGAAAATAATTCAAAAAGAAATTAAATTGGACTGGAACAAAGACATAACCGACATGCCTTTAAAAATAGCCAACGCAAAAGGAGTGGTCTAAATTGCGCAAAAGCAGTGGTCTAAATTGCGCAAAGCAAAGGCCAGCATAACGAAGAGGAGATTGGTTACAACACATGTACAGTGGGATTGGATGAACGAATATACTAACGAATCCAGAACAATGGCTGTAGATACTGGTAGAAATAAGATTTATTAATAAATGTTATTCCATGGAGTACGTTGTTTTGTTCTTATATATATATATATATATATATATATATATATATATATATATATATATATATATATATATATATATATATATATATATATATATGTTTACGTAATAGTTTTGCAATGTGACTTGTTTCTTTAATGAGGTTTTAATTTACTACATTTTGTCACTGCGTAAAGCCTTAATATTCAATATTTGTTTGATAAATGTCTTCCATTTTCATTAGAATTGAATCTCAATTTCGTGATTGCATCAGCTTTTCTTATACTTTATTTTAATTGTTTTAAAATTCCGACGAGCAAATATATGAAAAACATCTTGTGAAACATTCGTTAGTCTATCACACAAAACACCTGTTCCTCATTTTCACTAGCCATCTCTTAAAATACCATTAGAGATTGCAGGAAAATTAACTCTTGTTTACCAAGTCAGAATAAATCTCGATATTTTGCTTCAAGGGTCCATAATTCGTAAATATATCTACACGATGGACTATTTCATATGTATAATTGCGTGAATAATTACGAAGTATTCTAATGAGTACAGAATTGTTAAATTTTGACGTGATAAATATGAAAGAGAAGCACAATTATGAAAGGCTTCTTGTCTAGTTGATACTGTGAATAAATTTTAATATTATATACATAGTACTAATTACTTTCGTCAAACAGATTTTAAAATATCTCGTAAGTGAATGAAACAAATATAAAATCACAAAGTAGAACATGAAATTAGATTTAATTAATATCTTTAAATATGAAAATTTACAAAACACAATTTGCTTGTGGTTTAAGAAAATTTAAAATACAAAAAATATTAGATACTTCCTGATGAAAATGGAATGGCCCACGATAAATATTTTGCAAAGATAAAATATTATCAAAATCGTACTAGAAAAAGTAAGAAAAGATTTACCAGAATAAATGATAATACCAGGTGTATAGATTTGGTTAGATCACAAGGAAGTGGTAATAACATGTTTCCTGTATAACTACGTGTATAAGAACATATTATTAATCAAATGGATTTTTTATGAAGGAAATTTTGAAACTTCTATTCAAGTTAAGAAATGTACTTCTTCTTGATGATATTGAAACGCAATATTCTGATCTATATTTTGGTACTTTTAAAATGTTATATTGCATAATTCAAGCGTTCTGATTTGATTTAAGCAGCACTTCTATTCTATGGAACAAGTCAAACAATAAATTAAAATAACCGTTAGTCACATTCATTCAATGACTTCTGAAAATCAAAAATCTTTTGCTTTATAAATAATTGCAATGTCACTTTAAACAGTGCACTGCACATAATTTATATGAATTATTTTGATCTACAAACCTTTGCCTAATATTTTTTTGCATTCTGCTTTATCGTAGTCATCTTATCCTTCCAGTCTGGTCTTTAAGCTATAGTTTCAGTTCTTTCGCTGGTTTGCAGATTTCAAAATTTGCCTACTAGACATATATGATTAAGGACGAATCGAAGATAAGTTACGCAGATTTATACAGATAGTAAATTAATTAACACAAACTTCGCGCAAACATTCTTATCAAACAAGTAATGCTGAATTCCATTGATTTTTTTAATAGAATAATAAATGTTTCTAATAGAAGTATTAATGTTGCTATTTTTGGAAATTTCAAATAATACTTCGATTCGCGATTATATTAGCTATATTATTGCCTTCTGTTAACAATAAATGAAATTTAATTATAATAAAATTTAGACTATAATAACCAACATATTTATTAAAACGCCTAACTGCACTACCTCGTGATAATTGATAAAATCTAAATATATCGGATTCTAATTTTTCGGTGTGCTTATAACTTCTATTTTTGTGCATTTAGGGAAAATTAAATTGGCAGCTGAAGGCTCCAACCATGCTTTCTCCATTTGTTGGAATTTTAGACGTTGTTGAATGTAAGTATACGATCACAAATATATATGTTTGCCATCAATTATAATTTTCATAACATACGTGTAAAAAGGGAAATTCTTGTTTATTTTTTGTGTATTTTTACTAATGCATTCTACAAAACCCTTAAACAATTTTGTTTCATAAATCTTATTTTACAGCTATTTATCGAAATTTGTTTCATCATATTTTATGAGTAATCGCATATTTATGGTTTGTCCAACAAAGTATTCAATTTGTCCGTGTCATGTAAAAAGTTGAGACTTTTCACCATGAATTATGTCACATCCACGTGTATTTATTTTTAATTTCATATAAGTGCTTACTTGACAATGCATGCACAAAAGTCAATGTTTTGTACAGATTAAATATAACATAACCCTGAATTAGTAGGACTATATATATTTGTAGATGATCAATTTTATTGGGAAATGTCTATAAGTGTTCAGGTTTACAATGCTGAGTGATTTACCACTAATCTACTTTGAGATCAAAGTACGCTAGAACTATTTTTTTTAATTTGCATCAGTTTTCATATCATATTTTCTTTTCTTATCAGCCTGGCGTTAAATTATCTAAAAATACAATCTCAATTTGTCTAATTTTAAGCCTGTTTTCTGCGATTTCAAACCGAAAAATCGCTATGACACACGCAAAGTATTATATCATTAAGCGTTCAAAATAGTTGCAAAGAAACTTATTTTTGTTATTAATTATAACGACATCTCACAAAATGGTGAGCTAAAATTGTATAGCAGGCTTGTTAAAACATATTTAATATGAAATTTTACTTATATCTAAGCAATTTAGAAAAAACACGCATTATTAACAATGAAAAATTGAACAAGCATGCAAAATCAAGTTTAAGCATTATTTTATCGATTCGTGTTATAATGGGTATTCGAAAATTCTAGATAAATTATTCGAACAGTTGTTTTGATTATTTATATTCGCTATTATACTTAACCATACTCAATAAATTATAGTATAGGGATGCGACTCACTTCATTAATAAGCACGAAAAGAACTAAGATAAGAAGATGCGAACCCTGTCACAAAAGGCAAGGCAATCCTAAAATGATGGAATGAAAATACGGGTACATTTTGGAATAGGTGTCGCGCAACTAATAAAAAATTTGTTCAAATATGACCGGAAAGATTGACCAAACAGCGCATGAACGGAACGTGTAATCTAATGTGCTCATTTGTTTCGTATTTAATGGTGAGTTATAAGTAGGACCCGGTATTAGGCCCTATGCCCACAATTTATGTTGGTATGGAATTTGGAACAATTGGAAGGTAAGTTCTTCACCAAAATAAATAGTGGTTATAGGGCACTGTACGGCAGCCTACTGATGACCCCCCAGTTAGCACAAAATGAATTTTCCCATGAGATTATACGCTCCGTTCATGTTGTCTTTTGTTCATCCATCTGGACATACTTGAATTAATTTAATACTAGGTGCGCAACACCGAGTACCCAATTTCAATCTTTGGCTAATTCTTTTATTGATGCATTTTTATAAAAAACAAACGATTTTGACGTTTTTAGTAAAACAGTCATACCAAGTCTCTGGATTTTAATAGGCTTCAGATGTTTGAAATCTGCTTGATTAATCTTCTTATATATATATATATATATATATATATATATATATATATATATATATATATATATATATAAATATAATTTTGCTCGTAAAAAGCATCCTTTTTTCTTGTTTGTGAAGAAAATTAAAAATTAACGCTTTGCTTATTAAAAGCACCTTCAAATCTTCTGATGCATTTTAATTATTTTTCTTGTGTTCATGCAAGTAATTCTCTGGCATAAACATTAGCTTAAATGGAGTCCATAGCACATCCCAAGGTGCGTTTTTAAAAAATTTTATTAGTAATTTTCTGATATGATAAATGTGATATATGCAAATATTCGTTTTTATATTTGAAAATAATAAAAAATGCCGAATGTTGTTCTCCAATAAGAACTTGTTTTGCAATAATGATGACTATTTATATATATATATATATATATATATATATATATATATATATATATATATATATATATATATATATATATATATATATATATAAGCCAATACATTTTTCTATACGTGCGTTTATGACTGAACATTTTTCAACTTCTAAATACTATTTGGCTAAAATTAACTTTCTTGCTTAAGTGGCTCTAATTCAAATTCTAGATGAAATTTATCTCTTTTTTAAATCAAAAATTGTATAATCATGGCTGATGAGATTTAGTAGAAAGATGGCAAAAACAAACGGTAAAGCGTAAAATCCTAATAATGCACATATTAGTTCGTTTCCAGTTCAATGGTTTACATGAACCTCCTTGGGAACAAAATGTTGCCACTGACTCATCTCTGTCGCAACCGGTACTTACGTAATTCCCTCAAACTTTAACCTAGTAAAGTTTATGATTGATATCTTAACCAGAACAGTTAAATGTACTTCAGGCAATTGATCGTCTAATCTTACATAATACTGGTTGCATCATTGTTATTTCTGTGATGTTTCTAAATCCGATCTAAATGGCATAGTACTCATTGTGAACTTCCCATCGTTAACGATTATTTGATTAAACTACTGCTGAATAATGAGAACACTACAGTCGTGAAGATGGATTGGGATACATATGTAAGTACGGTTCTTACAAAGATCAATAGTAATAAAATTTATAATAATATATATTTTTTGTCCAATTAGATTTCTAGGATGAAATCATTAATATTTCCCTCTACATTGTCACGAAACGTGCCCCTGCTGTAACACAACCAATATTAACCAACACAATCAGACATAGACTGAACATAAATAAAAGGATACATGAATTCACATTTATACATTAAGATTCTGGTGTTGAGTATTGTATGTGTTAAAACAGAACGCGCGGATTTTTCCGAAGTCGAGTGAAAAGGTTGACTGAATTATCATCCAGGTAAAGTAAAGAAGAACAATTATTTTGGTGAGTGTTAGTAAACAATTTCGACATAAAATAAATTTATTTCTAAAAATGATCCTTCATAACTCGCGGCAAGTTTTTTTAAGAACTGTAATCTTTAGCGAAAACAACCATTGGAATGTGTTTTATTGTAAGATCAACGTTGCTCAAATTAAACTTTAGCAATAATTTAAGAGATCAACATGCATCAGATTTGCGTATAACATAAATTAAACTTCTATTCGCCTCATAAAAAGGCGAATTTAAATTATATTTTGTACTGATTTTATAAAATAATTCATTATTTCCCCACAATTTCTGATGACGCTGTAGAGATATCGTTTCATATAGTAGCTCATTATTTTTAAATTATTTATTCAATATTGAAACAATTCATTACATTTACTCATATAGAAAACTATTTCGATGCGAAATAAGAATTTTCATCATACGAAAATATAAAAAGGCAGTGTTTTTTCTTTATTAATTGAAAAAGAATAACTTCTAATGAAGCACCCACCTGCTTAAGATTATTTGTACTGTACATTTAGCATTGCTTTTATATCAACTCAATGCTATGAGTACACTAAATTAAAAAAAACAACCACAATATCGAGATATACATTTTCTTAACCCTTATGATTTTCTACCGAAATTGAATAATACAGGAAACTTGATAGTACTAGTAAGTAAATATAATCTTGATTCCTTTAGATTTAAAGGTTATTTATATTTTTCTTTATTATGACATTGATATTCAATTCTTATATAAATATTAAAATATTTATTTATATATTTAAGTGCACACAACATATGTATTATGCATATCTACATAAATATATACACATAAATTTACTAATCCCCATCTCCGTGCATACAATTCACAATACATAAAGTACTTTATTGAAATAAATATTTAGCTTTCTCCATATCTTACATAAATTTATAAAAATCCATGTAGATAATCATTTAAAAACACACATATATATATATATATATATATATATATATATATATATATATATATAATTTTATTAAACAAACTTCCCTGACATAGTCAAAGCACAAAAGACCTAATGGCATTTGCACGGTTGCACGGTAAAGTTCAGTTGAACAGGGGATTGCCTATTGGAAGGTTTTTTCAGATGCAAGTTTGACAAGTTCGACACTAATGGTCAGCCGGCGATGCGGCAGGATCGATTGTTTTTCTACAGCATGTAGGGTTATATTAAAATGTATTTCCAAACAATGCACCATCTGTGAATAATTTTAGCCTTAAAATCACAAAAATGTCACTCAATTAGATTTTATTTCATTGCAAATGAAGCAACTTATCCATGCCAATTTGATAGAGCTGGCGCTATTTGCTAAGGGTAGAGCGACAAAAATGTTTACCGAAGTAGAATAGTTTATACGTAAAGTGGAATATATGCCATTATCCACCATAAGGACGACAAGAACTACGTAGTGGAATTCAAGGTATAAAGTCGCCAAAAGATGATAAATCATTCGTAATTGGAAACATATAATCGAGATTAAACGTGGCGGTAGATCGCGCATATCGCTCGCAAAAGGAGGCACCACAACGTTATGGGCAAAATGAGCCATGTGGACAACGTGTTAATGCTTAAAATTTCAATCTGAGTGTTCTTAACCTGACGATCTTAAATTTAGTATCAACTGAACAAAGTAATTTATAGCAATATAGCTTTAAAAATTAAAGTAGTATAACGAAAATGACATATCCGTATCGACTGAGACCTGATGATAAGCATTCAGAAATCAGGTCGAGTTTGTTTTGAGTCACCAACGTTGATCTCTGTATGATAGTCAAACTGAATCAAGTAATAAATGGGCTTTATCGTCGAAGGTGTAAAAAAATATAAGGTTTTTAATACTTTGTCAACAGGATCTAGCAAACGAACCAAAAATATTCCTTTTATTTAACCTTGATACTATACATAGTGCTACAAAATATAGATGCTTCGTATTTATGAAAATTTATCAGTAACAAAGACTAATTCGAATTATATAGATTTAGTGGTAAAGAAATATTTAACTAATGATTGATTTAGTGCAGCCTACGGAATAAAGAATCTTTATTAGTGGAAGAAATAATTTTTGTTCGTTAAATAAATTATTTCTGTATTAAATTTAGGGATGATTAAAATACTTCTAAAAATAGTATAAGTTGCAAAATAATCAGTGTCATTTCGTTAGCCAAGAATTAATTTTACCATTAAATTTTATATAAAGAAGGTTTGCTCTGAAATTAAACAGTTTTTTTGAACTTCCAATAAAGGATTATTTTTCATTTAGCTTGTTTTTTGATGGTATAATAGCAATAACAGTAGCAAAATTGGCTTCATTAGAGCAGTCAAAGTTGAACTGCGCATTCTAGGAAGTAGACTCATAGTTGGAAATTCGGCGAGAATTTCAATTACTCCTCAGACAACTGAGGACAGAAACCCGATTTTCAAATCTAAAAAAACTAAAAGTAATATTGTAGACATTATCGAACTAATTATGGCATGTTAACAGACAACGATAATATTCGTTTCAGACAGCTATTATCCATTTATATGGCAGTGAAGATTTCACGAATTAATAACATTTTAATATGTTTTAAATAACTTATCACATAAATCAGCTACAACTGGTTTATAAACTTTAATTAATTGCTGAAGATTTACTTAGGTCAATTACAGCTTTGCATTAATCTCATGCCAGCAAATAAGTATATGCTATATACGCTATTACATTTATTTTGTTCAGCTGTGTACATAGTTGCGCAATATATTCCACGAAGTTTTTTTTTATTTTATCTTATTTTCGTATATCTCGTACCACTATTGGTGGCCACATTATAACTAAACTTACTGTAATTCAATTAATTTAATGTTTTTCTTCAAAACCTGTCCAAGCAACTTGTGATGTAATGCATCAATTTCATAATAAAATTTCTGTGCCACATTTTATAATACCATCGGCTATCTGAGTAAACTTTACATATAACGACTCCATGGCTATTTGAAGAAAATTTGTTTACCTTAACTAAATTGAAATTCAACCTACACTTGTCGTATAAATTAGAGAACACAACGTCAAATCCATATATTTGCGAGTTTTGATCAACATTAGTCCGCATTTGAGTAACATGGAACAATAAATATTGGGAGAAAACAAAATTTCTACTTTTTCTTCATTTTATCATAAGCTGAATAATCTCATCTCTTAAGTTTCACGCAAAAAAACGATAGCTGTTTTTATGCTCTCTTCACTTTTTAAAACAATTGTTAAATGCGCCAAAACAGTTAACATAGCCTAAAAGCTTTGGTTCTAAATTAATTTTCGGATTCTTTATATTTTCCAAACCATTTCACTCACTCCTTGTGTTTAATCACTTGGACAGAATATGCTTTAATTTATGCTATCTTGCACGATTGAATATATATATATATATATATATATATATATTTCCTTGGGGAATTATAACACCAAGAGTTTCTTAGCGAATATCACATTAGCGACAGTTAAACGAGCGGATTTCATATCAATTCGCATTCAATTTTGTGATATTATATACACATTTGTAAATCAGAAATAGATATCAAACTATCTTTATGGTAGAAATGGCGTTACTTTGTTGTTATAATCGAGGATCCCTTAAAATATAAAGTTTTACAATTATAACTAAGCGAAATAATGTTACGCTTACCTTGAAATGATCATTAACAACAAAATAAATTTCTTAGGTTTAATTCTCAATGCAGACGAAAGTATTTCAATCCGAATGGCATTGCATATTATATACCGCCACAAATTTCGACCTGTTCGTACATTTTATGCTACGCCCAACTGTTATAATTGTAGTATTTTAATTATAATAAAAATCGCATTTTGGTTTGAGGATTAAATAATATCGTGAATTGTATTCGAATTTACAGCTGAGAATTATAAGCGACATATACTCTTTCGTATTGCAATTTCATTATCTAAGAATCGCTGATTTGATATCAAATTATAGATTTCAATTTTAATCACTAAGAGATGGAACGGAAAAACCCAGTAAACAAATGCAAATTAGTCACTTATTTGCATAAATAGAGAAAAGTGCTCATTTAAAAAAATTATTTTACAATTAAAATATTTGAAATTCTTGCGAAAGCATTTTTACAGTCTATAAAGTATCACATGAAAATGATATTCTCGATTTGCATTCTTTTGATGCTATACAAACAAAAAGGAATGAATTTATCGTTGTAGTTATTTTTATTTTAAAATTAATTTCTAATTTAAAATCGAGCAGAAATAGTTTAAGGATATTATTATATTATATTATTTGGTCTACTCCAAGTTAAGAAATAATGTAATATTTTTTTCGATTCTTTATATATACATATATATATATATATATATATATATATATATATATATATATATATATATATATATATATATATATATATATATATATATATATATATATATATATAATCTAAAAAAGGTCAATTGTCTTTGCTACAATAGGCATTATTTTAAATATATACTGGCAATATATATATATATATATATATATA